>CM040238.1:249272813-249872813 GCA_022545495.1 Chrysanthemum lavandulifolium
AGTAACTTTCGGCTAAAGCTTTCATTCAAGGACAATTGGCTCATTTAGAACTTGATTCTTTCACCTCCCTTCATTTTTGCCTTCTTTTTCTCATATTTGTCCTCTTTCTTGTAGTGGGGTTGACAGCTTCTGTGGATGTATAGTAAGTCGTTTTTAGTCGTATATGAATGAATGATTCTTGATGCATCGGGTGATTCGAAAGTCAAGAACCAACTAGTTATGATGTGTGATTGATCCCCATTTAGTCTAGATATCAAGTTGAAAGACTACTGGACTTCTGGTATAAGGACACTTAACAATACTTGACGGTACAAATGTACGTACGGTATAGTCTAACCCCCCACCCACCCCCCAGCGCGCTGCGCGCGCAGGTGAAGGGTTTGTGGGCACTCGTTCATCTAGTTATATAGCTTTTTCTATAACTGTGACATATTACTTCAAAGGGTACAAGCCAGCGAATTGTTTGTATGTCTTCCAGGCTAATGCTTTAAGATCTCACATCGAATGTGACATCAGATGTTATCAATTATTCAACTTATTTGTCGAAAATTCTACAATGTATTTGGTTAGAGTGAAAAGATGTACACTTTGAATGCACTTATAAACTAGTCGAATGAGTATATTGGATCCTACGATCACATAAAAAGTGGCTCGATCGGGGGTTTTCATATCAGGATCACGGATACCTTCTCTACATGCAATGACTCTGGGATGAGCTGCGATAATGTAACGTCATTTATCACACTTTAAAAATATTCGATTTTATTTATGAGGTAATAAATTGGAATTTAAAATTTTCATATACAAAAGTTAAGCTACCTTCTAAAATAGTCACATTGGTGGAGGCTTACAGTGATTATAAATAGTAATGCGGAAATTCATCCATGTGATTCGCGTTCAAGAAAGCAATGATTATCTAAATTTTACGTCAAAATGTGTTTGGAATGTTTCCATTAATGTATAATGTAAATTTGTGCGGGTTTCTTGTAGAAGGTTGTTGGAAAACATGGTCAAATTATTAGTTTGAATGATAATTAATGGTCATCATGTATAATAATGAGAGTTAAAAACGAGGTTAATGTTTGGTTATATGTAACGACTGACTTAACTATGTGTTCATGAGCCATTAGTAGGATTAATGGTATTAATCGTGACCTTTTTTTTTCATCCACTTTACCTATAAATGAGAGCTTTTCTCATTTGTTTTGATACACCGAAAATACACACTCATTCCTCTCCTTTTTGTTATTATTCATATTTCTTGTGTATCCGGTTCGTAATAGAGGGAAGGCACGTTTTTGGTTCGCCTTGATAACACGTTTGTGCTAACGGATATCCGTTGTTGTCGTATCCTGTAAGATAGACGTTCACGATTCTCAAGCACCGAGGAGAGGACGAATCTGTCTTAAGATTGTTAGATATATTGGGAATGGATCCACTAAGAAGAAAAATAAAAATAAAAAAAATGAGAAATATTTCCAGCCACACATTTCAAATAAAGAAGGACAATTTCATGGAAGATGCATCTCTTTTTTAGGTCCATCTGAAATGTGCGGTTGTGGTTATTTCTCATCATTCTAATTTTACTTTTATTTCTTATTTGATCCTTACTCTAGATATATTATGTGTATATTGCTATTAGAGACAAATATTATTTATGTTCGTCACTCTAATTTGTTATCTTTGATTATGGTTAGTTATCCCTACAATCTTAAAACAGATTATTCTGACTTTGTTTAACCAGAAATTTATACATAAAAGTGTTCACAGTTCATGCATCACCATGTTTCTGTCTGGATTATATATGCAAGAGTTATGATACATGATATACAAATAATAACATGTAAACATCACAGAGTACACAGCGGAAGACTTAGAACATAATAGTAATTAACTAACTGAAAATAAATGCATAACATACCTCTTGCAATTTGGTTAGATCTCTTGAACACAGCGGAAGACTTAGAACATAATAGTAATTACTTAATGACTAAGATCCATAAAGTACCATCATGTGGGTGGGATAAGTCCTATACTCAATCCATTATCTGAAATTAGTCATGCTGCACATTAATATACTTTTAAATATATTCTAACTAATACTCAGATTTGTCTTAATTCAATATCATTCCCATGTTATTGATCAACAACGGACTATTTAGAATAACTTAAGTTATTCAAGTATTTAAACATGCAAATATAGGATAACATCATAATAAATGAATAATAAACATAACAAAATACTTTATTTCATTTGAATAATAATGTTTACAATATCCTTTATCTAAAATACTTAGTCACAGATGGGCATGAAACTACTAGCTAAACGAAGTCGAAACTTATCAGACAAATGATTAATTTTTTCACTAGGTAAGGCCTTCGTCAAAGGATCTGCTAGGTTATCATCTGTGTGAACTTTGAGCAACTCAATTTCACCTATCTCGACTTGCTCTCGAACATAGTGATATTGTCTTGGATAGTGTCTGGTGCCCTTCATGACTCCAGGTTCACGGGAAAAAGTAATTGCAACAGAGTTGTCACAATATACTTTAATAGGATTTTCAATCGACGGCATAACACCAAGCCCCGAAAAAAATTCCTTATCCAAACAGCTTCCATGGTAGCTTCTAACGCCACTATGTACTCACTTTCTGTAGCAGACATCGCAAGAGTGGTCTGTTTCTTGCTCTTCCAATCCACAGCACCTCCATTGATGACAAATATGTAACCCATCTGAGACTTCGTACCATCTTTGTCACACTTACAGGATGCATCGCGATAACACCGTAAAAGACAGCTCGCTCGGATTTCCCCATACACTATGGACATATCTCTTGTAGCCCTAAGGTACTTGAGAATATGTTTAACAACAGTTCAGTGAATTTCACCTGGATTCTGTTGATACCGACTGGTCAGGTTTTGATCAAACGCTACATCAGGCCTTGTGCATCGCACCGTATACATGTAGATCCTACAGCTGAAGCATAAGGAACTTTCTTCATGCGTGTCACCTCTGTAGGTGTTGAATCACAGCCTTCGCTACTCAAACCATGGTTTACTTGCATCGGCAAAAATCCCTTATTGGAATTTTGCAAATTGAATCTCTTCAATATTTTGTCAATGTAAGCACTTTGGCTTAAACCAATTAGCCGCCTTGATCTATCCATGTAGATCTTGATTCCGAGTATATATGCTGCTTCCCCTAAGTCTTTCATCGAAAAACATTTACCAAGATAGGCTTTCACCTCATTTAAACTTGGTATATGATTTCCCATGATTAATATGTCATCGACATACAGAACAAGAAAAGTAACATGACTCCCACTAGCTTTGTGATATACACATGGCTCATCAAGATTCTGAGTAAATCTAAAACTTTTGATTTCACCATCAAATCTTTTATTCCATTGCCTTGATGCTTGCTTTAATCCATAAATGGACCTTTTAAGCTTGCATACACGGTTAGGAAATAGTGGATTCACAAACCCCTCAGGCTATGCCATATAAATGTCTTCATCTAGACGACCATTCAGAAAGGCGGTTTTGACATCCATCTGCCAAATCTCATAGTCATAGTGTGCAGCTATAGCTATGAGAATCCTAATAGCTCTTATGTCTGCTACATGAGAGGATGTCTCCTCGTAATCAACGCCATAGATTTGAGTAAAACCTTTAGCTACCAGACGAGCCTTATAGGTGTGTACATGGCCATCCATGTCAGTTTTCTTCTCGAATATCCACTTACTTCCAACGACTTTAGCATTGGGAGGAAGCTCAACTTCAATCCGACATCATTATCTTTCATGGATTGCATTTCCCATTCATAGCAATCGCCATTTATCCTTTTCAGTATCGGCCATGGCAGCCTTATAGTTGGCAGGTTCATTAAGATCCCTAACCATATTTTCCTCTACCTCTACGTTAAGACATAGACGGTCAGGTGCACATATAGTCCATTCAGACCTACGAATGGGAACAACTTCAGGAGGAGCACCTAAGCTTTCAGGTTCTTCTTGAAGTTGGCTAGTATTTTCAGAAGGTGTTGTATCTTCATGATCATCTTCCAGATTATACACTCTCCCAATAAGTTCTTGAGATATGAGATTCCTTTCAAGTAAGTCTCCATACCTAGCTACTATGACTTTGTTCTCAGCTGGGTAGTATAAGTAGTAACCCAAAGTTTCCTTAGGGTATCCTACAAAGACACACTTAACAGATCTTGGTTGGAGCTTATCCGGTGAGTTACGTTTAACATACGCCTCACAACCCCAGGCCTTTAAGTAAGAAAATTTGGGAGCTTTTCCTGTCCATATTTCATATGGAGTCTTAACAACCTTCTTCGTTGGAACCATATTCAAAATGCGAATAGCAGTTTCAAGGCATAATCCCAAAAGTTAAAGGAAGAGTCGTAAGATTAAACATTGATCGTACCATGTCAAGTAAAGTACGATTTCTACTTTCAGATACACCATTTTGCTATGGAGTATAAGGAGATGTGAGCTGCTGGACAATTTCACACTCAGCTAAGTAATCTTTGAACTCTTGGCTTATATATTCACCACCTCTATCGGATCGAAGAGCTTTAATCTTCTTACCGAGTTGTAATTCTACTTCACTTTTGAAAAACTTTAATGTTTAAAAGACTTCATGTTTATGTTTAAGTAAATAAACATAACCATAATGACTGAAATCATCCGTAAAGGTTAAGAAGTAGGTAGCACCACGTTTTGACACATGTCTAAGTGGACCACACACATCAGTGTGTATCAATCCAAGTAGATCTGAAGCCCTTTCCACTTGATGTGAAAAAGGTTTCCTCGTCATCTTCCAAGATATGCAGGACTCGCATTTTTCGAATGATTCATCGTCGACACTTTGTAAAAGCCCTTCATGTTGCAGCTTTTCCATGCGTTTCTTGCCTATATGGGCAAGGCGACAATGCCAAAGATAAGAAGAGTCCTAGTTAGACTTACTCTTCTTATTGTTAATGCTATACAACAAATTATTTCCATTGGACACACAATCGTGAATTACAGATGTGAGTACCACATCCTGTATCATAAATCCAGGAATTTTTCTTATGAGGAAAAGAAAATAATTCAAACATAAAAATACCTGATGAGCTAGGCACTATCTTATTTTTATTCTGAAGCAACTCACTTAGCAACAATGGACAGTTCCGCTTCCAATGACCATGTGTGTTGCAGTGGTGGCAAGCCGAATCCTTCTTAGGATTCTCCTTTTTCTTTGTAGGATTCTTCTTAGGAGCTGGTGGGATCACAACTTGTTTCCCCTTTCCTTTTCCTTTCTTATCTGCTTGCGGCTTTGGCTTGTTTACCCTACCACCTTGTATTGCTAGTACCGCAGGTGTAGGTTCCTTTTTAGGTAATCTTTTCTCGAAGTCTACAAGCATTGCATATAACTCATTCACTGTCTTCCCCGTGTAATGCATATTGTACTGGCACACAAAATCACCAAACCGCTCCTGATTAAGGGAGTGATTGATGAGGCCAACACACACATCTTGGGAGTAACCACAGCCGAGCTTCTCCAATTGGTCTAAGTGATGTTTCTGTGGAAAACTAGAAGGGGGGTTGAATAGTTTTACCAATTTAAAACTTCCTTTTAAATATTTAGATCGACTTATGTCAATCTATTTGGTTGTTTATGTTGGACGTTGATAGATAGATATATAAACGTGTAATGAAAGATAAAGAGTAAGAAGCACATCACCACAACACAAGTATTTATAGTGGTTCGGCTACAAGGACACCTTCCTTGCCCTACTCCACTCCCGAGTCACCTACTCGAGAGTTCGTAAACACTAAACCAACTCCTTAGGCGGAGAAGCCTTCACAACGCCGCTTAACGCTTTTTCGGTACAAAGCTAAATACCGAGTTCCTTCACACCAAGGCGAACCACACCTAACACAACGCCGCCTACCCTTTATACGGTGCTAGGCTAACCACCGAGTTCTTTCACACCAAGGAGAACTAATCCTATCACAACGTCGCCTACCCTTTATTAGATGCTAGGCTAAGCACCTAGTTCCATTATTATGGAGGATTGTTAGGATATCACCATCCTTGAATTAGAAAATTCCATAATGCATTCTTCCCAAAAGATTTGATTCGGTCACATGCCCCAAATCACTATCTAGCATAAGTTAGCTCGTAGACATTCGTTATTTACGTTATTTACTAAGTTATTTAGTTAGCTATTAGTTTAGTGCAACACCGTGGAGGAAGGACGGGTCTTTACCCATTGTATACACGATCCACAGGCCGTCGGGAGGTCGTTTATTTTGTAACCTATAAATACCCTCTACCTTGCAAGGTAGAGGTTGGATATTCATTGGAATCTAATATTCCACAAGTTTCTCTTTCTAAAACATCCTACTTTCTCTCTAGAAATCATCTATCGCCTATGTGTGTGTGTTATGATGTGTATTTGAAATCAATATGTTACAAATGGTATCAAGAGCCATGGTTTGATCATCTCTTACATATCCTTGGATTTCTAGTGATTTTAGATGGTTTTAGAGCTTGAGAAAGTTTAGTGGTTTTGCATCATTTGGATCATTTCTAGTGTTAAAGTTTGAATCTTGGGTGTAGTTTTGTGTTTAGAATCATTGTATGTGCTTGGGTTTTGATTTGGTAAGCTTGAATCATCATGGTTGGGTTGTTTTTGGATTGAAAAGTGGTGTTTGTAAGATTGTCTAGCTAGCGACTTGACCCACGGAGTGTTATTCTAGCTAGCGACTTGCTTTGCAATTTGGTAGCGAGTTGTAGTTGATGGTGTTAGCGACTTAGGCTTAGCGACTTGTCTAGTGAGACAAGCCGACAAACAGTACACTTAGTGGATTCTCCACTACGGGTAGCGACTTGGTGAAAGTTAGCGACTTGTAGTTAAGTTTGGTAGCGATTTGGTGTTAGCTATTTGATGCCTAGCGAGTTGCTATTTAGCGACTTGACTACTTAGCGACTTGGTTCTTAGCGAGTTGCTCTTTAGCGATTTGCCTACTTAGCGACTTGGTGAGTAGCGACTTGCTGTCAGAATTTGTAGCGACTTGGGAACTTAGCGACTTGCTTTGTCATTACTTAGCAACTTAGTACTTAGCGACTTGTTCAAGGATTATCAGCGACTTGGTTGACTTTTGTGTGTATCGGTTTCTCTTGATTTAGTAAAATCCGTGAAAGAATCTATTTCCGGTTTAATCATAGAGTTATAAAATCCGTGTAATTCTTAAACATGTCTACCAACATGTCCACAATTATATCTACTATAGCCGAGGGGCGTTCATGCGTGAGATACTCCTCCACCCACAATGTCCTACATCATCGACCGTTTATCTCCAAAGTGCTTGAACTCTATGATACCTCACGAACAATGGCGGTTGCATTTACAGAATGTCCTACCTTGATTGATTCAACAAATTGTGATCAAAACTCCTCACCTTATGAGTCAAACCTCAACGAACCACACTGTTAATGAACAATGATGCAAAGCAAATGGAATGCAACATTGAGCCCTTTCAACTACTTCATCGACATCTCAAACTACTTTTATCTCTGACTATGGATCGAACAAGCGGTGCTCTCCTCCGTCGGGACTTTCCCATCTTGACTAGAGGCGTGTTTCTTAACTTAGAACAAGCGAGGTTTCAAATTACCAAAGAAAAGCTCTCAACTAATAAGTCAAATCACTCTTCAAGTAATCTACAATCAATTTCACCACTTATCCGGGGAATATTCCTCGATTTTGATGATGACATGGTGGAATCTCATTCAAGAAACACTTTGGAATGGAAATTCATGAGTTCGAAACACCTTTATTCAACTTATGGGTAATGTGGAAATATACATTAAGGAAGCTGCTAAAGAGAATGACAAAAGTGAATGAATTGAATGGGTGTCAAGTGATGCTATGGGAAGATTGTGATAGGTTATGCAATAGATCAGTTGAACCAATGAATGATACCGAATCACGAAGTTCGGTTGCAATAAAGAGGGTGAAGACAAGCATCTCGATTTCAAAGACTCAGAGTCAGAAAAGGTTTCATGTGATGAGGTACACTTAACTAATCAAAGTAATTCATATGTTAATGTACCTGATTCTAATTATGAACAAAATACTATGAAATCGATCTTGGTTGAGCATGAATCTAAAACTATTAAAGCTAATGACATGATTGAAAAAAGGGTATATGATGAACTTTCAAACAAATACTCAATTCTTGAAAAACATTGTATTTCATTGGAAATTGAAATACATCAAAAAGATGAAAGCTTTTATGCAAAAAAATCTTGCATTAATCAGAAATTTCCAGAATTTCAAGAATTTTTTGAAATTAATCAATTAAAAACCAGATTAGGGACAAAGACTCAACCATATGCAATGCGAAATTACTTCTCTCAGATATGCAGAAGCATGACTGTCATGAGATGAGTGATACACTTGAATCTAGAAATGCTGAACTAGCTCTATGTGTGTCCAACCTATTAAGAGAAAATGAGTCATTAAGGAAAAACTTAGAGGAGACCAATTCCAAGTTGATCAATCAATCTAACATCTTGTTGAAAGACATTGATGACCTCAAAGCCCAAATTCAAGATAAGAGCTTCAATATTGTTGCCTTAAAAAATGAGCTTAGGAAATCTATTGGAAATAGGGTGAACACTAAGTTTGCAAAACCATCAACTTTGGGAAAGTCAACTGTTCAGAACCATTCTAAACATACGATGGTTAAGCGACCTAATGCCTTTAGAAGCGAAAGAGTTAAACCATCAAAATCTAGGCTTGCCTCCCAAGTTGATGAGAATCTTGTTTTGACAAAACCGGTCACTTCATTGCTTCGTTCGATATGATGAATCTCAAACCTCGGGCTAATGTTCAAAGCTCAAAGATCGAGAAATACTAGAAGTACGACTAGTTCTCATAAGAAACATCAATTGACTGATCAATCTACTAAGAAACATACTAATCACATAAGGACCAATAGTCAAAACAAGGAAGTGCACACGTACAAATCTACTAGTAGCTGCTTCAAATGGATTCCCACTGGCAGATTATTTAAGTTTACAGGATCCAAACGGACTTACATACCTAGATCTTGCCTTAAGTGGATGCCCACAGGAAAACTCTTCAAGTATATTGAGCCTAAAGGGATCTCTAATAATGATACGTCTATATTAAACTGTGATACATCCAACATTGAGATTAATCATGCCACTAACCCATCCATTTGCAATTCTACATGTGCTTCTAGTACAATGTGCTCTCAGTCTTTTTCAGGAACAATGCTCAATTCAATCAGGAACTTCATGACTTGGTTTCCATCAGAAATGAATATAGCTCACTCAGGAGCTATAGCATGCCAGAATTGATGTACCTCGTACTTTGACTCCTTTTTCATCTTGAAACAGGACTCGCTCTTATAAATCTGTGTAAAAAAAATAAATAAAAATAAAAAAATAAAAAAAATTAAGATATCTTTGTTATCATAATTTTGTCATTTTCCCTTTGTTTTAATACCTTTTAATTATTTCATTCTTTTAAATTCATAATTTTGTCATTTTCCTCAATCTAATAAAGGATATATTCTTTGTTATCGATAACATCTACGGTCCTAGAAATGTCATTCAATAATGATACGGGATCATAGATGAAGTTCGAACAAGCGATATATTCTTATCTTATAACGGTGGGTTGAATTCAATCAATGTTCTCTAGTAACATTGATTGAGGGAAGAATTTTCAAGATATCTTGTTTATATCTGCTGTTGGTTATGTTTTGTGCTCAAATGCAAGTTGTTAGTTTGCTTATCCATTATGTTAGTTTGCTTATCTTATTATGTTATCTCGTTATGCTATATGTGCTAGTTTGCAATCTGATAAGTTCATAAAACTAATGAGTCTGTAACTCACAATGTGACAAGATAGCAACTTACTTTGTTAAGTCTTAGCAACTTGGTTTGGTAAATTTGAGGTTAGAGACTTGCTTTGAAAAGTCTTAGCGACTTATTATGTTTCTAGGATAGCGAGTTGCTAATCACTCACAAAACTACAGGGACTAAATGTGACAACTTGGTAATCTTGCTTAAACCCCTCCCTATACCTTAGCGACTTGCCGTTTTATATTTCAAATACTTAAAAATTATTATCTTCTTCTACTTTTCTCTTTCTCTCGATTCTTCCTAGCGACTTGTGTGTGGTAAGGCATTATTGACTGTCTCTTGTCTCCAAATATGAACAATATATCGTTTCCTAACTCTTATTCCTTATGATTCCACGGACCTTGATAATCATCTCTTGCTTCCTCGTAGAGGTTTGTTGTTGGATTTTTTGAATGGATCAAATTGAGATATATATGTTAATGGTTTAAGGGTAGTTTGGGTGCTCTAGGGTTGTTGTAATTCTCATGAATATATGTATTAATGGAGTTGTGTGCGTCGTCTATGTGATTCAAGTTGGGTTATGTTTCTGAAATCGTTTATGTATATGGATTAACTATACGTGTTGGGTTGTGTTTCTAAAAAAATGATCTTATTATGTTGAATGGTTTGCGATGAATGATATGATTGAGTTCTTGGTGGCGAGTTATCTGCCGTGATATTGTTCTTGGTAGCGAGTTAGTGTACATATTCATCGTGGCGAGTTGTTACTTTTAAGTGCGTTCAAGTTAGCGACTTAGTTAACCAATTTGTAGCGACTTAGCAATATTACTGTTGATAGCGACTTGTCTTTACAATTTAGCGAATTAGTAATTGCAGTGATTTAGTAAACTGACTTGTAGCGACTTGGCTGTGTTACTGTTGATGGCGACTTACCTTTACAAGTTAGCGAGATAGTATGTTTTCCTGTAGCGACTTAGCTTAGCGACTTGTCCATTCATGATTAGCGACTTAATTGGTTTATTTTTCATAAGGCGACTAGGGCTATTAAAATGTTTTAAGGCAACTTGCTAGGATAATCTCATGCTTACAATCACGATTCGAGATTTCTGTAGCAACTTGTATTGACAACTTACTCTTTGTGATCTGCTATAACATTTTGTTTGAGCAAGTTGTACTTGGATTCCCTTGTAGCAACTTAATATTACAACTTGTTTCATACAAACTGTTATATCATTTCTACATTTGTATCTTGTTTCATGACATTATCTCTTAGCAAATGTGCTTTTTAACCTTTTAATTCCAAAACAACTCGTCTCATGAAAAGCTGTATCAGCTGGAGTCTTTAATCTTATAATCTCGCTAATGCCTCTCAATCTATCTCAATATGCTTATGGGAACCCATGCGAGCTTCTAAGTTTATGTGTTTATGACACAAGGGTGTATTCAATGTTGTCTAACTAACCATTTATAATCTAACTTGTTCCCAATCATTGTTGTTGGTTGTATTTATCTTGGATCTTCAATGGCAAACACAACCTCGGTGAGAACATTACTTCTTACGCACCACCCAATGTTCTCTCAGACGAAGAAATCCTTCCTAAAAGTCAATGGGCGAAATTGGAAAAAGTAAGCGTATGTGGACTTACAAAAGTTGCAACAAAATCCTACCCTCAAAGTGTCTATTGATATCCTCAAAACACTAACTTCTTGATTGCACTAACGAAGCAATGCACAATTCCACCATTTACATACAACAATTCGGAACACCCTTGAATGGAACAAAATCACACTAAATATTCACGCAAAGCTGGATAATAGGGAATTTGAGATAAATTCGACATTCTTAGCAAGGCTCTAGGAATCACTCCCGCAACCCCAACATACGATCCGAACCTCCACCTAGTCTTGACGATCTAATAGTCTTTCTAATTGGTTTGGGGTACCGGACTAGCATTACAAGGGCTTCGATATCATCACGGACACATGTATCAACCACGGAGAGCAATGACTATAGTTCTCAACTTGTGCTTATCGGCAAAACATCAGGGTTTGATAAAGTGAGAATTCCCATCTTGCAAATCCTATGGGGTATCGTCAATGGTGTGAATGTGAATGTCTCAGAATGTATCTGGGAAGAATTTTCGTTGTCAATGAACACATTCATATCTGATAGAACAAACTTTTAGAATAAAGCTCAGGGACGAAAGAAACAGAACAAACTTGTGATTCCTAGCATTAGATTTTCGAAGCTTATTATCCAGTACTTGCAACAGATTCACAACTTCAACCCTAGGATTGAATCAGATCTACATAATGCTGAGGATGAATTTGTTCTGGGCAATCTCAGATATATTTCCAGTGGGGTCAATAAAGAGGTCTTTGGATTGCAAATTCCTGATTCTCTTCTTACTGAAGATATTAAAAAGATGGATCATTTCAAACTATTCATGAAAAGGGCTTCCAGATCCAGTGATGATGTTGATGTCTCTCCCACTCAACCACAACCCAAAGCTGCTAAGTCTGGTTCTGGCTCAAAGACTTCAAAGACTTCATATGCTGCTCTTCCAAAAAGAAGACGTGAAAAATCACAAACCTCTGACAGAACCACCCTGAAGCAGAAAAGAAAGAAGAAGGAAGGGAAAAAGTAAGCGTTGAGGCCGGGGTTTCTAGGGTAATATGAGGTTGGTGATGAAGATGATCTTGCTCTGCAACTTGGAATCCAAACAAAGCCTAGAAAGTCATAATGTGAGAGCACCAGTTGGAGGAGTAGTGTTAAGAGAACACGATCAATTGCCTCGACAAACAACACCAATCACACAAGACAAAGGAAAAGGATTGTTAGTGTTGATCTTGAACAAGCCGCACAAATGCTTCTAACAATCTCATCTTCTCCATTAAGAACCACCAATCAATATGAGCAAGAGAAGAAGCGAATCCTCTTGACTAAAGAACAACTGGGTTGGAAAAAGTGCGAAACATTAAAAGAACCTCCTGCATCAAGTGTTACTCGATCGATCGAATGTTGATGACTTGGTGCATAAAGACTCGCAGGAGAATCTTGAGTCAAGATCGATGAGACCATGCACATGGAAGAACCAAATCATCTCTGGGTTCTCTATCTTCTTTGAAGAACCTGAATCTGAGACTTCACTTTGGAGATCAATTCTTAAATGACAAACCCATTGATCTTGAGTCTTCTAAGCAAGATAATGATAAAGAGGATGCTCAATCCATGTTTCTTGTCAATATTGAACAAGACACATCTACCATTCCACCTATGTCAACATCTTCACTTTCAACGGCACTTCCACCTCCCAAATCGCTCAAGCAACCGCACTTCAACCACACAGATACGCAAAGAATCTATCCCTTGAACCGGTGGTTACGATTCTTTGCGATATGGAAACTCCACCGACTTCACCACCTCAAATACTTACATCGGATCAAGCGCTCGACAAAGCGGTGAAAAGAATTGAAGCTCTTGAAAGACAACTACGAAATCTGTTGATGCCCTTGTGGATCGTGTCTATAGGTTGGAGCACCTCAACTTTGATGAAGGGGTTGCAGACGCCATTGAAGGCGAAGTTAAGGATGTTGTGGAATGGGCAATGGAAGCTCCATTGCTTAGGCGGTTCAAAGATCTACCTATTGCAGATATGAGAGCTGTTCTTTCGGATAAGATGTATGAAGGCGACGAGCATAAGCATGAGGTCCATAAGAAGCTATATGAGGCTCTCGAAGAATCTATTAAGTACGACAATCATGAGCAGTTCTTGATAGACATTGGAGAAAGCGAAGCAAAGAAGAAAAGGAGGACCATAGTGTTGGAAACATTGCGTAAAGGTCCTAAAGACCTCCTCCACCTCCACCTCCAAGCTGGGGTCTTTGGAACTCTGGAGCGGTGGATCTTCTAAGTCAACCTCTACACCTCTGCCACCACCATCATCACCACTAAAGCCTCCCAATCAACCCAGTTCGTCCAGAAATCAAGGAAAACATAAGAAATCAGTTGCTTGGACAACGGTTGATTCAAGGTTCACACCCACAGTCTCTTCAACTCCTGAAGATCAAATGGTTCATGAAGAGTCGCATGTCATGATAGAGTCTGAATCAGATGACGATGATGCATCCACCAAGCATATTCCCAAGCCATCTGAAGATGATTGGTTTGATTCATACGTGGCGGGTAAACGCACTAACACATCCAGAGTAGCACCTTCAAGAGATTCAATTCAAAGCTGGATCATCGAGGAGAGACCTCATACTCCAGAACCTTCGTGGACCATCCCAGAGTCTGACACGATGATTCCTGACAACAATTGGATATCAACTATCACCAATAATTATGAAGTTCCAGCTGAAGACTCTCTTACGCACTTCACTTTGGTGATATGGGAAGCTTCATTAGGTGGTTTTGTGAGCGAAGAGTATCTCATCCATCACTCAAGGGATCTTGAAGGACAAGCTTTTGAAATTGTTAAGGTTTTCACTCGGATGCCAACCACTCCAATACCGGATGGAAGAATGCCATAAGATCTTTGAATGATCGGTCGGTGAGCGGATCGATCGTTTCAATGTGAACAAGCCTCTTCCTCTAGGTGGTGAACACAGACGAGATGACCATTCAGTGAATTCTTCTTCAATCATGACTTGGATTATCGTGTGCTCGTTCTCTGAAAGAAGACCGACTCTTTCGATCTCTAAAATGAAAGCGCAACCTACTCGATCGGGGACTTGAGCAGATGGTTCACGATCAATTCAGGCGTCGAAGAACAAAAGTATGACATTCTTTGCTTCATATGGTATTTCTCTTTGGTGGTTCAAAAGAAGAATTTCTACATCGAGAGACATGGTCTTGATAAAAATGCAAAGATGTTCGATCCAAGTGCGAATCTTAAGTGTTGTGCAGTAGAGGTCTTCCCAATCTATGGATATGAATATTTGAAGAAGATCGTTCTTAAAAAGCGATTTTAAGGAGTATGTTATTGAAGAAAGCGACTTCAAACACCACGCCAAATGACTTGAAGATCTCTATCATTAAATCTCCAAGGAAACCTTGAACATCGCCCATCCGTGAGAAAAAGGCTCTCTATCTTGCTATCAATCTTTGGATCGGGGCTTAGTCATTCGAAAAAGGGTTGAGGACTTTCGACTTGGAATGGAAAGCTACGGACCGGGTCAACCTTACAAGTCCACAATGGAATGTTACAGGCATGAATTTCGTCGCGAATATAGAGTTATTGACACCCCTAGAGTCGTCATCTTCACCGACGGATCGGGACTCACATGCTTATGAGACTTTGTGAGCTCTACAAATTCGGTGATGGTACACTCAAAATGGTCGAAGAAGAATTACACTCTAGAGTGAATGAATTTAGAGTTGATCCGAAGCCGTGGGAAGACTAAATTCGGGTGATGATGACTTAAAGAGGTGTGAAGATTTCATTCTTTGTGATCGGTGAAGACTTAAGACTCGAAGAATCTTCATGACCTTGAAAGCTTTGTTGGTGGCGAGACTCCGTGAAGGCCATTACAAAGCGCTTCAAAGAAGCGAATGATGATATCTCCACAAGTAGTGTATGATCGTATTTTGATGTGTAAAATGTGGTGTAACGACAATTAAACAACTATAATGTATGTAATAGTGCTAGGTTGTGTGTTGTGGTTTCCCTTTTGTATAAAAAGGGAACCTCAGTCTTGTCCACTTCAATCTTATAAACTAGACACATTTTTCTCCAACAAATGTTTTGTTTCATACATATTTAAATCACTTGAGATCCAAAATCTCAAAGGATTTGTAATTTTTGATCGGGAGAGAAAATGTGATATAAATATGAAAGATGATAAAGATGACCTTTTCAATGTGCATCTTGTTCTCTCATATATGCTAAATTATTTTCAAATCTCGAAGCATATATTAAGGGGAAGCATTTCAAAACAAATTCAAACCTTCAGGGTACAAAGTTTTCCATGCTTTTACGTAAGGTACCTTGATTGTGTGTTAAATGGTTTCTAAATGTTTGGTGATCATGGTTGTACTTCAAAGAACTTCCCTCTTATATGTGCAAAACTCTTTCAAACCTCGAGGCACATATTGAGGGGGAGCAAACTTTTGAAAACCTCATCCTTCCCCAAAATGCTTTATCTACTTGATTTGATTAGGGAAGTGATGTTGATATTTTTTAGAAAATGGAAATCAAAGAAGTTAATTCTTCCTCTTGCCTCCGTGTGCTAAACGATTTCAAACACATGATGCACATGTTGAGGGGGAGCTCTTTTTCTAAAAATATCAAAAACAATTCAGGTACAAAATGCTTTGATAATATATCATAAGTATCTGGATTGATTTTCAAATGGTTTTCAATTGGTTCCAATGGCAGATGAACTATACCAAATAGACCGACCAACTTTACTTTATGTATGGTGATATAAGGATGATAAAGTTAGGTATTTGTTCTCATGATCCTTGAGCCGGAGGGATCTACCGAGGACAATCCACTAGATAGTGTAGAAGTCCTTAGGTATATTGAAAAAGGAGAAAATGAGATATGGGAAGAGTGTGGGGTGAGTATAAGCTAGTCTTGGAATAAACCCAACAAGGTTCTAGCTATGAAGGCTCGGTAAGCTTGAAGGGTTGAAGAATGAAAAGAATTGAATGAGAAAGGGTGAAAACAAATAGCCCTCAATTATTCAACCTTAGGGCGAAACCGGGTTCAATTCATTTGCTCTTGGTGGTTACCAAGGTAACATCGGTATTGAAGACAAGACGTCATGGACCCGTGTGGACGCACGCTCGCAACTTCCCAAACCACTCAAGTTCCTCTTAAAAGGACTTGTTTCATTCTCACGGGAACCGACATTATCTATCGACTTTCTCTTAGAGATTGTTGATATTGAAGAAGGAGACCCTCTCCCTAGTCTCCGATAAAGGATCCAAATACGCACAAATTGAGTCTAGAGCCACGAGATCATCTACAATGTATTTGGTTAGAGTGAAAGATGTACACTTTGAATGCACTTATAAACTAGTCGAATGAGTATATTGGATCCTACGATCACATAAAAAGTGGCTCGATCGGGGGTTTTCATATCAGGATCACGGATACCTTCTCTACATGCAATGACTCTGGGATGAGCTGCGATAATGTAACGTCATTTATCACACTTTAAAAATATTCGATTTTATTTATGAGGTAATAAATTGGAATTTAAAATTTTCATATACAAAAGTTAAGCTACCTTCTAAAATAGTCACATTGGTGGAGGCTTACAGTGATTATAAATAGTAATGCGGAAATTCATCCATGTGATTCGCGTTCAAGAAAGCAATGATTATCTAAATTTTACGTCAAAATGTGTTTGGAATGTTTCCATTAATGTATAATGTAAATTTGTGCGGGTTTCTTGTAGAAGGTTGTTGGAAAACATGGTCAAATTATTAGTTTGAATGATAATTAATGGTCATCATGTATAATAATGAGAGTTAAAAACGAGGTTAATGTTTGGTTATATGTAACACGACTTAACTATGTGTTCATGAGCCATTAGTAGGATTAATGGTATTAATCGTGACCTTTTTTTCATCCACTTTACCTATAAATGAGCTTTTCTCATTTGTTTTGATACACCGTACACTCATTCCTCTCCTTTTATTATTATTTCTTGTGTGTATCCGGTTCGTAATAGGGGATTTTGGTTCGCCGATAACACGTTTGTGTAACGGATATCCGTTGTTGGTATCTATGAATGGCGTTCACGATTCCAGCCAGGAGAGGGCGAATCATCTTAAGATTGTTAGATATATTGAATTGGATCCCTGAAGAAAAATAAAAATAAAAAATGAAAATATTTCGTTTGAATAAAGAGGACAATTTCATGGAAGATGCATCTCTTTTAGGTCAAAATCGAAATGTATGCGGTTGTGGTTATTCTCATCATTCTAATTCTTTTATTTCTTATTGATCCTACTACAGATATATTATGTGTATATTGCTATTAGAGACAAATATTATTTATGTTCGTCACTCTAATTTGTTATCTTTGATTATGGTTAGTTATCCCTACAATCTTAAAAGCAGTTATTCGACTTTGTTTAACCAGAATTTATACATAAAAGTGTTCGGTTCATGCATCACCATGTTTCGCCGGATTATATATGCAAGAGTTATGATACATGATATACAAATAATAAGTAAACATCACGAGTCTGTGAAGACTTAGAACATAATAGTAATTAACTAGCGAAAATAAATGCATAACATACCTCTTGCAATTTGGTTAGATCTCTTGAACACGGAAGACTTAGAACATAATAGTAATTACTTAATGACTAAGATCCATAAAGTACCATCATGGTGGGATAAGTCCTATACTCAATCCATTATCCGAAATTAGTCATCTTGCACATTAATATACTTTTAAATATATTCTAACTAATACTGATTGTCTTAATTCAATATCATTCCGTTATTGATCAACAACGGACTATTTAGAATAACTTAAGTTATTCAAGTATTTAAACATGCAAATATAGGATAACATCATAATAAATGAATAATAAACATAACAAAATACTTTATTTCATTTGAATAATAATGTTTACAATATCCTTTATCTAAAATACTTAGTCACGGATGGGCATGAAACTACTAGCTAAACGAGTGAAACTTATCGGACAAATGATTAATTTTTTCACTAGGTAAGGCCTTAGTCAAAGGATGCTAGGTTATCATCATGTGAACTTTGAGCAACTCAATTTCACCTATCGACTTGCTCTCGAACATAGTGATATTGTCTTGGATAGTGTCGGTGCCCTTCATGACTCGGGTTCACGGGAAAAAGTAATTACAATGAGTTGTCACAATATACTTTAATAGGATTTTCAATCGGACATAACACCAAGCCCGAAAAATTCCTTATCCAAACAACCATATGGTAGCTTCTAGCATACTATGTACTCACTTTACATAGCGAGACGCCATAAGGTAGTGCATTTCTTGCTCTTCGATCACGACACCATTGATGACAAATATGTAACCCATGAGACTTCGTACCATCTCTTGTCACTACAGGATGCATCGCGATAACACCGTAAAACAGTTACCTACGGATTTCCCCATACACTATGGACATATCTTGTAGCCCTAAGGTACCGAGAATATGTTTAACAACGATTCGATAATTTCACACGGATTACTGTGATACCGGTAGTCAGGTTTTGATCAAACGCTACATCGGGCCTTGTGCATCATACAGTATACATGTAGATCTCGGTGAAGCATAAGGAACTTTCTTCATGCGTGTCACCTCTGTGGTGTTGAATCACGCCTTCTACTCAAACCATGGTTTACTTGCATCGGCAAAATCCCTTATGGAATTTTGCAAATTGAATCTCTTCAATATTTTGTCAATGTAAGCACTTTGGCTTAAACCAATTAGCCTTGATCTATCCATGTAGATCTTGATTCCAGTATATATCTTGCTTCCCTAAGTCTTTCATCGAAAACATTTACCAAGATAGGCTTTCACCTCATTTAAACTTGGTATATGATTTCCATGATTAATATGTCATCGACATACGAACAAGAAAAGTAACATGACTCCGCTAGCTTTGTGATATACATGGCTCATCAAGATTCGAGTAAATCTAAAACTTTTGATTTCACCATCAAATCTTTTATTCCATTGCCTTGATGCTTGCTTTAATCCATAAATGGACCTTTTAAGCTTGCATACACGGTTAGGAAATAGTGGATTAAACCCCTCGAGCTATGCCATATAAATGTCTTCATCTAGGCGACCATTCGGTTTTGACATCCATCGCCAAATCTCATAGTCATAGTGTGCGACTATAGCTATGAGAATCCTAATAGCTCTTATATACGCTACATGAGATGTCTCCTCGTAATCAGCCATAGATTTGAGTAAAACCTTTAGCTACCGACGAGCCTTATAGGTGTGTACATGGCCATCATGTCGGTTTCTTCTCGAATATCCACTTACTTCCAACGACTTTAGCATTGAGAGGCTCAACTTCAATCCAGACATCATTATCTTTCATGGATTGCATTTCCCATTCATAGCAATCGCCATTTATCCTTTTCGATGATCGGCCATGGCGACCTTATAGTTAGCGGTTCATTAAGATCCCAACCATATTTTCCTCTACCTCTACGTTAAGACATAGCGGTCGGTGCACATATAGTCCATTCAGACCTACGAATGGGAACAACTTGGGAGGAGCACCTAAGCTGGGTTCTTCTTGAAGTTGGCTAGTATTTCGAGAAGGTGTTGTATCTTCATGATCATCTTCCGGATTATACACTCTCCCAGTTCTTGAGATATGATTCCTTTCAAGTAAGTCTCCATACCTAGCTACTATGACTTTGTTCTCACCGGGTAGTATAAGTAGTAACCCAGTTTCCTTGGGTATCCTACAAAGACACACTATGATCTTGGTTGGAGCTTATCCGGTGAGTTACGTTTAACATACGCCTCACAGCCCAGTGCCTTTAAGTAAGAAAATTTGGGAGCTTTTCCGTCCATATTTCATATGGAGTCTTAACAACCTTCTTCGTTGGAACCATATTCAAAATCGAATAAGCGTTTCAAGGCATAATCCCAAAAGTTAAAGGAAGAGTCGTAAGATTAAACATTGATCGTACCATGTCAAGTAAATACGATTTCTACTTTCGAATACCATTTTGCTATGGAGTATAAGGAGATGTGAGTCTATGGACAATTTCACACTCATTAAGTAATCTTTGAACTCTTGGCTTATATATTCACCACCTCTATCGGATCGAAGAGCTTTAATCTTCTTAGAGTTGTAATTCTTCACTTTTGAAAAACTTTAATGTTTAAAGACTTCATGTTTATGTTTAAGTAAATAAACATAACCATAATACCGAAATCATCCGTAAAGGTTAAAGTAGGTAGCACCACGTTTTGACACATGTCTAAGTGGACCACACACATCGGTGTGTATCAATCCAAGTAGATCGAAGCCACTCCACTTGATGTGAAAAGGTTTCCTCGTCATCTTCAAGATATGGGGACTCGCATTTTCGAATGATTCATCGTCGACACTTTGTAAAAGCCCTTCATGTTGCGACTTTTCCATGCGTTTCTTGCCTATATGGGCAAGGCGACAATGCCAAAGATAAGAAGAGTCCTAGTTAGACTTACTCTTCTTATTGTTAATGCTATACAACAAATTATTTCCATTGGACACACAATCGTGAATTACGGATATGAGTACCACATCTGTATCATAAATCCGGGAATTTTTCTTATGAGGAAAAGAAAATAATTCAAACATAAAAATACGATGAGCTAGGCACTATCTTATTTTTATTAAACCTCACTTAGCAACAATGGGCAGTTCGCTTCCAATGACCATGTGTGTTGGGTGGTGGCAGCCGAATCCTTAGGATTCTCCTTTTCTTTGTAGGATTCTTCTTAGGGCTGGTGGGATCACAACTTGTTTCCCTTTCCTTTTCCTTTCTTATACGCTTGCGGCTTTGTTTACCACCACCTTGTATTGCTAATGCAGGGTGTAGGTTCCTTTTAGGTAATCTTTTCTAAAGTCTACAAGCATTGCATATAACTCATTCCTTGTCTTCCCGTGTAATGCATATTGTCTTGCACACAAAATCACCAAACCGCTCGATTAAGGGAGTTGATGAGGCCAACACGCATCTTGGGAGTAACCACGGTAGAGCTTCTCGATTGGTCTAAGTGATGTTTGTGGAAAACTAGAAGGGGTTGAATAGTTTTACCAATTTAAAACTTCCTTTTAAATATTTAGATCGACTTATGTCAATCTATTTGGTTGTTTATGTTGGACGTTGATAGATAGATATATAAGCGTGTAATGAAAGATAAAGAGTAAAGCACATCACCACAACACAAGTATTTATAGTGGTTCGGCTACAAGGACACCTTCCCTACTCCACTCCCGAGTCACCTACTCGAGTTCGTAAACACTAAACCAACTCCTTAGGAGAAGCCTTCACGCGCTAAACGCTTTTTCGGTTACAAAGCTAAATACGGTTCCTTCGCTCAAGCGAACCACACAACACAGCGTCGCTACCCTTTATCGGTGCTAGGCTAACCAGCAGTTCTTTCACACCAGGAGAACTAATCCTATCACAACGTCGCCTACCCTTTATTAGATGCTAGGCTAAGCACCTAGTTCCATTATTATGGAGAACTACCCCCCACAACACAACACCTAATCTCGAGGAGATCTACTCCTTGTTACAACACCATCAAGGATATCACCATCCTTGAAACAAACAAATACTTATATGTATAATGCACCTCATCGATTATCGACCTAGCATTCTTCCCAAATGCCACTTGATTTGATTCTTAGGCACCCTTCACTAATGCCTTTAACACAACGGCATTCACTAATGCCTTCGTCTTGACACCTTTAGCATTCTTCACTAATGCTCTTGACACGGACAATAAGCATCTTTGTTAGGAATTAGAAATTTCCATAATGAAGTATCGGTCACCCCAAATACTATCTAGCATAAGTTAGCTCGTAGACATTCGTTACTAAGTTATTTAGTTAGCTATTAGTTTAGTGCAACACGTGGAGGAAGGACGGGTCTTTACCCATTGTATACATGATCCAGGCGTCGGGAGGTCGTTTATTTGCAACCTATAAATACCCTCTACCTTGCAAGGTAGAGGATTGGATATTCATTGAATCTAATATTCCACAAGTTTCTCTTTCAAACATCCTACTTTCTCTAGAAATCATCTATATGCCTATGTGTGCGTGTTATGATGTGTATTTGAAATCAATATGTTACAAATGGTATCAAGAGCCATGGTTTGATCATCTCTTACATATCCTTGGATTTCTAGTGATTTTAGATGGTTTTAGAGCTTGAGAAAGTTTAGTGGTTTTGCATCATTTGGATCATTTCTAGTGTTAAAGTTTGAATCTTGGGTGTAGTTTTGTATTTAGAATCATTGTATGTGTTTGGGTTTGATTTGGTAGCTTGAATCATCATGGTTGGGTTGTTTTGGATTGAAAAGTGGTGTTTGTAATATTGTCTAGCTAGCGACTTGACCCGGAGTGTTATTCTAGCTAGCGACCTTTGCAATTTGGTAGCAGTGGTAGTTGATGGTGTTAGCGACTTAGGCTTAGCGACTTGTCTGAGTGAGACAAGCCGACAAACAGTACACTTAGTGGATTCTCCACTACGGGTAGCGACTTGGTGATTAGCGACTTGTAGTTAAGTTTGGTAGCGATTTGGTGTTAGCTATTTGATGCCTAGCGAGTTGCTATTTAGCAACTTGACTACTTAGCGACTTGGTTCTTAGCGAGTTGCTCTTTAGCGATTGCCTACTTAGCGACTTGGTAAGTAGCGACTTCTTTGTCGAATTTGTAGCGACTTGGGAACTTAGCGACTTGCTTTGTCATTACTAGCACTTAGTACTTGCGACTTGTTCAAGGATTATCGTGACTTGGTTGATTTTGTGTGTGTCTGGTTTTCTTGATTTAGTAAAATCCGTGAAAGAATCTATTTCCGGTTTAATCATAGAGTTATAAAATCGTGTAATTCTTAAACTGTCTACCAACATGTCCTTATATCTACTATAGCAGGGACGTTCATGCGTGAATACTCCTCCACCCGCAATGTCTACATCACACTGTTTATCTCCAAAGTGCTTGAACTCTATGATACCTCACGAACAATGGCGGTTTACAGGCGTCCTACCTTGATTGATTCAACAAATTCGATCAAAACTCCTCACCTTATGAGTCAAACCTCAATGAACCACACCATTAATGAACAATGATGCAAAACAAATGGAATGCAACATTGAGCCCTTTCAACTACTTCATCGACATCTCAAACTACTTTTATCTCTGACTATGGATCGAACAAGCGATGCTCTCCTCCGTCAGGACTTTCCCATCTTGACTAGGCTGTGTTTCTTAACTTAGAACAAGCGAGGTTTCAAATTACCAAGAAAAGCTCTCAACTATTAAGTCAAATCATTTCTTGGTAATCTACAATCAATTTCGACCACTTATCGGGGGAATATTCCTCGATTTTGATGATGACATGGTGGAATCTCATTCAAGAAACACCTTGGAATGGAAATTCATGAGTTCGAAACACCTTTATTCAACTTATGGGTAATGTGGAAATATACATTAAGGAAGGCTGCTAAAGAGAATGACAAAGTGAATAATTGAATGGGTGTCAGTGATGCTATGGGAAGATTGTGATAGGTTATGCAATAGATCAGTTGAACCAATAAATGATACCGAATCTGAAGTTCGGTTGCAATAAAGAGGTGAAGACAAGCAGTCTTGATTTCAAAGACTCGAGTCAAAAGGTTTCATGTGATGAGGCAACTTAACTAATCAAAGTAATTCATATGTTAATGTACGATTCTAATTATGAACAAAATACTATGAAATCGATCTTGGTTGAGCATGAATCTAAAACTATTAAAGCTAATGACATGATTGAAAAAGGGTATATGATGAACTTTCAAACAAATACTCAATTCTTGAAAACATTGTATTTCATTGGAAATTGAAATACATCAAAAGATAAGCTTTTATGCAAAAAAATCTTGCGTTAATCGAGAAATTTCGAATTTCAAGAATTTTTGAAATTAATCAATTAAAACCAGTTAGGGACAAAGACTCAACCATATGCAATCGAAATTACTTTTCGGATATGCGAGAAGCATGGTGTCATGAGATGGTGATACACTTGAATCTAGAAATCTTGAACTAGCTCTATGTGTCCAACCTATTAAGAAAATGAGTCATTAAGGAAAAACAGGAGACCAATTCCAAGTTGATCAATCAATCTAACATCTTGTTGAAAGACATTGATGACCTCAAGCCCAAATTCAATATAAGAGCTTCAATATTGTTGCCTTAAAAATGAGCTTAGGAAATCTATTGAAAATAGGGTGAACATTAAGTTTGCAAAACCATCAACTTTGGGAAAGTCAATGTTGAACCATTCTAAACATCTGTGGTTAATGACCTAATGCCTTTAGAACCGAAGAGTTAAACCATCAAAATCTAGGCTTGCCTCCCGAGTTGATGAGAATCTTGTTTTGACAAAACCGGTCACTTCATTGCTTCGTTCGATATGATGAATCTCAAACCTCAGGCTAATGTTCAAAGCTCAAAGATCGGAATACTAGAAATGCGACTATGAGAAACATCAATTGGTGATCAATCTCTAAGAAACATACTAATCACATAAGGACCAATAGTCAAAGAAGTGCAGCGTACAAATCTACTAGTAGGCTGCAAATGGATTCCCACTGGCGATTATTTAAGTTTACAGGATCCAAACGGACTTACATACCTAGATCTTGCCTTAAGTGGATGCCCAGGAAAACTCTTCAAGTATATTGAGCCTAGGGATCTCTAATAATGATCCGTCTATATTAGCGTGATACATCCAACGAGATTAATCATGCCACTAACCCATCCATTTGCAATTCTACATGTGCTTCAGTACAATGTGCTCGGTCTTTCAGGAACAATGCTCAATTCAATCGGAACTTCATGACTTGGTTTCCATCGAAATGAATATAGCTCACTCGGGAGCTATAACATGCTGAATTGATGTACCCGTACTTTGACTCCTTTTCATCTTGAAAGCAGGACTCGCTCTTATAAATCGTGTAAAAATAAATAAAATAAAAAATAAAAAATTAAGATATCTTTGTTATCATAATTTTGTCATTTTCCACTGTTTTAATACCTTTTAATTATTTCATTCTTTTAAATTCATAATTTTGTCATTTTCCTCAATCTAATAAAGGATATATTCTTTGTTATCGATAACATCTCGGTCCTAGAAATGTCATTCAATAATGATACGGGATCATAGATGAAGTTCGAACAACTGATATATTCTTATCTTATAACTGAGTTGAATTCAATCAATGTTCTCTAGTAACATTGATTGAGGAAGAATTTTCAAGATATCTTGTTTATATCTGCGTTGGTTATGTTTTGTACTCAAATGCAAGTTGGTAGTTTGCTTATCCATTATGTTAGTTTGCTTATCTTATTATGTTATCTCGTTATGCTATATGTGCTAGTTTGCAATCGATAAGTTTATAAAACTAATGAGTGCAGAATTCACAATGTGACAAGATAACAACTTACTTTGTTAAGTCTTAACTTGGTTTGGTAAATTTGAGGTTAGAGACTTGCTTTGAAAAATCTTAGCGACTTATTATGTTTCTAGGATAGCGAGTTGCTAATCACTCACAAAACTCTGAGGACTAAATGTGACAACTTGGTAATCTTGCTTAAACCTCCCCATACCTTAGCGACTTGCCGTTTATATTTCAAATACTTAAAATTATTATCTTCTTCTACTTTTCTCTCTCTCTCGATTCTTCCTAGCGACTTTGTGTGGTAAGGCATTATTGACTGTCTCTTGTCTCCAAATATGAACAATATATGCGTTCCTTCTTATTCCTTATGATTCCACGGACCTTGATAATCATCTCTTGCTTCCCTCGTAGAGATTCCACGGACCTTGATAATCGTCTCTTGCTTCCCTTGTAGAGGTTTGTTGTTGGATTTGTTGAATGGATCAAATTGAGATATATATGTTAATGGTTTAAGGGTAGTTTGGGTTCTCTAGGGTTGTTGTAATTCTCATGAATATATGTATTAATGGAGTTGTGTGCGTCGTCTATGTGATTCAAGTTGGGTTATGTTTCTGAAATCGTTTATGTATATGGATTAACTATACGTGTTGGGTTGTGTTTCTAAAAAAATGATCTTATTATGTTGAATGGTTTGCGATGAATGATATGATTGAGTTCTTGGTGGCGAGTTATGCTTGTGATATTGTTCTTGGTAGCGAGTTAGTGTACATATTCATCGTGGTTGTTACTTTTGCGTTCAAGTTAGCGACTTAGTTAACCAATTTGTAGCGACTTAGCAATATTCTTTGTTGATAGCGACTTGTCTTTACAATTTAGCGAATTAGTAATTGCGGTGATTTAGTAAGCCGACTTGTGACTTGGCTGTATTCTTGTTGATGGTTTACCTTTACAAGTTAGCGAGATAGTATTTTCTGTGAGCGACTTAGCTTAGCGACTTGTCCATTCATGATTAGCGACTTAATTGGTTTATTTTTCATAAGGCGACTAGGGCTATTAAAATGTTTTAAGGCAACTTGCTAGGATAATCTCATGCTTACAATCCCGATTCGATTTCTGTAGCAACTTGTATTGACAACTTACTCTTTGTGATCCTATAACATTTACATTTGAGCAAGTTGTACTTGGATTCCTTGTAGCAACTTAATATTACAACTTGTTTCATACAAATTATATCATTTTACATTATGTCTTGTTTCATGACATTATCTCTTAGCAAATGTGCTTTTTAACCTTTAATTCCAAAACAACTCTTCTCATGAAAAATATCAATGAGTCTTTAATCTTATAATCTTTAATGCCTCAATCTATCTCAATATGCTTATGGGAACCACATGCGAGCTTCTAAGTTTATGTGTTTATGACACGGGTGTATTCAATGTTGTCTAACTAACCATTTATAATCTAACTTGTTCCCAATCATTGTTGTTGGTTGTATTTATCTTGGATCTTCAATGGCAAACACAACCTCATTGAGAACATTACTTCTTAATGTTCTCTCGGGAAATCCTTCCTAAAAGTCAATGGGCGGTTGGAAAAAGTAACGTATGTGGACTTACAAAAGTTGCAACAAAATCCTACCTCAAAGTGTCTATTGATATCCTCAAAACACTAACTTCTTGATGCACTAACAAGCAATGCACAATTCCACCATTTACATACAACAATTCGAACACCCTTGAATGGAACAAAATCACATTAAATATTCTCGAACGGATAATAGGAATTTGAGATAAATTCGACATTCTTAGCAAGGCTCTAGGAATCACTCCATGACCCAACATGATCGAACCTCCACCTAGTCTTGACGATCTAATAGTCTTTCTAATTGGTTTGGGGTACCGACTAGCATTACAAGGGCTTCGATATCATCACCGGACACATGTATCAACCACGGAGAGCAATGACTACGCTTCTCAACTTGTGCTTATCGGCAAAACATCGGGGTTTGATAAAGTGAGAATTCCCATCTTGCAAATCCTATGGGGTATCGTCAATGGTGTGAATGTGAATGTCTCGAATGTATGGGAAGAATTTTCGTTGTCAATGAACACATTCATATCGATAGAACAAACTTTTAGAATAAAGCTCGGGGACGAAAGAAAGCAGAACAAACTTGTGATTCCTAGCATTAGATTTTCGAGCTTATTATCCGATGCTTGCAAGATTCACAACTTCAACCCTAGGATTGAATCGGATCTACATAATGCGAGGATGAATTTGTTCGGCAATATCGAGATATATTTCGATGGGTCAATAAAGAGGTCTTTGGATTGCAAATTCTTGATTCTCTTATCAAGATATTAAAAATATGGATCATTTCAAACTATTCATGAAAAGGGCTTCCATATCCAGTGATGATGTTGATGTCTCTCCCACTCAACCACAACCCAAAGTGCTAAGTGCGGTTCGCGAAGACTTCAAAGACTTCATATCGCTCTTCGAAGAAGGCGTGAAAATCAAAAACCTCGCGGCAACCACGAGCGGAAAAGAAAGAAGGAAGGGAAAAAGTAAACGTTGAGGAGGTTTCTAGGGTAATATGAGGTTGGTGATGAAGATGATCTTGCTCTGCAACTTGGAATCAAAAGCCTAGAAAGTCATAATGTGAGAGCACGGTTGGAGGTAGTGTTAAGAGACACGATCAATTGCCTCGACAAACAACATCAATCACACAAGACAAAGAAACATGGATTGTTAGTGTTGATCTTGAACAAGCCGCGCAAACGCTTAACAATCTCATCTTCTCCATTAAGAACCACCAATCAATATGAGCGAAGAGAAAAGCGAATCTCTTGACTAAAGAACAACTGGTTGGAAAAGTGCAGAAACATTAAAAGAACCTCCACGAAGTGTTACTCGATCGATCGAAATGTTGATGACTTGGTGCATAAAGACTCTGAGGAGAATCTTGAGTCAAGATCGATGAGACCATGCATGGAAGAACCAAATCTATCTCTGGGTTCTCTATCTTCACTGAAGAACTTGAATCTGATTTCACTTTCGGATATCAATTCTTAAATGACAAACCCATTGATCTGAGTCTTCTTAGCAAGATAATGATAAAGAGGATGCTCGATCCATGTTTCTTGTCAATATTAAAGAGACATATCTACCATTCCACCTATGTCAACATCTTCACTTTCAACGGCACTTCCACTCCCAAATGCTCAACAACCGCTTCAACCACCGAATGCGCAGAATCTATCCCTGAACCGGTGGTTACGATTCGCGATATGGAAACTCCACCACTTACCACCTCAAATACTCGGATCAAGCGCTCGACAAAGCGGTGAAAAATTGAAGCTCTTGAAAGACAACTACCGTCTGTTGATGCCCTTGTGGATCGTGTCTATAGGTTGGAGCACCTCAACTTTGATGAAGGGATTGCGAGCGCCATTGAAGGCGGTTAAGGATGTTGTGGAATGGGCAATGGAAGCTCCACTCGCTTAGGCAGTTCAAAGATCTACCTATTGCGGATATGAGGCATTCTTTTAGATAAGATGTATGGTGACGAGCATAAACATGAGGTCCATAAGAAGCTATATGAGGCTCTCGAAGAATCTATTAAGTCGACAATCATGAGCAGTTCTTGATAGACATTGGAAAACGAGCAAGAAGAAAAGGAGGACCATAGTGTTGGAAACATTGCGCAAGTCCTAAAGACCCTCCTCCACCTCCACCTCCAAGCGGGGGTCTTGGAACTTCAGGCGGTGGATCTTCTAAGTCAACCTCTACCTCCGCCACCACCATCATCACCACTAAAGCCTCCCAATCAACCCGTTCGTCCAATCAAGGAAAACATAAGAAATCGATTGCTTGGACAACGGTTGATTCAAGTTCACACCCAGTCTCTTCAACTCACGAAGATCAAATGGTTCATGAAGAGTCGCATGTCATGATAGAGTGCGAATCGAGATGGCGATGATGCATCCACCAAGCATATTCCCAAGCCATCGAAGATGATTGGTTTGATTCATACGTGGCGGGTAAGCGCACTAACACATCCAGTAGCACCTTCAAGATTCAATTCAAGCGGATCATCGGAGAGACCTCATACTCGAACCTTCGTGGACCATCCCAGTCGACACGATGATTCGACAACAATTGGATATCAACTATCACAATAATTATGAAGTTCGGTGAAGACTCTCTTACGCACTTCAGTGATATGGGAAGCTTCATTAGGTGGTTTTGTGAAAAGAGTATCTCATCCATCACTCCAAGGGATCTTGAAGGACAAGCTTTTGAAATTGTTAAGGTTTTCACTCGATGCCAACCGACTCCAATACGGATGGAAGAATGCCATAAGATCTTTGAATGATCGGTCGGTGAGCGGATCGATCGTTTCAATGTGAACAAGCCTCTTCCTCTGGGTGGTGAACACAGACGAGATGACCATTCAGTTGAATTCTTCTTCAATCATGACTTGGATTATCGTGCTCGTTCTCTGAAGAAGACCACTCTTTCGATCTCTAAAATGAAAGGCAACCTACTCTCGATCGGGACTTGAGCGGATGGTTCCTAATCAATGCAGGCATCAAGAACAAAATTATGACATTCTTGCTTCATATGGTATTTCTCATGGTGGTTCAAAAGAAGAATTTCTACATCGAGAGACATGGTCTGATAAAGATTGAAGATGTTCGATCCAAGCGAATCTTAAGTGTTGTACAGTGAGGGTCTTCCCAATCTATGGATATGAATATTTGAAGAAGATCGTTCTTAAAAGCGATTTTAAGGAGTATGTTATTGAAACGACTTCAAACACCTGGCAAATGACTTGAAGATCTCTCATTAAATCTCCAGGAAACCTTGAACATCCGCCCATCCGTGAGAAAAAGGCTCTACATGCTATCAATCTTTGGATCGGGGCTTAGTTATTCGAAAAGGGTTGAGGACTTTCGACTTAGAATGGAAAGCTACGGACCGGGTCAACCTTACAAGTCCACAATGGAATGTTACAGGCATGAATTTCGTCGCGAATATAGAGTTATTGACACCCTAATTGTCATCTTCTTAAGCAGTCTGGACTCACATGCTTATGAGACTTTGTGAGCTCTACAAATTGATGGTACACTCAAAATGGTCGAGAAGAATTACACTCTAGAGTGAATGAATTTAGAGTTGATCCGAAGCGTGAGAAGACTAAATTCGGGTGATGATGACTTAAAGAGGTGTGAAGATTTCATTCTTTGTGATCGTGAAGACTTAAGACTGAAGAATCTTCCATGACCTTGAAAGCTTTGTTGGTGGCGAGACTCGTGAAGGCCATTACAAAGCGCTAAAGCTGAATGATGATATCTCCAGTAGTGTGATACGTATTTTGATGTGTAAATGTGGTGTAACGACAATTAAACAACTATAATGTATGTAATAGTGCTAGGTTTGTGTTGTGGTTTCCTTTTGTATAAAAGGAACCTCGTCTTGTCCTTCAATCTTATAAACTAGACATTTTTCTCCAACAAATGTTTTGTTTCATACATATTTAAATCACGAGATCCAAAATCTCAAAGGATTTGTAATTTTGATCGGAGAAAATGTGATATAAATATGAAAGATGATAAAAGCGACCTTTTCAATGTATCTTTCTCTCATATATGCTAAATTATTTTTCAAATCTCGACATATATTAAGGAAGCATTTCAAAACAAATTCAAACCTTGAGTACAAAGTTTTCCATGCTTTTACGTAAGGTACCTTGATTGTGTGTTAAATGGTTTCTAAATGTTTGGTGATCATGGTTGTACTTCAAAGAACCTCCTCTTATATGTGCAAAACTCTTTCAAACCTCGATACCATGGGATTCTTTGATGAATCACTTGTAATTCATAAAGATTACCCATGTGATTCATACGAAATCAATGGGATTATGTATAAAAACATTTACCCTTAAAAGGCGTGACATAAAAGTATAAAGCGTTGATTTACTCATTTTACAAATCACTTGTGATTTTTTAAATAACAAATCACAAGTGAATTTTTACGAATCCGTGGGATTTTTACGAATCATGTGGGATTTTTGGACGGAAATTTTGAAAAAAAAGTTCGTCTTTTACGAATCATTGGATTTTTACGAATCCGCGGGATTTTTATGAATCCGTGGGATTTTTACGAATCCCGTGGGATTTTTAAGACGGAAATTTTGAAAAAAAGTTCGTCTTTTACGAATCCGTGGGATTTTTTTACTGAATCCGTGGGATTTTTCGGACGAAAATTTTGAAAAAGCGTTCGTCAAAGTATATAAAAATGCATATCTATAGAAAGATGATTTAATTAGTCGTGATGGTATATTTTTCGTAGCTTGAAGATTTCTGGTTTCACGAGATATGTTGTTTTTTAAAGGTGGAAAGTGGGTTTTATATTAAATGAGCTAAAATGCCAATTTGCCATCTCTTTGTTATTTTTGCTTCATTTCAGCGCTTTAGATGAAAGGTGGATGGACGGTTGAGATTGACTTATTTGTTCTTTAAAGGATCGTGTTTTGCGAAGATCTCATCTCATTAAAAGACTTGTTTTATAGTCCATAAAATGAACTTGACATCCTATCTTGCACATCTTATATCCATGACATAAGATATACTTGTAAGGATGTAACTCCATGTAAGCATACTGTCACTAAGCAGCAATACATGTTGATGACCTATTGTTGGAAATGTATATATTTACAAACATGTGAATGTCGATCGGATTCGAACTCGTCGTGACCACGGGATTGCACACATTAGCGAATGAGAATTAAAGTTAATAATTAATGTTTATGTTTACGATTAATTATTGCACATTAAGTCCGGTTAACGATCGTTAAGTATTTGACGGAAAAATGACTAACGACCGTTAAATGAAAAGAGAAAGGACTAGAAATGGAAAACTTGGAAAAGTTATGGATTTCTTTGGGCTTTGCATAAGTGGCCGGCCATGGGGCTTTCCCAAGCCCTAAAATCATAACTTGTTCCCTAAGTTTACCTCTTAGTATATAAAGAGGTTAGGTTACAGGGTTTCATACACTTGTGCATTGAATTAACCCAGATCTCTCTCTCTCTCTCTAGTCTAATATTTGGCCGAACACCCCAAGTAAGGGAGTTTGGTTTCGTTTTTCTTAAAGCGAGGACTTGTGTTAGATCTAGCAATCGCTTGATTCGTTTGGTTAATTCGTGTGTACAAGAGCGTGGTTGTAAGACATTATTCTTACACAAATAAGTACTTCTTTGTTTTGCTTTGCTCGAGGGTTGTTTTGCTTTGCTCGAGGATTTGACATTCGCAAGAGAGTGCGTTACGCATATTTTCGTTAATTAATTTATTTGTTATGATCTTTAAGTCTTCATTGTGTACTCTTGATGTCTTTATGTTTTATTGTATTTTATATATCATAAACTCAACGGTGGCATCACGAGCCTTGTATAACAAGTAATTAATTCTTGAAACACATAATTAAAATAAACATGAATGTGTTATTATTTGTATGCTTAGATCTAGGGTTTGCAAAACCTAAACCCTAATTTTGAAGGAGGCGTTTTATTTGGTGCCCTAATTAGGGTTTTGTAAACTATTGTTTTAATTGGATTAGAAACCCTAAGATGCATGCAACTTTATGTGTATATCGTAACTTTGTTTAATTGCATTAATTGTTAAGTGTAATTTATATCCATGATAATTATCGCATGTTTTATCATGGATCATTTTTTATTGTATGTCTTTCATGTTTTAAGTGATATACATTAAATTATGATAGATCTTAAATTGGGAAGACCTCGATAATTATTAATTTAATCAATTATGTGCTATGTGGTATATATTTAGTTTTGACTTACATAATCGATGAATCGATGCATGTGGTTCACCTTGTACATAGATGAAAGCGGTGGAAGTCTTAATTAAATATATGCATATTGACAGATATAGAATTGGTTATTAATAGGATTTATCAAAACCGTTTGCATGTGGCTATTTGATATGCATGACTTTTATTTGTTATGCATTCATTGTTTATTGTTTATTTTTCAAATACTTGCTTGTTTGTTATGTGTAACAAGGGTATTTTACAAGAAAAATAAAATGACCTAAACAATGGTGAAACATGTATTTTAAGAATAGTAATCATAATCGTTTAATTGATTGATGACTTTGGTACAAATGACTGAACGGCTCACCCATGAGAATGAACTAATAAAAGGGGTTTAAAGAAGTGCGCATGACACCTTTGAATGGATGTCTAAGGTTGTGCTTTAGCGTGCACAGTCCTCGCCGCCTGTAAGTTCGGTGGAGCTACTTAGTAAGCCATTAAATGTGCAAGCTCATCTTAAGGCGAATTAGTTTTAATTCCATGCGCCACTTCGGTGGTAATTATCCGAAACACTAAGTGTTTACACTTATGCAAAAGTACGGTATAATGGATGATAATTAACACTAAATTCCTTGATTGGTGAATCCAATACCTCAATTAAAGTTTGATGATGAAAAGCTTATACATTAAAACAAGATATAAATGTTTTAATAAAAACTATGCTACAAAGATGAATGCATGACATCTTTGTACATATTTGATTTAACATCAAAACTATTACCCTTTAATTTAAGTTATATGCCATCCAACGAAGCGGAAACACCTAAGATTACTTTCTATTTGCGTGAGAGCGTGACTTAGATCTTAATCAAAGGGTAAAATGTCCACGTGTCGTGAGAGCGGGCATGGACGATTTTGCGGTTTCTTAAGTTGGACAACTTAATTGAGTTTTGTAGTGAGCCGACAACTCGAGGCATAAGATGGGATAAAACATGTTTACATGGCAATTGAAATTGGCTATATGTAAATCCCATAAATCTAGGAATTGCAATTGAAATTGGCAATTGAGCAAAAGCTCTACCACTTTGTATAAGGTTCATTACTAGCGGATCAAGCGGCGTGATGAGATTATGACAATTTGGATCCTAGTTTTCGATGAAAATTAAATGGTTATATGTTTATGAACCATGGGTATTTAATTTTCTTGAAAAGGTTAATTATCGAAAATACTAAAATTGAATTTTGTAATTCTTTTGAATGTATAAATGCAACATTTAACCGTAAACGAGGTTTAGTCTTTGATCAGAAAATTAATCTATTCTGCTTTCAAACAAATGTTTGATCGAGAATAATTTACCGAAAAGACAAACGAAGTCTCTTTTCCATGGGAGAAGCATGAGACTCAATCTTATTCCTTTTCATGAATGAGAAAGGTATAATAGGAACGTTTGAATTGTCTAAATTCTAATGTAACTCATAGCAATGAATTGCACATCATATTTTTCCATAAAGATTTCATTACCCTCATCTGGTGAATGAATCCTTTTGTAACAAACATGAATGTTGGTTAAACTGGAAAACATGTATATGAGTTACAAAATTAGAAGCTAGACAAATTACCGCGAAAATTGGTAAAAGGCAAACTAGCATATTTTATCTAGTTGTTTTGCTTTAACCTTTAAAGGTGCTACATACCAGTATGGGCATGGTAGGCCTGTTAAGGAAGAAATTGCATACCCAATTTTTCAAGTTAATAACGTTGATGGATAACCCATCATTCATAGAGTAGAATACACCTTTTAGTACCTTAGTAATGATTACGTATGGTTCTTTAAAGGTGTAGGAAAGTAAAAGCAAGCAAGTTGTTTTCTTTGGTTATGCAACACTTACAATGTTGTCGATTCGGTGGGAGCATTTGTGTTGCATTCTTGAATAAGAAGTTGTTTTAATGATTTCTAATTCGATGGGAGCTACAAGCCTTATTTCTGTGTAGTAACCAGATTATCTTCAAAGATAATTACTTTCCAATTGTAGGCACTTATGGTTTTCAAGGATTGTCATGCGTTTCCTTACTAATCAATATAGTCCTACATCTACTTGTTATATCTATGACACAAATCATATTAATAAGCGAGCGTGTATCGTGTTGTTTATCGCTACATGATGTTGTTCCATGCACAAGTGGGAGAAATCTTTATTGTGTGCAAGGTACAACACATATAAATATGATTCTCTTGACCGCAAGGTAAGAGAGTAACGTTCAATAGGAATTATACATTTAAATATGTATGATTGCCGTATTAAGAACATGTGTCAAGATGATAACAAAGACTACTTTATTTTAAATATTTATGTTATTCAATATTTAAGAAACACTTGTAGTTACAATTTATGTTGCGTGAGAGCGTGAACTAGATTGTAGCCAAGGTAAAATATCCACGTGTCGTGAGAGCGAGCATGGATGATTTTGCGTTTCTTCGTTGAACATTTCATGGAATAACATAATTAAATGAAGTAATCTAATACTACTTTGAATTTAAGTATTAGTTGAATGACTTAAATATATGTAGTAAATATTAACTTGAAATATTAATTGAAACACGAGGTGGTGTTCATAATTACTTTAATTATAAATGTTTATGATTACGTAAAGTCACAAACATGAAGTCTTTTAAAGACTTACAATATAAAGTAAGACGTTAACTTGCTATGTTTTAAGACATATGCATGAAGTCAATGAGTTGATCAATGACTTATAACGTATAGTGGGATTATAACTATTATGTCTTTTGACTTGGTCAAGAATACTTGTGTTATAATACATGCAATTGACTTGGTAATTCTATTGTACCATTAAGTTTTACTTTGTTGGTAAATAGGTAAGCCATAGAGTAGATGGTTATCTAAAATATTGTTAGATTTTCTTACAATATTAATTCTAAGGAAATACCATAGTTTTATGGTATGTTACATTAGAAGAATCAAAATCTATTGGCATTATTTGATTCAAGATAACTATCGTTTCTTCCACATGTTATCAAGGTTAGTAGATTGAGTATAGATTGAATATACTCAATAAGACTCCAACCTAGAAGATTAATAAGACACCATTTGTTTATGGAATGTGATGAATCACATTAAGTCTTATAATGAAGTTCGAATTTGTTAAACTACTTGTATAGTGAGTTGTAACAAGCGATGTCGGAACTATCAATGTGTTTTGTAATATCCCAAAAGAGAACAATGTATTGTTGCTCTACTTGCTAAACTATTTAAAGGTAATCTTTAAATTGTTAAAGGCAAGTGGGAGTTTTGTTTAGATCTTGAAAGACTAAATTACAAAATACATAATCTTCTAAAATGCACTAGCAAATATCATGATGAGGCTAAACATGTATATGATAGATCTCAATATGATGGAATTGTCATTCATAGATCCGCAAGGATATCTCAGATATTTAATATGATGAGGAATATGAGTTACAGGATCATGGTAAGCCTGTTAATCATGATGATGAATTTACCAAAATGTTGAATTGTGGTAAATCAATCATACTATGAATGGAGAGATGTTATCCATAAAGATAATCAACTTTAGATACTTGGTTTATCTTAATGAAGATGATTTTCTTCAAAGGATGAAAACCCTAGTGGTTTAAATCTTTGTGTAGAAATCATATGGACAATATTGTACACGTATTTAATGCATGTCTAGTGATAATAATATTAATCATACTTAAGCAATTAACTATGATTGAATATTCTTTTCTAGATACATTAAATAAAAGTATAAAGATTATAATTGTCATACTTAGTTTCATTGATATGAAATTTTGACAATGAATATCAAAACTCTTTGTTTTGGAATTACTTTTGCGAGGACGATAAGTAATGCAAAGGAGTTTTATGAATTCAAATAATCTTTGAATATGTACAAACTGCAAGAATCCATGAATGGATATATGCATGCATCTAGGAGATGATTCTTATGTTTAAAATTAAATCCATGTTTGATTTAATAATTAAAATAAGATAGCTCGTAAGTATTCACGAAAGCTAGTGGGAGTATTATTTTTAAATCTTATATGTTGTATGGGCAACTACATTCCACCTAAATTAAGTTTTAGTTGAGAATGAAACTTCGTTTGTAAGATTTGGAAAATAAAATATATAACCTTGGAATATATATGTTTATTATTATAAACATATGCGGTAAATAAATGAGTCTAATAGAACATGATGAGTACATATCTTTGACAAGATAGTATATGAATGAGATCTTAAAGTCTAACTTGAAGATTCATCATGAACATCATGTTGTGTATAAGGTTGTTGTATCATGCTTGATTACAAGATGATTTAACAACATTGTAATATTATGTTTGGATTTAGAATTGCATTCCACGACTGGAGTTGCTCCCGATTCTATACAACAAATTGTTGTAATTGTCATAGTCAACAAACTTGAGGTTTGTATGACACCAAACAAATAAATATTCAAAGTTTACGGATGTTTAAAGAGCATATTGTTGTACACAATGATCTTTGGTATAATTGAGATGACACTCGATTCTAGTCATGGTATCGTTGGTGATGACCATGTTGACTAGTTATGCTCAATTAAGAGCATAGTTGCATTATACATTAAAGAATGAAGAATACTTTAAAACTTTAAAAGTTTTGAAAGATGATTGTCATATAAAGGTGGTTCGGTTATCACGCACCTTATGGAATGATATGACAATATCAAGATATGTGTAAACACATACAAGAAATTCAATTATTGAATTTTTGAAATAAGTATTCTCAAAATTCTTGTAGATCAAAGTTAGTTGAAATTATGCCTTGTCAACAAGTATGATTTGCATGACTTGTGGCAAAATTCATTAACTAGTATTATCATGCATTGATCTATTTAGTATTTGGATAAAGGATGTTAAACAATTATTATTTATAATGAATTAAAGTACGGTATCGTTTAATTTCATTTATAATATTGTGTCCTATATTTGCATGTTTAAATCCATGAATAACTTAAGTTGTTCTAAATAGTCCGTTGTCAATCAATAACATGAGAATGATATTGAATTAAGACAAATCGAGTATTAATTAGAATATACTTGAAAGTATATTGATGCGTAGCATGACTAATTCGATGATATTCAATGAATTGAATATAGGACTTATCCACCCACATGATGATACTTTATGGATCTTAGTCATTAAGTATATCATGAATATTTATCCTCGACTTGAGATACAAGAGATATGTCATGGATGTAGTGCATTTTGTGAAGCAATCTAACGCTATATCGTGGCTGGTAGTTATAAGGGTTGTTTTCGAAGTGTTGCGAAATTTATGAATCTGCTTGTAGTCAAAATAGGATTTGTTTCCTTCAAATTTATTTTGAAGTATAATCTTCTTTGGGCCCTCGTAGGGTTGTTAAGATGTTTGCATGGCCATGCCCAAGGTCTTCGGAATATGTTCGGAAGAATTGGTAATCTTAATCAATCACATAAAGCGAAAGCAGAATAGTTAATTAAGAAATGAGTGAGATCCATATTCTTATTAACATGGTATTAGAAACAAAGGATGAATATGATGATGAATCATCAAACTTGGTTTTCTCCGAGAAAACCATACACGAGTTGTACCGGGGCATTGGCGTGTTGCTAGACGCTAACCAATGTCATTTCACGTTTTGTAAACATATCCAGTGGGGCTGTTGAAATGTATATATTTACAAACATGTGAATGTCCGGATTCGAACTCGTGACCACGGATGCACACATTAGCGAATGAGAATTAAAGTTAATAATTAATGTTTATGTTTACGATTAATTATTGCACATTAAGTCCGGTTAACGATCGTTAAGTATTTGACGGAAAAATGACTAACGACCGTTAAATGAAAAGAGAAAGGACTAGAAATGGAAAACTTGGAAAAGTTATGGATTTCTTTGGGCTTTGCATAAGTGGCCGGCCATGGGGCTTTCCCAAGCCCTAAAATCATAACTTGTTCCCTAAGTTTACCTACTAGTATATAAAGAGGGTTAGGTTCTAGGGTTTCATACACTTGTGCATTGAATTAACCCTAGATCTCTCTCTCTCTCTAGTCTAATATTCGGCCGAACACCCCAAGTAAGGGAGTTTGGTTTCGTTTTTCTTAAGCGAGGACTTGTGTTAGATCTAGCAATCGCTTGATTCGTTTGGTTAATTCGTGTGTACAAGAGCGTGGTTGTAAGACATTATTCTTACACAAATAAGTACTTCTTTGTTTTGCTTTGCTCGAGGGTTGTTTTGCTTTGCTCGAGGGATTTGACATTCGCAACAAATAGTGCGTTCAAAGCGCATATCTTTCAAGGTAGTTAATTAATTTATTTGTTATGATCTTTAAGTCTTCATAAGTAAACAAGCACTGTACTCTTGATGTCTTTATGTTTTATTGTACCTATTTATATATCATAAGGACTAAAAACAATGGTTCTCTAATGCACTACCTTAATTTCTCAATTTTGATCGATTCGGTGGTTGTACGCAAAGATATTAAAACCATTCTTCAAAATATGATTAGAAAGCTTACATTTCACAGGATTTGGATTGAAAAGGTTCTTTTAGATTTTGTTGTTTTAGCGAGGTAGCAACAATAAGTAGCAACAATGAAGTAGGTTAGAGCAGCAGCGAGGTAGAATTTGATATTTTGAAAAAAGTGTTTTCTACTTAGCTGATTTGACCTTTTATAGTACAAGTCAAACCAACCTGTTGACCAATGGTTTTTACATTTTCAGTCCCTTAACTTGAGTGGGTGATGCTTTTAAAGTAAATTTTTTTTTTACTAAACTCTCCTCAAGTTAAGAACATTTTGCAGTTAAGTCCTAAAACTTCTTATGACAAACTCCCCCTCAAATATTGATATGGTCTTCCAAAATTCCAGAAAATATGTTTTTCTTATGTTTATTTGGAGGAAAACTCAACTTTTAAGCACAAGTTTTTCTTTTATTTGATAATGTAAAAAGTTTTCTAACTCCCCCGAACAAGAAAGCGTTTAATCTAGAAAAGTTTTGAAACTTTTGAAAGATTGTTCGAGAGTTCATTAATTTTGAAAAAAATGTGTTTCTATGTGATGACGAAGAAAAAATTATAAGCAACCGTAATGTTTCAATTTTCTTAATGTGTTGTCAAAAACCTTTTAATTTAAGTTTGACAACTTTTGCAGTTAAGTGCTTTTAATAAGAAATGCAATCACATGTTCTAACACATTTGAGTTGTGTTAAATTTCTCACCCTCAAAATATGATTCGTTAAAGCATTTAAAGAATCTTTTAAGAAAATAAGGAACATATTTTAATAATTTAACGTGAGACATGTGTGATGCATAGATAAAGAATATTCTTTTTGGTATTTTTGAAATTTTGTATTTTGTTTTAGTAAAAACTATTTACAAAAAGAATGGAAGTATTTTTTGGTTTTTGTTTGGTTTTCTATTTTTCTATTTCTGTTTTTGATAAATATTCACAGAAATTTTGATGTTTGAAAGGAAGACTTTGCTAACTCCTCTAATTCCTTTGGAGTCAAATATCGCATACCGAGTCAAGGTACAAGTTCAGAAAACCAATCTTTTGGAAGAGCTTTCGTGAATATGTCAGCCAACTGGTATTCCTTGTTAACTATAGTTGATGTTCTTCGATTTAGTGTGTTGTACATTGTTGCAAGTAATAACGATGGCACGCTTGGAGTCACAATAGATAGGTATTATGTCAAAAACGTAGGCATAGTCCATGAGTTGTTGTCGCATCCAAGTATAGGATTTACATTTTCAAAAAATTAATAGCGACGCTCACAATACATAGGATTTACAGAATGGCTACGTTATACATTTCTAAAGATATTTAATAAAAGCATATAAAAACTCAAGCGTTTGGTCCTTAATATCTCATGGGTCCAGTTTGTTTGGTTGTAGTTGCTTTTTGTAAAGACGGTGTTTTTTTTTCTCCTAAGTGGTGTTTTGGGTTTTGGTTGTAACATCGACTTACCTCTTATAATGCCTTGACCATGTTTTAAAGATGGTGGTTTATTGACATTCTTAACAGTAGCAATGGGTAAATTCTTCTTAGTTATGACTACAAAATCCGTTCTAGAATATGTGGTTGAGTCAAATTTGGTTTTGCTGAATTAGGTGCCCGGATCCTTTTTTAAGGGATCTGCCGGATCCACCTGATCAGAACCTTGTTTTTCAGCAGATTTAACAAATTTTGTTGTTTGACTTAGCTAGTCGAAACAACACATTCTATAAATCCTTCACCTTTTTTATTATTAGATATCTTTTGACTACCAAGTATTTCATCTAGACACTAAGTACTAGATGTCTTCATGTTTGGTGAAAGAAAAGTACTTCAATTAACCATTCAATCATGTCTATGTATTATTGTTTGATTTATTTAATTGCTTCTCTTTTCATTACGATGCTAGGCTAGATCACGTAGTATTTGCTTAGGATTACATGAAACCTAGTTAATGATTGTTATGTTGTCGTCTCTTATTTAATAGTGTTTGCGTTATGAGTTGGAAAATTGGCTAGGAAAAATTATACTAGCTTGAACGTCCACTAGAACGTATAGTTAATAATTAGTTAACTTGATATTGAGTATTTAATTGCGTTGGCTAGTCGAAAGGTGTGCTTGAAAATTCATATAGGCGTCTTACACTGAGAATAGTTCTATAGACGTGGGACTGACCAAATCACAAATAGTAATAAGACAAATTACCTTATAAATTAAATCTTTCGTTTAGAGGAGTTGAAATCCCATCTATTTTTGTCCCTTTGCAACTTGTTTGTGAAATCTTTTTTTTTTTTTTTTTTTTTTTAATTTTTCATGTCCTTGGCTCGTCAAGCGTGGAGAAAGTTTTGCTTTGGTGGGAGCTCGATGATATGGAACTTAACTCTTATAACGAGTGGCTTATTTGGCTCGTTAATACTCATTTACCTAAGCACTTGAAGGTGTTTGTTACGTGATGTAGTTTATTTGGCGTTTTAGAAATCAACTGTTGTTTGATCCCGCTCAACCAAGGCGAGAGCTTCTATTTGATGATGTTGTGCAAATTTTTACATGTGGTATTCTAGTCGTTGTAAGTTTAAAATCAATTGGGTTTCTTGGTTACAAAACTCCAATTGTAGATCCATGGCAGGGCAATTTTGGAAAAATTTAGACGCAAATTTCACCGATTTGGCAACTCTTTTTATTTCAACATTTAAACGAATTATTGTAATAACCAAAGTTTTAAGTTTACTTCATGCGAGTTTTTATATATTGGAGTGAGTATCCTTATTCTCTGGTTTACCTTGAGATAAGAATATGATTAGTTTACATTCTATCTTCTCGTACCCGCTCTAGCGAAATTGAGTTGTAATTTTTTAAACTTTTTTTTAAATATAAATTAATTTGGTTGTCAATAGTTGATAAAAATGGAAGGATGGTTTAGTGGTATCTACTTAAAAATAAATGTAAATGATAGAGTATATACTAATAAAATACTACAAGTAAGCTTAGGAGTTGAAGAGATTGAGATTTTAAGGTTTTACTAACTTAAATTGGGGACATATATGAGGCATTTAAGAAGGTAAAATCTATGCTACTTATAACGAAGGAAGTTTATTAACTCTATTAAATGACTAAAACAATCTTATTTTTAAAAAATATAAAATAATCTGCAATATGCACAAATGATTTATGCTATGTATAATGTAGTAAACAATAATTCTTTTAAACATAATTATTTAAAACGTTCATTATATAATGCCAAAATTTTATTTGGTTATGCACATTTAGAATGTTTGAAAATTTATTTATTCAAAAAGCATTAATCATATATGCATGTATTTTAGTAAAGTTTAGTGAATTCAGACGTATTTGAAAGTGTGCAGGATGCGCCATCTTACGGGGCCTCATATTTTTTTATATAATATGTACATATTTTTTACAGAACTGACTAGAAATATTTAATTCAAAAAGTTGCAACAAAAATTATGGTCAAAAGCATTTTTAAAATAATTATGTCTCATGCATGATCTAAAATATTATTTTACTTTTATTGTTAGGCCTCACTTTTGTAATTAAATTGAATTTTGCATGGGGCCTCCGCAAATCTAGAGACGGCAATGGTAAAATCCTAATTGTTTTGCTAATAAATTCAATGAAAAAGAATCGTACATATTAAAGTACAAAAATTTTCAAGTGATTTATAGAGTATGAAAACGTGTAAACATATAAAGTAGGAAGATTTTTTATGTTTACATGTTATATAATATTGTAAAAAAATATTAGGGAGCATAAAACATCTATTGATTAGCTAGTACTTTGCACATGTACTTGATAATTTAATATGAAATAGTGTACTGTAAAATTATATCTTAAAAATATTGTCAAGCATAAAGTCGTTATCACGAAAAACATGTGATTGAAAAATATAAATCTTAGTTTTGAAGTTGAAGTTGAAACTCGGTTGAATACCATAATTACCAAAAGAAACTGTTCTAAAAACGTGTAATCGTATTTCAAAACTCTTACTTTATTAACATTTCAAGCTTAATTCAGCTCTTAAACATGTGATACTGCTTGATAAATCACAATCTAATACTTAAAACGTTTAGAGTTTGTAAGGACCATAAATATCACATTTGTATCTATATACTAAAAAGCGTCGTGGTTCTTCCACAAACAAGCGTTAAATCGAAGTTCATGAGTTAAGCAACGATCTACGAGGTTCAGTGGCTGCTGAAATAAGTCTTACATCATTAATTCTATCTATAAGAATCGGCAAAAATAGTCCCAAGATTTAAGCGGCGTTGCGAGGTAAGTCTGTAGAATTAATTGCTAACTATAGCAACTGGCAAAATTAGTCCCAAGGTTTAAGTGTCATTCTAGTAAGTCGCTGAAGCTCGTCCCATTGCGTCGCGGGTTCCACACTCATTATAACTAACATAAAGCTAAATGAACATTGATCATTATTACACATGTTGAAACACTACATATATAGGTCGAAAGGAAATAACAAAAGCTTATGAAATTGTTCCATACATTTCAGGAAGGTAAACAACATCTTTGTTACTACATGATACGTTATATCCTCCTAATTATCGTCGGGAAAACCTTTCAAAAACTACATAGTTCTGATTCTTGCACACGAGTGTTCTTAAATTATGCTAGACGTCAATTGAGATGACTTATATAAAAGATAAGGATTAATTAGCTGAATATAACATTATTCTGTATCATTTTTTTTCTCCAGTTTTTACTCGGGTAGTTTAATTAAGTTGTGAAGTAGCTTCTTTGTCCAAGAACCATGTAAGATTACCCTCAGGCACAACCTTTTGCACAGGCAAAGGGTAATAATCATTAGCATGTTTCCCCAATGCCACCTTGACCGCATCAGATAGATCTTCACCAGTAACCACAATTGCAATCTCAGACGCTGAATTGATCAACGGGAAGGTGAAAGTGATCCTTTGGGGAGGTGGTTTTGGTGAATCCGTTATGAAAGTCACCCATTTCTGCTTCTCAAACCGTTGGAAATACCAGCAGAAAAGGGATGCAACGTGCCCTTCTGGACCCATTCCGACTAACATTAGGTCGAATTTAGCAAAGCCTGTTGTGTTCGATGTCTTTAGTTTCTTGTTTGCTACCAGTTGTTTGAGACGTTGCTCGTATTCATCTGCTGTTTCCTCGGGTGATAATCCTTCTTTTATGGTATAGATGTTAGACTTGGGTATTGGTACCTAACACCGTATTTGAATAATGAGTAACATTATTGTAAGCAAGGAATATCAAACACAAGAATGATAATGTTTGACAGTATGTTAAATTCGACCTAATGTTAGTCGGAATGAGTAAATATACTAAAGTTACCTTACTGAGAAATCCATCATAAGAGAGTTTGTAATTGGAATATGAATTATTTAGAGGAACAACTCGTTCATCCATGTAGAAAATTGACCATTTTGACCAATCTATGGAGCTATTATATGGAGGCTCCGTTAATTTCCTGTCAAAAATTAAATTCGAATTCATTAAAATGGCTCAAAACATTAACAACATCACTACTTTTACTAATAGCAGATTTTGATATTTACCTGAGAGTATCTATCAAGGAACCGCCTGATAGTACAACAGAGAAAGAACCCTTGTCGGCGATGAATTGAACAGAGAGATGGAGAATATAGACAGCAAGAGCGACAGCGACTTGTTCTTCAGATTCAAATATTTGAACAGCTGGTGGAGCCATTTTTGATCATGAATAGAGATGAAGTTGATAGATGGTATACATTTATGTGCTCTTGTTATATACTATTACAGGCTCTACCAACCAGTCTCATGAGCCATGACCTAACTTTCATATACCCAAATTTGAACAAGGGACTTTTTGTGAAAGTATGTTCACTATTCTTCCAAAACTATGTGAAGATGTGCTCGAGTTGAAATAGTCGTTTTACATAAAAAATGAATGCCCTAGGATTTGAGGCAATTACTTCACCTAACAATATGTTTCGCTAAGTTATGTCTATTAGGTCCGTATAAGAGTCATGTATATACGCATATACTTACACAACTGGTTTAACTTTCTTTCTACGCATATACTTATACAACTGGTTATCAATTAAGAGGCTGAAAAGCCTGAAACTACCTTAGATGACACGTTAAAATGAAACGCAATTAATACCAACACATTACTCAAAAACAAAACAGTATTCTGAACAAAACTTGACGCATACTAGTAATCAGAATCTGCTGCACTCGCTGTCAAGATTATGATGAAACACTGAATTATTACAACCAAAAGCATACCCTAATTTTGTCCATGAATACTCTGAGAGAACTTTTTTTGACCTCATCAACTCTAGCTATTTTCCATTTAACTCTTCGCAGTTTCTTCAAACTGCGACTTTGTACCTTGTAGTTCCACACTTTATCGCAACGAGTTAATGACCTCAAACTTCTAACTGCTTACAACTTTTGACCTGAAACATCAAACATCTCATAATAAGATCCTTCTACACTTAAGTTCCATTTAGATTGACAAATTAAAGAATTAACACTACTTATTAATGCAACGTATGGCGACAGAAATTTTACGCTAAAAGGTTCACGTTTTTAACATTTTTAGCAATAAACACCCTAAATGCACTAGCTAATCCAATGAATGTTTATTTCACTATAAAGTCTTAGTTTGGTCCATCACCTAAAACTTTTTAAAATGCCAAGAAACACGGGATGCTTGATAAATTGCAATATAATAACCGGTAGCTTAGAATTCGAGAGGAAGCCAAGTCAAAATAGCAGAACACTCAGCTCAAAAGGCTTACAAATTTGAAAACACTACATAGACTAAATCATTCAACAACAAAGATTGTGTGATTACACCAAACAAACTGTAAATAATCAGTTCTTTATATACAAAAAAAAGTGCTAGAAAGTAAGGGTCAACCAAATGCCAATTTGACCCAACCAGTTTGACTAGTTTAAAGTGACCCGCTTCACCCATTACCCAACCAGACCAGCCAATTTCGCCAAACCACATTCAGCATAACCAAATGGGGTTTCAGTTTTCCCCAGGCGAGTGAATGTCAAATTATGCTAAAGTGTCAATTAAGATGAAGTTTTAACACCTGACTAAGAGAGCATAACATCATTGATAAAGATACCTTACTTGAGCAATGAAGTAGCCCCATTATCCAAAAACCATGTGAGCCCGCCTTCCGGTTTCACCTTCTGCACAGGCAAAGGGTAACCATAATCAGCATGTTCACCCAACGCCACCTTGACTGCATCGGCTTTCTCTTCACCGACTATGACCAAAGCAATCTCAGATGCCGAATTGATCAAAGGGAAGGTGAAAGTGATCCTAGGTGGAGGTGGTTTTGGCGAATCAGTAATAAAAGTCACCCATCTTTTCTTCTCAAACCGCTGAAAATGCCAGCAGAAGAGGGATGCAACGTGCCCGTCTGGACCCATTCCTACTAACATTAAATCGAACTTAGCAAACCCTGTAACTGGTGATGTTTTTAGTGTTTTGTTTGCTACTAGATTTTTGAGTCGTTGCTCGTACTCATCTGCTGCTTCCTCGGGTGATAATCCTTCCTTGATGGGATAGATGTTTGACTCGGGTATTGGCACCTGACAACATTTTCGAAAGTTAATGAGCATTGCTTGTGTAAAGATGATCAAACACGGGTATAAAAACAAAAAGTTACCTTACTAAGGAAACCATCATAAGCAAGTTTGTAATTAGAATCGGGATGATCCAAAGGAACAACTCGTTCATCCAGCCAAAATATCAACCATTTCGACCAATCTACCGAACCAAGGTAGGGAGGCTCCACTATCTTCCTGTCAAAATTTAAACTCCACTATCATCACTAACTTCTTACACATGAGATTGCTTATTTGAAATCCTAGTCTATACTATATCTAGGATTGCGTATCTAAAGTGCTTATCAGTATCTGTTCTGATTATTCCAAAATGGGTTACATCATTCTAAGAAGATAAGAAGTTTTCAAGAAAAATAAGTTGAGCCTAGCTACTATCAGATACAGCAACAGATAAGCACTTAAATAATAAGCAATTCCTAAAATAGTAGTAAGTTAGTTACCTGAGGGTATCAAATAAAGTACCACCGGACAGTACGACTGAGAACGAGCCATGGTCAGCTATAGACTTAGCTGACAGGTCGGAAACGTAAATAGCAAGTGCATCAGCTGTAGCTTCCTCTGTTTCAAATTTCTTGATACAAGTTGCCATTTTTAGTACTACTAATTAATTATGTTAAGAGTTTTGGATCGGTCATGTATGTATACACATGGATATGGGTTAGGTATGCATTTTAATAAGAGTAGTGATTGGGAGACCTAACTCATATGCCTAAAGATATATTAAGTATATGGCGATCATCCCGATGGCCACAATGATAGGGCCATTTTAGATGTGGCTCACACTCTTTACCCATTTCGGTAACCAAATTAGATGTTTTGTCTTATTCAATTAAATCAAGTTTGCATGGTAATTATGAGAAGCCGTTTATAGCCGTCTATTTGTTTCCAATGAGACTATCAGTTTTTCAGGTAATCATTTCAATTCCCACTTACTTCTTGGGGATGGTTTATTGTAGTTAAAAGGGGGTAAACATGAGCTATTTTATTTCACATATCTTACCATAACACATAACACTCACACACACACACACACACACACACACACACACACACACACACACACACTTACACGCACACACACACACACACAAAAACCTTCGAGCACACGAACTTTGTTTTCAGAACAGATTGGTTTGCAAGTTGTAAGGAGAATGGGTAAAGAGTGTGAGCCACATAAAAAGTTACTAAAATTATCCAAAGAATAGTTTGACACTGTTTATGAGAGAGGGCTGTTGATAATGGAGCTTAATAAGGCGCCTCTGTCGCCTGCTGCTAAAGAGGGTTTGGCTTTTTTAAGGTTAATCTTGGGTCGTGATTTTGCCAAAGCTAAGGCCATCAAGAAAATGAGTGCTAAGGCAGAGAGTCACATGCTTGAAAAGGTTGTTTTTATCAAGACGATCGAGCGTATGTGAGGGGGTTGTGGTTATGGTTGTGGTTTTTGCGTCTTGTTGTTTTAGTTTGTATAGTGACTCTTATGTATGTGATGGTTGGTATAGTAAATGAATGAAGCTAGTTTCTTGTTTTATGATTAATTTGTGTTTATGATGGTATTGTGTTACTCTAAGGTTTATCAAAATAGTCAATGGTTTTAGTCAAAGTTACTTACTTGTTGGAAAATTATTCCACTTTTTGGTGTTTTGCGTATAACAATCTTAGCCACTCGTGTACTATCTATGTCATCCACACAAAAACTTGTTTTTATTTGTTAATCATCCGCCAAATTTCTTTAAATCGTATCTCACATAAGAACAAAACTTGTAGATCTTGTTATTAATTTTTGTTTTTGGAGTTGTTATTTGAAATTGTTGGTAGTGATACCTTAGATCTTGTTATTAGTTTTCACACAAGACAAAAATTGTAGATCTTGTTTGGTTTTTTGAAATTGTTGTTATTATTTCTGGGGTTTTTCTTTGAATGATTGATATTATGTTTGTTGCGATTAGATCTTCAATTGTGTGTTTACCTACTTGATAAGAAGGTGTTTGATAACGCTCAAATTGTGCATGTTTTTAGTAGCGTTATCCGTGCTTTTATGTATGTTATTTGGTTATAATCATATGCTTTTGTTGCTTAATCTTACAAAAGTGTGTATGCTAGTTCATTTGTAGCCAAGTACAGGAAAGTGGAGAAAACGACAGAAAAAGAAGTAAAATACAAAGATTTATCCATGTACGAAGCATTCCCGACAAAAGCAAGACTTGTGGAGTATATTCGAGAAGATAAACTCATCAAGATAGTGGTCCAAAGACTCAAGAATAAAGTGCAAGAAGGGAAACAAGAAAGAAATGAAGAAAAGAAGCTCAAACGAAGAAATATTGGAAGCCTCGTTGTTCCCTACACGCCTTCACCATTTTGGCCATATCTTGAGCATACGAACTTCGATTTAGGTGATTCAAGCGGTCACGGAAAGCTAAGAGAAAGATCTACAACTTTGGTGTTTATCATTTTCTGTCAACATGCTCCATCCGATCGATCGGGCACCGCAACCGATTCGGCTGGAGGGCTGTCGAGAAGACCAGCCGATCAGCTGGTGACTAAACCGATCGGCTGGGAGGTCTGGTTCTGCCATTTATTCATCAATAAGAGTCCTAACATGTTCCAAATGATTCTAGGTCCTTCCTACATTTATTCTAGGTCCTTCTAAGCTCCTTGGAGGCCAAGTTTAGCATTGAATACCCTAGACCTTGGTTCAAGTATAAATAGACCCATTTGGCACCTCATTTCATCATCCAACTATTCCATCCCTCTCAATCCCCTCTCAACTTACCTTCCACAAAGGTGTGAAATTCGAGCCTCCACCCTTAAGGACGAATTTTCACCAATCACATCATCCCTCTCAATCCCTCTCCATCTCAAGGTGTGTAATTCGAGCCTCCACCCTTAAGGACGAATTTCCACCAACTTACCTTCCCCAAAGGTGTGTAATTCTATCCTCCACCATCAAGTACGAATTTCCACCAACTTATCTTCCTCAAAAGACCACAAACCTCTGCCAAATTCATGTAGTGTGCTCAAGGGCTGATGAAGGCGTTTGGATATGATTTTACGGCTTGGTAGAACTATTGTAGTCAATTGGAGGCTTGAAGGTTGCTATGATCCTTCAACTTTGCCTATTGTAATTCATACTTTGGGTAAACCTACTTTTACTATATATATATATATATATATATATATATATATATATATATATATATATATATATATATATATATATATATATATATATATATATATACTAGTGTCAAAACCGTCCGATGGACGGTATGACTCCCAGTTTTATTTTTAGGATTTAGTAGAACAAAGATATACTAAAAAGTAATTAAAAGTTAAATGAAATAATTGATGTTACCATAATCAATAAAACGGCTAAAAGCATTAAGTACTTTGATTTGTGGTTTTTATTTTTATGATTTAGTTGAACAAATATATACTAAAAAGTTATTTTTAGGTTTTAAAGTGACTTTGTTGTATTCATTGGTGACAGACGAATTTAGTATTATTAATAGTTGTATCCATCTTTCAAAATAGCAACTCCAAATACAGAGCTGCAAGTTTGCGGACTTACTTGTAGGGTATGCATTTCCCTCACCAGAGATCTCATTGCCTTATTTAATCCATGATTTAGTTTGACCTATGCAAAATTTTCAAATAAAAAGTAATTAATGATTAACAACTTAGACATGACATTTCTGTATTTAGTATTATAACTTACCTTAGCAAAACATAGATAGCAAATAGCCCAGTGTCTTTATAGTTATTATTGAAAGCCACACAACTCAATACTATTTGATGTAAATAAACATGATCCAAAGTACCATTGAAAACTAATATTATTTAGCATTTACATGAGTGTACTCAAGTCGAAGTTGCTTGGACCTTGCTTTTGCACAAGCTCCTTCCATTTCTCGGATAATAAATAAAGATCCAGACTACAACACACGGTATATATTTGACCCACTTGGCTGTTTTGACCCATTTGTATTAATAGTCCAGAAACTATCTACAATTTCAACAAAAAAAAACCACAATCCGTGTTAAAGCTCTAGTTTAAGCTAAAGTTTAACATTGATACGAAGTAACCATTTAGTTAGCCCCATGTAAAAAGGTCAACTTGGTCAACATTTTATATCAGATTTTATATAATGCAACGGTTTAATGGTTTTTATGGGCCCAAAACACAAATTGTTACCTAAATTATAGATCATATAAGATGTTTTTAAGATTTTTTTGCAAGTAGCTCCAAGTTATTTTATTTTTTTACAATTACAATGGTGAAGAGGTAAACAAACTTTTAAAGTATTACAAACTAAATAATAAGTCACCTCTTGAGGTACCATGATTCAAAACATTTCCAAGAGGAAGAATTGTCTGCATGACTCTCCTAAACTTCACATAATTCTTGATCTGATAAGAGCACATCATTGTACATGAAAACGTGAATAAATTCATTATTAGTACATGCTTATAAATGCGAAAAACTTGGATGTAAGTAACATATTATAAATACACCTTTAAGTGTGAATAAATTTATTATTAGTACATGCTTATAAATGCATATTTTCTTTTACAAATTTGTTGGTTTTGGAGTCTTGTGTATTGACATAACTTAAATTTAATGAATAGTTATGTTTATATACGTTAAAATATTGTGCATACGTCATTTAAATGACACGGAACACTTTAAACGTTGAGCCTGATTTTATTGTGCTTTTGTTTTTATCTGACGCTGAATATGGAACTTATGATGCCTTTAGGTGCAGGGTGAGATCTTATCATCATTCTAGAAGCTTTTATTTTATGAAATTAAACAGCTTCCTACTATCATTATCAATATCCACATCATGTCAATGCATAACGCTTTGCTGAATAAATTAAATTTATGCTACTATTCCTCTGTAAGTTTAAATATTAAAATTTTGTTGTGCTTATAATTACTTTATAAACTTATTAATTAAATATTGTTAAATCAAATAAGTTTCTTATAATGTTTTCATGTTAATTTTTTCTTTACTATGAGTCTTCGTTTATGGCTACAACTCAAAGGAATATCAAAGGATTATATTCTTTTGATGGTGTTAGTTAGGTGTTAGTTAAAGGTGTTTTTTTAGAACGGGGAGCTTATCTAATATTATGATGGTATTAGTTTAGCGGTGGCGTGTTTTTATAACAATCATTGTCACTTAATATCGAAGCTTCAGTTACAAACATGAACAATGTCACTCGAATATTTATATTTTTCTAAAAGAACTTTGAACATTTCAATATTCAAATTCCCAGTTACAAGAACTTTTCATAAAGAATAGAATTTCAGGTATTTACATAATCAGATGCACCTGCTCCTACTAAGCCAGATGCAACTGTTTTTGCTTTGCCTTGGAATCTGCTGGCTTCGTATGTTTCTTCTCATATTCATGCTAAGTTCCTCCAAACGCTTTGATACCTTATAACATGATGGATACCAACTCCATAACCATTAAAATCTATTGAACAAAAAGATTAAAAAAATCATTAATTGATCGAATTGTATATTTTGTGATATGAGGTATGTTAATCTTCCACTTATTAAACTATGTTATCATACATTCTCAAGGTTTTATACTTATTTATTTATGTACGTTACTAATAATTATATCACATGGATCGTCTTTTAACAAACATGTAAGTATGTAACCTATCAATCGATGACTTGCGTTACCAGAATTACTTTGAGAATAGGAAGAAAATATATACGGATAGAGTTTTTATTATTATTCTTTATTGGTTTTAGTATAAATTGTTTCTCTATGGGTTATGAGATCACCTATGAGGGTTTCAATCATTGGCAATACATCGAATTCAGTTGTTTTCTCATAGTATTTTCTATCCATAGGACATTTAATATTAAGTTGAATTAAAATAATGGATAACTAATATAAAGGAGTGAATGGTCAATGCACTAAATTAAAGTTTGAATTCCCCATATATTGTATGAATAGTTGTGCTGTGAGTATGTGTAATGAATGCTTAACATATTGTATGTTTGATTATCTAACTTTTATTCTAGCACACATGTCTCCCTACATCCCTTGCACATAACATTTTATATGACAGAATTTTGTGCGTGTGCTATGACTTTTAAATTAATTTTCAGAAGATAAAGGTGGCAAATTGATCGATCTGGTAGGTTCAAGTAATGTGTCAAAACAAGTATGTATTGGTGGTCAGGTCTGAAGGCTTGACCAAAATGCTTTTTGTCAGAATTTTGTGCGTGTGCTATGTCAAATATAGTACAAGTTAAATTGTTTCAACACTAATCTATTTTTTGCAATAAATTGTATATTTCATCAATAATCTAATTCTTGGTTAACTTCTTCTTTTCGTTTGACCTATTTCACCCAATAAAGTAAAAGTGAACATAGCCAGAACCGATCCATTCATAACGAAATGGGTCGAAATTTTGACACCTTTATCACTAGAATTTAGTGGCAACGCCGTATAATAAATGAATGTTACCCTTGAATGAGAGCTTGAGACCATTTGCATAGTCTTTTCATAAGGAGAACCGTTTGCAACATGTTGAGCCGGACAAGCTGAATCAGAACCATATTTTGGAGGAAACTTGTCAGTTGGCATTCCTTTATGAGAGCTACCATTTGCATGGATATTTTCGATAAGAGGTGGTGAATTTGGGCCTTCCCAAAACCATTAACAGCTTCACGGATGTTTGCTTGAAGCGACTTTCTTCTTTTAGAAGAAGTTTCAGCGAAAAGTCGGAGACCATTCTAGAATAACAAAAAGATAACACAAAGAAATCTCAGGGCTTTGTATTAAATCCCCCAACCCTGCAACCCAAAATAAAGCTTTAAATTAAATTTAAAACATCATGTACCTCTCTCGAGATTGTTCTTATTGACTCTTGGAGTATATCCTATCTTATGGCAGTATGTACGCCTGAATCAACAAGTGATTATGTTATAGTTCACTGGAACACGTTGACACTGTTGCACATTACAAGAGGTGGCAAATGGGTAAGACAAGCAGGTTTGACAATTGCAAAACAGGTAACTTTGGATAAAGCAGGTAAGATTAGGTGCATCAATGGGACAAATTTGAATCAATACTGACTAAGATCGACCTACAACCGACTGAATGGATCATGATCATGTTGACCATGATCCGGTACATGATACCCCTAATTTCAATAAATAGATCGTGATCTGGCACATTGACAGGATGCTAGGTTGACCTAAAACCTTTCTGATTCAATTTTTTATTTTATTTTACTTGACCATTTAATATGACCCGAACCCACCCATTCATAAGTCATCAAGTCGAGACTGCCACCTATTACATAAGTTGATAAGCATATAAAGCATACCAGTAAGTCTTTTGCATCTGAATAAGACGCGTTTCAAGTCTTGAAAGGACAATGGTCCGTTCAAACCCTTGTTTGTCATGAGCTGGTTCTACAAAATTAGCCTCCAGGACACCTAATCAATAGCAATAAGACAGAAACAAAAAAATAACTATTTGAACCATTTTCTTCTAACATGTATTCACATAAAGCTTCTAAACGTTCAGGAAAAACATGACCTATGACTCCGGGACCATCACTTCCTGCACATTCCGAGTCTCCGAATGGCTGTAAAAAGAAGCAATCCTATGTCGGTTTCTATTTTGTCAAAGTCGAAGAAATGCTATGTAAGTGGTTGGCGGAGATATTGCAACAGGAAATTTTCTGGACCAACGATCGAACAATTCACGTGTCATACATAGAGGTCGTAAAATGGAATGATCGGTGTGTTGTCTAACGGGTTATTAAAGGTACTGCTTATCATTATTTGTTTTAGTGTGGGCCAACAAAGCGGTTTATAAGTAAATGGGTCAAAATTGCCACCTCATAAGGATCAATGTATAAAAGTATTCAAACCTTAATGAGTCGATTTTATGGTAAACATTGTATCCTTGAGCGTCAATATGAGCTTTGCATCCTTGACAAACCCCATTGTAACAACTGCAACTATCATTCATTAAAACGCATAAATAATATAAGAGCTTTTAAATAGATATATAAGCAACAAATTCATTAAACCAAAAGCAAGCATTACATTTGAATCCTTAGCAAGCCCTCAAAGACCAGTGTGGGCGATATGTCACCTCGGTCGTCATCATCATATCATTTACTATATTATGGTGCTGAATATCCTTTCCGCGCAGAACCATTCGGAATCCAGGAGGAATTCTTAGATAGAGAATGGATGCGTAACTCTGGAAAAGACAAGTAAAGAGATTAGATTGTAGAATCATAATGTCTATAGAATCCTAGAAGATCAGAAGGATGCAACTTCCGTGACAAATTCCAATGATTCAAGATGCTAACAAGCCTGATTTACCCTTATGGGACGGGCCCAATGGGTTGAATTGCCCTCTGTGTTTATATGCTTGCAACTTCTCAAATCGTTTTATTAATATGAGCTAGATAAATTTAAGAATATATGTTTATTTCCATGGATAATGCATTGTTTAAGTATATAGAGTTTTGGTTAATTAACAAATACTTTTTCTCCTCTGAAAGCTTGAACCCGCCCAGTTTGCCAACTCTAGTACTCTAGTGATAAGCATAAAGAAAATTGCACATTTATTAAACTCATTTGAAAGAATCAGCAGCAGGGCTTACTCTAAGTGAGTGCCGATATGTCAGGAAGTGTCTAGAGTTTGGGAAATCATTTGCCATCTGGATATTCTTCTCATCTCGATTAACACCTCGAATTTGAATATCCTACAGAAAGCAGCATTCGGATAAACTCACTTAAATATGTAAGAATAACCATGTATCTCAAGTAAAGACAAGAACACACATATGCGTCGACATCGAAATCAAGTTCTAACTGTCTTGATCATCCTCCCACAGATTGTATATGATTATGCGCGTGCCTTGATCGCTCATGTGATCAAACTACAAGATGAAAAGGTAATAGATTTTAATAACATATCATTGCGCAAAATCCAAAGCAGAAAAACCTCCAATCGGATGTATAGGTGAAAATGTAAATTTGTACTTTATCCTCAACGGGCAAAACTTTATATGTATAAAACTTCCTAACTCGATTAATTAGAAAACTTTTATTATGATTTTAACAATGTAACTTTTGGAAGAAAAAAATTAATACACAACTGTTTAATGATTTCAAAGAAGTGTCTACAGATATGTCCAGATCCACAAATGTACCAGATACGCGTTACGCTTAACCCGCCTATTTTACCACCTTTAATCAGAGGGTAATATTGATAAACACGCACTAAAGAGAAGAAATTCATTTACCTGTTTCAGGAGGTCTGCTTCACTTGAAAATGGGGACCATTTAACCAATGCATCGATATTTATATCCTAGTCACTGCGTGATGCCCGTATGATTTTGTTCAAATCTCGGCCACCTCTTTCATAATCAACCTTTTCCATTGCAATCATCATAAACACCATAGAGTCAGATAAGTGAGTAAATTTTTTAATCTTGCTGTATAATTCTACAAAAAGTTACCATCTCAAGGTAACTTGAGCTATAGATAAAAGAGTCATGAACCATATCAATCACATTCATGTAAACCTTAAAGGTAGGATGACAAACCGACTTTCTGATACTTATTAGTAGGCTTCAACCAAATTTTACCTTTTATAACTTTCACTTTACAGGCTGATTTTAGATGCAATTTGTTAATAGGATTTAAGTATTTAACCATATAAGAGATCGCCCAAACTGTGTAGAGCAAGCTAATTAATATGATTACCATTGGAACTACTATGTCTTCTTTCCCAGTGACTCAAGGGCTCCAATGTTACCCGCTCAATGGTCAAGTGATGTGATCATACCACGAAGCAATATCGTAGTCAAGGTCCAAGTGTGTAGAAATAGAATTAGAGCAGTTAGTACCTTTCACCTTTTTGTCATTCACTTAGAAGAGTTATAAAAATGCAACATACAAAAACACGTAAAAGTTTGAAGAAAAAGCAGATACAGTTTATGCAAAGCGGGATGAGACACACCTGTTGCAACTGGTATGTTTGTAGTTGAGCAAACCCGTCGATCGACTGGAATGCACCAGCTTCACGGCCTGAGAAACTATAGGAAGCCGATTGCGCACAGTTGCCAGCAGTATCACTCGATGAACCAAAGGCGTTGCTTGCAGATCGAACATTTCGTGACTGAAAATCGAGAATGAATAGCCCACGTATTGTTTCTGCAATAAGCAAACGAATAGCTAGAGGTTGGTTATAAAGTAATGACCAAAAAAGATAACGGTAAAAAAACTTGGCGAACCTCACCGGCGTAGCTCGGTTTATGTCTGGTGGACGTCCTAGGGATCCCTATCTTCTGTGATCTGCCATTAAAACATTTTATCATAACACTCGATATGCAACATAAACGAAATAACAAAAATGGAAACAGTAGCCTTTAGTAATTATGATCAAACTAACGATGCACCAATGGTACCAGTCCAGCCAGTAGCCATGCTTCCAACGCTTGATACATCAACCATCAAAGATCTTAATCTGATTCAGAAGCATTAAAAGGACTGATTGTCGCTACATGAAGTAACGCTTGATACATCAACTATCAAAGATCTTATGATCAAACTAACGATGCACCAATGGTACCAGGACCCGCGACATACATTTGTATGCGATAACATATACACCGGACCTATGCCGAGCAAACCACTATTCCAAACGACCCATGTCCAAAACCATTATCCCAAATAACCCATGTCCCAAATGTCTTCACGGGGAAAAGTGCGGAATGGAATAACTCTCATACACAATAGTTGCGACTACCCATCTGCAGATACTTGCATCCAAATCGTTACCAAATTATCACATGGCGAAAATTTGTTGGACCCAATAACCAACACATACCGAGAGGTTCCACGCTCATATTTTTCTCCTAATTTTTGCAACATATTTCCACGGTCAGAAGGCGAGCATCTATTCTTATCTTTAGCTCGGATGTCATTCGGATACTCATCCATTTAGCCACATCTACGCGTTTTGGTTCCTTTTCAGTTCTAAACAAACCTTCTTTACTGCATTCATTGGTGTTTCTTTTTCATATTAAAGCAAAAGCTAACATTAGTCGGAGTCGGGACAGTAGATAGTTCAAAAAAGGATCTTTATCCATATCTTGATCCTCTTTGCAACTGAAGTGTTACCATCTGCTAGTACCTACTAATAATATTTTGTTAATGAAAACATGAGAATGCAAAATTGATAACATAACTGAGATATAATAAAATGTATGAAACATAAATCGTATGAATAATGAAAAAACAATTGAAGCTGAATAAGAATAAACCTGTTACTTGTTAAGACTGGTGATCGAATGAGTCTGTGATTTGTAATGTATTATCAAATGTGAGGCACTGAATATATAGATGCAAATTAGGTCTACCTGCAAGATTATAACATGGACAAAACAAACAAAACAAAGCGTGCATCCAACGTACCTGCAAAATTATTATGAGTTCTAAAGAGACCTACATGTTGTTTTAAGAATCATTACAGCAACATGCGTTAAAAGAATATGACTAACTCAGAAAGAAGACATCTAAGTGCAAAAGTTGCAAAGAAACCAACATCGCATATACACAACAACGAAGTTTCATCATTAGGGTTTTGAGGAAAAGAGGCATATCTTTTTCTGTATGTGGTCGATCAAACAAAACCATAAAATGTGATACAAAGATTCATATAACGTTATGATATCACAAATTCTTGATAATAATTATGTATAGGAATAAGATATTAGGGTGTATTTAAAAATTAAAAAAAAAAGAAAAAAAAAGAAAAAAAAAGTTTAAAATATATATGGTATATTTATCTTTTAAGTAATATATATCATAATTTATTTTAATTGTTATCTTCAAAAATACATACCTAAAATAAAAATTCGAATTTTTTATAATCTCCTTATTTATATTGATTTGAAAGATATAAATCAAAAACAATCTACTCTAGTGGTAAGTTGTTTACAAAACACATGAATGACCCAAGTTCAACTCCAACAAATGTCTTCTTTTAATAAAAAATTTTAAAATTCAAAAAAATAAAAAAAAAAAAAAAAAAAAAAAAAAACTAAATTTACAATTTATTTAAAACAATTGTACATATATTAATTAAAATGCCACATGTCATTTAAAAAATAAAAAAAATGCCACATAAATATAATGATGACATGGAAATATGACTTGGCATAAAAAAATGCCACATAAATATAATGATGACATGGAAATATGACTTGGCATTATGGGATGCCAAGTGGCATTTTATGTGACATGCCTCCTCTTATATATAATGTATATATATATATATATATATATATATATATATATATATATATATATATATATATATATATATATATATATATATATATATATATGGTAAAGGTCAAATACCGGTAAATATATTACTCCAAAAAGCGTTTAAGTACAAAGGATATGGGTGAATCCATATCTCGGCCAGATACATAGGCGAAAAGCTTACATAACAAGATATTTCCTATTCTCTATATAAGAAAATAAACCACTACTCAAGATAAAACATTAGACTCTATGGAGCTAACATTTCTTCCTACCAAGGCCTTGGAGCTTGATCCCATACGTGTCATAATAGGCATCCAAATTACCCGGAAGATCGTAAGCCCCGATCCGCATAGTTATCATATTCATAGTCATCTTGCGATCATGACCACCACCAAATAGGTTACTCAAATCATCAAAGGTGTTCACAACCTCATCATCACTATCAAAATCCACAATCTCTCCCACCTTAGTGAATGGGTTAACCTCTTAGTAAAAGAAGTAGCGGTAAATCCTTATTATAACCCTAATAATCAACCTTTTAATAGGATTACCATTATCATCAACAAGAGTAGCTTTCCCATCGATAAGAAGCCTTTCAAACTCCCAATTTTCTCAACAATAAGGGTAGGACCAACCGCGGTAGCTTCCATTGAATCACTCACAGGGGATCTTGTGATACATTACTGTCTCGAGACCCACACTACAACAAAAGTGGCTTTTAGGACCCTTTGTGTGGGACGATATGATAATGGAGTCCTAAAAAGCTGTTTAATAGGACATATGAGCGTTTAGGGTCCTTTTAAATATTTGCTACTTAGGCGATGTCCTAAAAGGTATATAATAGGATGGTCGATGATTTGGGGTCCTATTATCATATAATTTAATATGACACTTAAAATATGGATCCTAATAAATTACCTTTATAAGGCGTTTATTCATTATGGTTGTGTTATAATAAACCATAATAGGACACTTGAGTTTTGAGTCATAAGACATCGAGTTAGTTAAAGCGCTTATTCACAAAAAGTTTTATTATAGCAAAATTTAATAGGACCTTTGACACGTGGGTATTATAACGTTAACCTTTATAGGACGCTTATGTACAATGGTTTTATAACATCATTTTTTAAAGCGATTATTTGCAAAAGTTTTATTATAACAAAACTTAATAGGACCCTTAAAGGATGCATATTAATTATGGTTTTATTACAATACACCATAATAGGACACTTGATATATAAGTCATAAAACATTAATTATTTAAAAAGCTTATTCGCAAACGTATTATTAAAACATAACTTAATATGACGATTGACACTTGGGTCCCATAGATTGATACACCATCATAAGACACTTGATATTTGAGTCATAAAACATCGGTTTTATGGAACACTTATTCGCAAACGTTTTTTATAAGAAAAGTGAATAGGACCCTTGACAATAGCGTCTTATAACGTTAACCTTTATAGAGCGCTTATTCATAATGGTTTGTTTATGATACACCACAATATGGCACATCTTTTAGAGTCGTAAAACATCCGCTTTTATAACGCTTATTCAGGTTTTATATAAGCGCTTAATTGCAAAAGTTTTATTTGAAAAAAATTAACGGGACCCTTGACAAGCGTGTCTTTTAACATTAACCTTTATAATGCGCTTATTTGTTGTGGTTTTATTATCCTACGCCATAATAGAACACTCCTTTATTTGAGTCATAAAACATCGGTTTTTAGAGCGCTTATTTACAAAAGTTTTATTTAAACATTAGTTAGTATGACACTTGATACTTGGGTATCAAAACTTGATACACCATAATAGGACACTTGTTATCCGTCTTTGTATTGTTATATGTCTCAATCTTTTGGAAGTTATGTATGGGTTATCTGTCTTTGTATTGTCCTTATCTATCAATGATAATGGTTAATTTGGTGCATTATTGTTTGTACTATACTAAGCGAATTGCACTCACAAAATAAACTAGGCTTGATTAAAAAACAAAATGACCGAGTGCGGGCATCTCGGTCCTAATGGGTGATTAGCGAGACCAAATTAAAGCAACAAGATAAGATCTAGAATCCCAATTAAGCTCGAATTCTCTAGTCGGTGAGTACAAGCTACTAAAGGAAACAAAAAGCAGAAGAGAACCAACAAGTGAATAAGCGAAATTAAGCTCTTAATATGGGCATTTGAGCCAAACAGTGATAAGCCATATTGACCCGTTTGACCCATTTGAGCCAAACACCCCTTAAGCAGGGTTGTTTTGAGATCTCAAAGTGAAAATATAAATAACAAGAAGCTAAAAAGTTAAAATTACCTAAATTTAAATAAGAAATGTATAAGAAAGAGTTATACAAACAGTAATGAGGATTGTCATTGATTCTTAACAACTAATTTTACATAAAAACAGGGACTATTATTATTTAGCTAATTGAAATCATTAAGCTTCTTCAAGCTGGATCTTCTTCATCGGCAATAACTAAGTCATTGTTGTCCACAACGGTTCCATCGAAACCACTCTAACCAATTCAATATCCATTGTTTCGTCATGTTGAGGACACATAAATGAGTCACCCCGCAAATGTGTTTCCACGTCATCAAGACTTGTTTGTTCATCCATGTCATAAACATGTCTGGCTGTTGTCTTGATCACAACTTGCCATCCTTTGTCAACACTATCTACAACGTAAAATACTTGATGTGCTTGAGAAGCTAGTATAAAAGGCTCGTTATGAGCCTTCAATCCTTCAAAATTCAATAGAGTAAACCCGTTGTCATCTTCTTTTTCCTTGAACCATTGAAATCCAATCACAATCGAACAAAACTACTTTCTTGTCAATACCATACTCCAACTCAATTATATCATTCAAAACCCGTAGTAAGTTACATCTCCGCGATAGGATTGTTATATGTAGCACTCGAGTAGCTTGTTGTCATGGCACGAAGATTAACCCACTATTCGTGTTTTCCTATTATGTTCTACATCTTTTGTGTGAAATCGAAACCATTTATGATAAATCCCTTATATTTTTCACATACTCGGATGGACCACTTGCCAAGCACCTTAGACTTTACGTGATTACGTGATCCCTCTAGCATGTAGCTCCTCAACTGAAATAAGGCAAGATGTGTTAATTGTTTTGTTATTAGTAGGTCGAAAATGCTATGTCATTATAATTATTTTCAAAAGTAATAAACACTGTGTATATGCCTTACATGATCTTGAAACCACGACTCAAAAGTCTCACTATGTAAGCGTTGAATGTCACGCTTACGTTTTCTCCGATTTTGATGATGAACCAACGCCGGATGTTCACTGCGGTGTTAACAGATGATAATGATGATAACAACGACAACTATTAATCGTATAATATAATTTATGAAACTCACAACTAATATAATTACTTACGTTGAAATTCATCAACTTCACTACAATTGAACAACACATATGAATGTGCTTTAGCTAAAATGTCAAGTTCCATCATTTCTACCTTTGTAGCACCAATCGGTCGACCCGCCATAGAAAAGATAGGTAAAACATCCTCATAACCATCGTCATCATTATTTCGACTTGTCTTATTATATACGGTCTCAACATCTTTGGATAAGTACAATGAACAAAAGCGACACACACTCTTGACTAGATATCCTTTTGCAATGGAACCCTCCGGGTTATTCTGTTCATACGTAAGATTTTAATGTAGCTAAATACGAGATATCAAAACCAATAATTTTAGATTCAATAATATTTGTTAATAAAGTTATTTACTATAATAGTAATGTGCACCTCTCGATTGGATACATCCAACGGTAATGAACTGTCCTCTAATCGGCCTCTGAAGCAAGATGAACCGAAAGATGAACCATGACATCAAAGAATGATGGCGGAAAAATCCTTTCTAAATCACAAAGTATTTTTCCAATCTCGGTTTCCATTTGAACCAAATCATTTGGATTAAGAACCTGCGCATAATTGTTTATAATAACGACATAGCTTCATCACGATTATAGCGCACGTGCTTAGGCAACACATTTCGCAAGGCAATGGGAAGCAAGCTCACGCATCAAAATATGGAAATCATGACTTTTAAGTCCAAATAGTTTTGGAGGTTTTAACTCTACGCATCTTGATATATTAATTTGCATAACCATCTCGGAACTTTCACCTTCTTAAGCACACGACAAAAATATCTTTCTCTTTTTATCCATTGAGAAACAAGCGGTGGCAAATAAAATTTGTTGTTATCTTGAACTATAGGATGAAGTTCGGTCTAATGCCCATTTCTTGTAAATCTAGGCGTGCTTTTATATGATCATTGGTCTTCCATCTAGATTCATTAGCGTTCCAAGGACAACATCACAAACATTCTTCTCAATATGCATTACATCTAGATTATGGCGTAGCAAGTTATCTTTCTAGTACGGTAACTCAAAAAAATACTTTTCTTCTTCCAATTAAAAGGTAAATTTGGGTTGCTCTTCACAAGTTTTCCAAATTTAACTTCAAAACCATCTAACTCATCAAGTACTTCTTGTCCTCTTAAGCCACGGGGTTGCTGTCTAGTTCTTACGTGCCATCAAAGAGTTTGTATCTCTTCTAAAAGCATGATCGATGAGGCAAATATCGACGATGTCCCATAAAACATTGTTTTTGCCATGACTCAAGCGTGTTGATTTTGTATGTTTATGGCGGTTAGGACATGCAAGTTTACCTTTGGTGCTCCATCCGGATAAATTTGCATAAGCGGAAAGTCAACGATCGTCCATAACAAACAAGCACGCATCCGAAAGTTACTTTTGTTGATGCATCATAAGTGTCTACACCTTTACGATCCTACAACTCCTTTAGCTCAAGAACTAACGGTTCCATATAGACATCTATATTATTCCCGGGAGCGGATGGGCGGTATAAGTAACGTTAGAAAGAAATAAGGTTTACGCATGCACATCCAAGGAGGTAGATTATATGGCGTCAAAACAACGGGCCATGTACTATGAGAAACACTCATTGTTCCAAAAGGTTAAACCCGTCACTCGCTAAACCAAGCCCCGACATTACGAGATTCTTTGTCAAACTTATCATACTTAAAATCAAATGCTTTCCATGCCGGGAATCTGCGGGATGTCTCAAGTAACCATCTTTCGTGCGACTCTCTTCATGCCATCTCATGAGGCGGTACATTTTAGATGACATAAATAACATTTGCAATCGTGGTAAGGCGGAAAATGACGCAACACCTTTGCTCCAATCTTCTTACGTGTATCATCCGTGGTTGACTCATCGCACAATCATCTTCACTTGCTTTATACCTTGACGTATGGCATATATCACATTTGTTTTATTAATGTTTTCTTTCGATCTGACATACAATCATTAGGACATGCATCAATTTTATCATAACTAAGATATGTGCTTATTCACATATCTTTTCACTATCAAAGCGACCCAAAACAACCAAGGAAAAGCCGTTTATTGCTCATTATTATGGTTTTCTTGAGTTTGTATATGTGCAGGTACGGATATGCAAAAACACGCAAAAAGGTTCTAAATCAGATTTAAATCCGAGCACGAGAGATCGAGAGAGTTTTAGCTGAGCTGAAAGGTCGGGATTGCATATTTTGGAAGATATTATTCTCAGAAGATGATTTTGGAAGTTTGAGCAAAGTTTGAAGAGAAGTCAAATTTAGTCCCTCAACTTTGAGCTTTTGTCAGAATTGGTCCCTGAAGAATCAGAAAATTGCAAAAAGCACCCTTGGATTATTAAGCTTTTCATGATTGGTCCTTATGATGAGATTTTCAGAATTCCACTTTTGGTCCTTGGAAAATTCGAAATGTGCAAAATTAGTCCCTATATTATCACTTGGATTCATTTAATATCCTAATCCAATACTTACCTAAACCCATTCGGCCCAACAAAATGACCCGAGCCCAATCTAAATCTACTACTACCCGGTTTTTATTGTTACCCGTATCCCAAACCAACCCGTGTACTAAACCCGGTCAAACCCACATGAACCAGTCAAACAAATATAAAAAAAACCCAAAGAAACCTTCCCGCCCCCCTTTTACCCAATTTACCCAGAAATAAGAACCCTAGTAACCCCGCCCAAGTAATTACTCAAAATTAACAGCAATTAAGGGTAGAAGTGTACTTTCCACTGACACCTCTGACATCTAGGACTGACAAGTCAGTGATCCGTGTGGTATTGGACGCGTGTCACTCTGCCATTAGTCGAAGCATGTCATCAATAGTGATCCGAGGGTGGAAATGAAAGGATGAGAGGTGGGATATGATCCAATGGTGCTCCTGAGCTCAAAGTAACACAGATAGATGGATTCCAGAAGCTTCTCAAGCTCAAGCTCTCCTATTTATAGACCCTCTAATCGTTCACATTAGATATCTCTCTCTTAGTATTCTTCTCTGTATTTTTCATCTCTCTAGGTTTTAGTTGTAGTGGTTATTTCCTTTAAAATGTTTTGAATAGTTTGTAATTCACTTTTGTACTCATTTACTTTGATTAATAGAATTTGCACTTAAATTTCAGTTGTTATTGTTTAAAGTTTTATTCATATCTGCTTATTATCCAATTTTATGCTTATTTCACTTTTATAACCAATGTTTTAAGCTTGTTTCATTATTAAATATCAAAATACAAAAAATCAAATAAATCATTTTCAAAATCAAAAATCACTTTAGATCGTTGTTTGGATTGATTTCTCCATTGATCTATTGTTTCATAGGTTCATTTAAGCTTTCGTAGCTTATAGTGAGCTTATTCGGTTTAAACTCAAAATCACCAAAATCGATAAATGGATCGGATGCTGTGATCTTGGTTCGGTTTGTTGATTTCTTGAAGTGGATCCGGATTTGGTATTGGTTTGATCTTTGCTTTGGGTTGGATTCTAATTTGGTTTGGATTAGGAATAGTGGTGGTTAGGATAGTGGTTCTAGATCGCAATTTGGCAAGCCATAGTGGCTATGGATTTTAGTAAGTCTCATTTGTTTTTGATAATTGAATTGTGTTTGATCCATTAAATAGGTGTTATTATTTCGTTTGATGCTTGTTTAGTGTTTGTTCGGTCATATTTAGTAATAATCGCTTGTTTCTTCATTATACTAAAATTTAAGTAGTGTTTGGTATTGCTTATATTTTGGTGCTAGAGAGTAACAGTGGTTAGTAGTTATTAATACTTGTTTGAGTAGTAAATTGATATTCATCTAAGGTCTTAGTCATAGTATTTCACTCATAAGTCAAAAATCATTTATAGCTGTTTTCTTAATTGTGAATCTGTTGAATCGGTGGGATCAATAAGTTGCAAATAGGTTTAAATTGGTAGATCTAGCTTGCTATAATCTCCATTAGTTTTTAACATCATTTTCAGTGCAAAACTTTGGATCATAGTTGAGCATAGTCAAACTTCATATCTGTTCTAAGTAGTCAAAAGTCATGCACGTGCAGATTTTCTCGGATCTTGCGATCACTACAAAAGCTTCAAATTAAAGAGTTAGGAACGGTATTTGGTACAATTGTAGGCGGCTTGGTGGTCTATAGGATTGCATAAGTTGATTTTGGCTTAACTTGTTCTATAAGTTGTTGGATAAGCTTGAACGGTGGGGTAAACCTTTGTTTGAGCCAGTCATGATTGGCTTATTTGAAGGTTCTGTGCCTTTAGCTTGATAGGAGTAGTTTGAAATAGTTTCTTATAGCTTATTTTGGTATTCTCCAGCTTCTGTATCTGTTTGGTTTCATAAGTAGCTTTTTAGCTTATTCTTGTAGCTTATTACCTCTAGCAGTTACATTGTAGCTTAATATTTTCACACATAAGCTAGTTGTTTTCCATTTTTCATAGATTCATAATATAATTTTAGATTTTTCCTGAAAGTTTCACAATTTTTGGTCATCATTTGCTATTTTTCTTATTTTAATTAGATTTTAATCAATTTTTAATTACCTTTTATTGAAATTAATTGAGAAAAAGCTCCAAAAAAATAATTTTTCAATTTTAATAGTTTAAGAAAATATAAAAGCATAAAAGATTTTTCCTTATTTTTCTCTTTGATTTTTATAATTTTAGAATTTAAATTAGATTTAAATAGTTTAAATTAGTTTTTTAATTTTTATAAATTCAAGAAAAATCCAAAAATTAGTTTTAATTCTAAAATAGTTTTCTTATTACATTTTAGAGTAAAAGTAATTTTAGATTATTTTAGGAGTTAGATTAGTCGATTTGCTTTTTATTCGCGTTTCGTTTGATTTAGTTTTGCGTTTTAGTGTAGAATTGCGTAGTTTGCCGTAGTTTTAGGATTCCCGTAGATTTAATGTTCCATTTACTTTCCTTATCCCGTAGTTTAGATAATATCATCTTATGCCCTTTTCTTATTCGAATCCCGATATTTGAGGCGTGAGTTGTTTACTCCATTCATCCTCGTTGGGAGAACGACCGGAAATACATTCCTTTGTATTTCTTCGAAAATATCTGTCACGAAAATGAATTATCAAAATGGCGCCGCTGCGGGAGGGCTTGTAGCGAGTTTTCGTATTCCGTCTCGTATCGCGTGCATTTGAAGATCCTTCCTCGTGAAGTTATCATTGATATTTGTACATATATATTTTGAAAACCCAAAACATTTAAAACACCAAAACATTCTTCCTAGAGTGTTTGCAAAACCATAAAAATTTAAAAACCAACAAAACAAACCGAAGCGTCAATTGTTACGTCGGCTCACCTTGAAGGTACAACCTATACACGGGTATAAGGAAAGTCTTGACATTAAATTGCGGTGAAGAACGATCCACTCTTCGTTCCCGCTCCGGCTAGCGTACTTTTGAAACTACCGAGCACGGTTGACGTGAAGGTTACAAAAATATTGTGTTTTCTTAAATATAAAACCAAAAAAATATTCTTCTTGTATCCTCTTAACCCGATAATTCTTTTCTTCAACCTCATATGTTTAATTCTCATGGATACGATCGATTATCGTCGTTGTTTTCATTACAAAGGCCGTATGGAGGAGAAACAATATCGTTGTCTTAATCCGAATGTGTATGTGGTCGATGTGGAGATCACGGTTCTAGAACATCTTGCTATTAGTGCGACTTAGCGACAAACAATCTCGATGACTCTAAAAGTTTTTCGACCAACCACCACAACCCGAGATATGTTCTTATCGTCGTTGCCTTCATTGCCAAAGCCGTATGGAAGAAAATCAATTTCGGTGTTTGAAATGTATATGTGATTGGTGCGGAAATAATTGTCGAAATGGATTTTGTGATGTATGCAATAATTTTATTAATCGAATCCGGATCTCAATTGTCTTTATGCACGGCTAGAACAAAAGAGTGCTCTTTATAATGACATAATTGTAGAACCCTCGATTCTACTCCCTCTCCGGTGAGGAGATGGAACATGTTTATGAGCCGAGGTGACTCGAGAACCCGAGCCTATCACGGATAATTCTTCAATTTATCAGCTCGTGTGCATATGGTGCAACGGACCCGAATATGGTGGTAATTGTCCCGCTTGTAGCAATGGAAAATCAGGAACCGAGTTTCACCATAATCCTGACTACGAGCCGACCAACTTTCCTAACCAACCTTTGTACCATGAGCCAGATTCATACTCTTGTGAGTACTGTGGTGGTCCTCACCAAGGTTTTCATTGTCAAGTTCAAATTAACGACTCAACCTTTGGTTATGAACCTTACCCTTATTCGTCACAACAATCATCTTGTTGTGAGTATTGTGGAGGTCCGCACGTTAATTCCGAGTGTCGGATCTGAGAACCCGATTGCTTACGAGCAAGTTCCTTGTAATACTTACGATTATGCTTATAACCCACCTCCACAATACCAAGAAATTCAACATCCGTTAGATAATCCAGTAATTCACCAAGGTTTTCTCAACATATTACAAGAGTTAAATGAGTTAAAAGAATTGCTTCAGGAACCTGCTCAAGAAAGAGATCCTAATCAGAAAACTTATGGTGAATTACTCGCTGAAGAGCAAGCCGCTAAAATTAGTTACCGGAGACCTTTCGTTTACGATTCTGATTCTGATGACGAATATACGCCTTCGAGTGGCAATCCCACTCCCGTTTCTGAGCCTTGCATTTCCGACTCTTCCCCTTCACTCACGCCGGTTGAGAGAAGTGACGTTCTTATGGAAGAGGTCGATGATTCTATTTCTTCAGACATTATTACACCCGTTGACTCTCTCATAATGGGGGATGAGCATCTTAGTACTATTCGGAAGCGGAAGAGACTAATCTTGAGATCCTTATCCCAATCCCAAGAGAGTGCGGGGTTGTTGATATTTGTGATGAGCCTTCTCTTGATATATCGAATGATCATGATAAGATGTTCTCCAATTCGAGGATATATCGATAGTGATTGTGATTCGCTTTTATGTGATTCTCTTGACATCTCCGAGGTTACTTAGGGATTTTCTCAAATCCACTCTTTGAATTCAAGGACGACTACACCTTTGTGAAGTTAATCCTCTTTTGACAAAGATTTTGAGTCCGATTCGAGACCACAACGGAAGTGGTGGATATTGCTAGCTCTCGAGCACACCACTTGTCCCATCTCGTGTTCCGACCTTTCTCTCCCGTCATGTGATGTTGAAGAAAGTATTGAATCCGACCGAGGTTATTATGGAGATTGATTTTGAAATGGTTGAAGTCGATATTCTTGATAAACCGCCACGTGATTACGATATGGAAGAAATCGACTTACCTATTGATGACCCAATACCACCGGGTATTGAGGATGTTATGGTTGTTCTTGATGGTTCTCTTGACTCTACTTCTTCTGATGAGTCTACCATCACTTATCCCGTTGAGCCCGCATGTGAAGACAAGATCTTTAAACCCGGGATATTCATTGATGAGTTCTTTGTTAAAACCGTTGTTAGTGATAAGGATCCTCTCTTGGATGCCTTCATTTGTGAGCCTACACCTCTTATCTTTTACCATGAGCTCCCGTCTTCTTTGGAGTTTTCCCATTCTGATTCGTCATTCCTTCGTCCACCCGCTAAACCACCGGATGATGGATCATTCTTTCATGATATACCATTTGTGCTTGAGCCCGACATTTTCTTTCCCACCCGACCCACCCAGTCTCATTCCTTCGGGAATGAAGACACCGTTTTTGACCCTGGTATCTCTACCACTTTCTTCCCCAAGGACAAATGAATTCGGGGACGAGTCAGGCTAGCGACTCGGTGATCAAAAACAATAGCGCTTCGTGGGAGGCACCCATGCTTATCCTTCTCTTCTTTCTATTTTCTAATAAGTGACGTGAAGAGGTCCGCCTCTTCGATTTCTCGTGTTTGGTTGTTTGTGATGTTGTGTTTAGGATGTTCCCGATATGAAGACTCTCGTGCTCGAAGTTTGTCATTTTCTCCACTCGAGTTTCATGATCGATGCTGATGGAAATCCGATATCCTAATCTTATCGACTAACGTTTATCTTTGAGCATACTTTATAAACGGCTTTTAGATTTTCGTGATACCCTTGCTTTAAACATTGAGGACAATGTTTCGTTCTAGTCTGGGGTAGGGTAATCTTCGATTTGATTTGACCGCACTTGCTTATTTCTGTCGTGTTTCTCTCGCAACCCCGTTTTTCCTTAAGAAATTGAAAAATTGTGCAAAAATGAGCAAAATTTAAAATTTTTCGTAAGCTTTTGCTAGTTTTATGATCGAAAAGTTCTTGCTAGTCTCTTAGAAGTTACTTTAAATATGCGTTTTTCTTGACATAGCCTTTGCTAATTGCTTAGACTAGAGGCTATAAAATGCGATTCTAGCTCACAAGGCTAAGATTTTGCAAGTCTCCCTAAGTGATTTTAAATATGCGAAGCTTAAACAAGGATTTGCTAGTTTCTAATAAGTGATTTTAAAATGCGAGACTTGAGATTATTAGGCGAAACATTTGCTAAGTTAATATATGTTTTGACACCTTGATTGACTTTCACTGGTGAGAGTAGGAATAGAATTACGACTTGACCGGGCGTGTTGAGCCCTAGCTTGTTCCTTAACCATAGATAATCTAAAATTATCGGCTAAGCATCTGCGGATCTCATTATTTGGGATTTTAAATTTGCGAGATCGAGAAATGATAGAGTTACTTATGAGTTTAGATGCTAAGCGTGGAGTAGTTGGTTCTCTTTAGAGCCCATCGAAGGTACTTATGGCTTTTTGTTCCCACAAAATTGTTTCACCCATATCTGTCATAATAATTAGAGATGTCGAGTTTTTGGCGATGGTTAGTTCTTTATCTTCTTAAAAGAATCTTTGTTTTAAAAATTGGGTACACATCAAGGATCGTAATAAATAAATGAGTAATCGGTTATAAGTGATATGTGATAAAGTAATAAGTAAAGTTGTGAGTCATGCGGTGTCGAGATCGGACCCTTGGATCTTTAGCGAGGATTGTATGAGGTCTTAGCCTAGCCACCGGGACTCTCATCTCATGAAGCCTATAGTCTTGGAATTACCCGTGAAGCTCCGTGGTTCATGACTCATATAAATAAAAGTATAAGTGCAACAAAAAAAAAAAAAAAAAAAAAAAAAAAAAAAAAAAAAAAGATGAAAATTGAAAAAATCAAAAGTTAGTGAATAAAAATTCCTTGATGTGGACCTCATTTTTACGACAATGGTTCTTGAGAGAAGGCGGATAACTAATTATCGACTTAGCTTTGTATCTTTATCGAATAATTCTTATCGAAGCGAGAACTTGAAGAAATTCATTTCTCACAAAAATAAAAAAAATCTAGAGGAAATAGGAAAATGGGAACGAAAAGTAAGTACACAAGTAACTTCCATGGGTAGTGTTAGCATCTAGAATCATGTGTAACAATGATTTCGGTTTTACGCTTAGTTTGGGAGCTTGTGAAAAATCAGGGACGATGTATTCTATCCGTATGGTCACTTCACGCTGTGTTGTGTTTCTTACTCTGTGATCCTAACGTGTCGTTTGAAAAATGTTTGAGTTATTGATCGACATGAAAGTTCAACAAACCGTCATTCATAATCTGATGTGCTTAATGGTAATATCTATATGTGAATTAAAAGGTAAACGGGGCGTTTTTAGAATTAGGGGTTTCTTAATCTCTTTTGAGGAATCTTTGCTACTTCTTCATAGGTTTAGTAGAAAGAGATGGAAATCCTTGGTTTTAGAAGCGTGAGTTGATTACATTGCGTGAGGACGACAATGGTCTCGTCTGGGGTATTTTGATATGTGCTTATTCACATATCTTTTCACTATCAAACCGACCCAAAACAACCAAGGAAAAGCCGTTTATTGCTCATTATTATGGTTTTCTTGAGTTTGTATATGTGTGTACGGATATGCAAAACACGCAAAAGGTTCTAAATCGATGTAAATCCGAGCACGAGAGATCGAGAGAGTTTTAAGCTGGTGGAAGGTCGGGATTGCATATTTTGGAAGATATTATTCTCAGAAGATGATTTTGGAAGTTTGAGCAAAGTTTGAAGAGAAGTCAAATTTAGTCCCTCAACTTTGAGCTTTTGTCAGAATTGGTCCCTGAAGAATCAGAAAATTGCAAAAAGCACCCTTGGATTATTAAGCTTTTCATGATTGGTCCTTATGATGAGATTTTCAGAATTCCACTTTTGGTCCTTGGAAAATTCGAAATGTGCAAAATTAGTCCCTATATTATCACTTGGATTCATTTAATATCCTAATCCAATACTTACCTAAACCCATTCGGCCCAACAAAATGACCCGAGCCCAATCTAAATCTACTACTACCCGGTTTTTATTGTTACCCGTATCCCAAACCAACCCGTGTACTAAACCCGGTCAAACCCACATGAACCAGTCAAACAAATATAAAAACCCAAAGAAACCTTACGCGCCTTTTACCCAATTTACCCAGAAATAAGAACCCTAGTAACCCCGCCCAAGTAATTACTCAAAATTAACAGCAATTAAGGGTAGAAGTGTACTTTCCACTGACACCTCTGACATCTAGGACTGACAAGTCAGTGATCCGTGTGGTATTGGACGCGTGTCACTCTGCCATTAGTCGAAGCATGTCATCAATAGTGATCCGAGGGTGGAAATGAAAGGATGAGAGGTGGGATATGATCCAATGGTGCTCCTGAGCTCAAAGTAACACAGATAGATGGATTCCAGAAGCTTCTCAAGCTCAAGCTCTCCTATTTATAGACCCTCTAATCGTTCACATTAGATATCTCTCTCTTAGTATTTCTCTCGTATTTTTCTCTCTAGGTTTTATTTGTAGTGGTTATTTTCATTAAAATGTTTTCAATAGTTTGTAATTCGATTTGTACTCATTTACCTTTATTAATAGAATTTGCACTTAAATTTTAAGTTGTTATTGTTTAAAGTTTTGTTCATAATTCATGTCGCTTATTATCTCATTTTAATGCTTATTTCACTTTTAAACCAATGTTTTAGCTTATCTCTTCATTATCTAAAAATCAAAAATACAAAAAATCAAATAAATCATTTTAAAATCAAAAATCACTTTAGATCGGTGTTTGGATTGATTTCTCCATTGATCTATTGTTTCATAAGTTCATTTAAGCTTTACGTAGCTTATAGTGAGCTTTATTCGATTTTAATATCAAAATCACCAAAATCAAGTAAATGGATCGGATGCTACGTTGGTTCTTGATTGTTTTGGTTTGAAGTGGATCCGGTTTGGTATTGGTTTGATCTTTGCTATTGGGTTGGATTCTAAGTTGGTTTGGATTAGGAATAGTGGTGGTTAGGATAGTGGTTCTAGATCTTCATTTGGCAAGCCATAGTGGCTATGGATTTTAGTAAGTCTCATTTCTGTTTTGATAATTGAATTGTGTTTGATCGTTAAATAGGTGTTATTATTTTGTTTGATGCTTGTTTAGTGTTTGTTTAGTCATATTTAGTAATAATCGCTTGTTTCTTCATTATACTAAAATTTAAGTAGTGTTTGGTATTGCTTATATTTTGGTGCTAGAGTAGTAGATTAGTGGTTAGTAGTTATTAATACTTGTTTGAGTAGTAAATTGATATTCATCTTAAGGTCTTAGTCATAGTATTTCACTCATAAGTCAAAAATCATTTTAATCGCTCTTAATTGTGAATCTGTTGAATCGGTGGGATCAATAAGTTGCAAATAGGTTTAAATTGGTAGATCTAGCTTGCTATAATCTCCATTAGTTTTTTAACATCATTTTCGAGTGCAAAACTTTGGATCATAGTTGAGCATAGTCAAACTTCATATCTGTTCTAAGTAGTCAAAAGTCATGCTCGAGGCACCATTTTCTCGGATCTTGCGATCACTACAAAAGCTTCAAATTAAAGAGTTAGGGCGGTATTTGGTACAATTGTAGGCGGCTTGGTGGTCTATAGGATTGCATAAGTTGATTTTGGCTTAACTTGTTCTATAAGTCGTTGGATAAGCTTGAGCAGTGGGGTAAACCATTGTTTGAGCCAGTTAGCGATTGGCTTATTTGAAGGTTCGTGCCTTTAGCTTGATAGGAGTAGTTTGAAATAGTTTCTTATAGCTTATTTTGGTATTCTCTAGCTTCACATGTCTGTTTGGTTTCATAAGTAGCTTTTTAGCTTATTCTTGTAGCTTATTACCTCTATTGATTACATTGTAGCTTAATATTTTCACACATAAGCTAGTTGTTTTCCATTTTCATAGATTCATAATATAATTTTAGATTTTTCCTGAAAGTTTCACAATTTTGGTCATCATTTGCTATTTTTCTTATTTTAATTAGATTTTAATCAATTTTAATTACCTTTTATTGAAATTAATTGAGAAAAGCTCCAAAAAATAATTTTCAATTTTAATAGTTTAAGAAAAATATAAAAAGCAATAAAAGATTTTTCCTTATTTTTCTCTTTGATTTTATAATTTTTAGAATTTAAATTAGATTTAAATAGTTTAAATTAGTTTTAATTTTTATAAATTCAAGAAAAATCCAAAAATTAGTTTTAATTCTAAAATAGTTTTCTTATTACATTTTTAGAGTAAAAGTAATTTTAGATTATTTTAGGAGTTAGATTAGTCGTATTTGCTTTTTATTCGCGTTTCGTTTGATTTAGTTTTGCGTTTTAGTGTAGAATTGCGTAGTTTGCCGTAGTTTTAGGATTCCCGTAGATTTAATGTTCCATTTACTTTCCTTATCTCGTAGTTTAGATAATATCATCTTATGCCCTTTTCTTATTCGAATCCCGATATTTGAGGCGTGAGTTGTTTACTCCATTCATCCTCGTTGGGAGAACGACCGGGAAATACATTCCTTTGTATTTCTTGGAAAATATCTGTCTGAAAATGATTAAACCGAAAAGAAAATTACGGGCTTGGAATAAAAGCGAGACTTATATTAACTTTAAGAAACCAGTTACAATGTTAAATTTAGGAAACTAACTAAGAACTACTTGCCATGAAGGCTTATAAGAGTTGCTATTTATACTAGAAAGATAACAAATTGGCTTCTCTTCAATTGTGCTTTTCCGTGAGGTATAGCGATCCCAAATCAACTTGTGTGCTTCTTTAAACAAATCCGACCATTTAATTGCTCTATCATCATCTCACTTAAATTGCATTTGGCGCCAAAAGGTGAGGATTGCCGGTGATGGAATTGGCAATCGTGTCTTGTGTGTGTAGTAAGGTGAGGTGCGGGTTCGAATCTGACCTCGACTTTTGTAATTTTTTTTTTTCTTTTGCAAACTTAATAAGCTAATAAAATAAGAAACTTTTATAAAAGAAACTTTTGAAAACTAAGAATAAGCAAGTTATAAGTCTGAATTTAAAAGCATTTATGAATAAAAACTAAGAAGGAAATTTTGAAAAGCTGAAAAAGCTATAATAATCATTAATAAGCTACATATGGATGAAATAAGCTAAGGGAGCTAATGGAAACCTAAATAAGCGAGTCTAATCTAGTAAGCAAACCTAAAATAAGCTAATAAGCAAAATTTAAAAAGCCAAAAACACATAAGAATGGCGATGCAACAGCGACACTGAACCTAATAACTTCGGTGTTGAGTATAAATATATTTGGTCGGGTTTGGGTCGACCCATCTAACTGTTATTAATCGGGGTAGGTTCGGGTTGTGAATAAATTAATTGGGTCGACGACAACGGTTTAAGCTTTTTCTTAATGTGGCAACTTTTGATCAAAAAGGGTTGTTGTGTCAACCAAAACCCGTTTAACCTTTTCAACCCGTGAATTTCAAAAAGATCACGCCCATCTTTATAAATGGTTATAATTTGAATATTATTTTTAAAATATTCATGATTATTATTTTCAAATTGAATGAAACCAAACTAACCGAACAACCCGATAGTACACTTGGGTCTTATGAACCGGGTGATATTGCCCTGTTGTCGACCTTGATGAACCTTAATGACGAATCTTCATATGATTCTTTTTACTATGAACCTTAATGACGAATCTTTGCTATGAAACTTTTATTATGAACCTTTGATATGCTTTTACGAACCATTTGATATGACCCAGTTGTTATGACTCTAGTACATTTGGTGACGTTCCACACCATCCCTTATATGTTACATGTTATGAGCTCAAGTATATGTTTGGCCACTATGTTATCTGTAGGGAGTATGGATGCATCCTATATCATTATCTCGATTAGTGGATTATCTCGTTATATGATATGATATGTTATGTTTACGGGCTCGTGTTGGATTCTTGTCCTATCTCGACTTCATGCGAAGCAATACATTCAATCATAATAGTCGGCACTTTATGATCACCTCGCGTATATTGGCCTCGCAAATGCCTGGGACAATTCCTCCGTTCAATATGTGTAGAATATAGGCTACAAAGCATCCCCGAATGTGACGTCATGGGAAGTCGACTTACGTAAAAACTCTTGACGATATAAATGAGCGACCGCATCCGTTGAGAGTTATTCATATTAGCTTTTTCAAAGTTATTATTTCATAAACTTTACGTTTTACCAAATCAATCCGAATCCAAAGCAACACCCACCAACCAAACGGGCCCTTATTTGATAACCCGAGCAGCGACGGGTAATTATACATCAAATTATACCCTATCACCGATTCATCCCGCCCGGACCGATTACAAGCTACAAGGTGGTCGACCGCCCGACTCTTGATTCGCGATTTTTGCAACATTGGATCGAACCTTTTGATATGACACTCTGATTATGATATGATATCGACTCCGGTTTCAAACCCGAGCCATTTCATTATTCATAGGGTTCCATGCATGTCCGTCTCATTGATGCACCTTGGCATATATGACTCTAGTGTGGTTTCTTGTCCTACATCTCACTTTATCTTCGGGTCAACTAGATGCGGATAAGCTTTAACAAACGTAGACCACGTAGGATAAATCCGTCAGAAGAAAATAGCAACATTTTAAATAACGCCCGTAAAACAAATGAACTATCCGGAGCCGCTCCATTTGGGCGATGAAGATACAACGAGACCTGATTACTACATCACATTGATATTGTTGTTTGACCGGAAGTCGGAAAACGAATGCCAAATCTACTTCATTTTTAGTTTCACATACATTAAAATACTTATATATTATATATATACAATAATATAATACATTTCATATACTATATACTACTATTAGTTAATTTAATTATAAATCTAATTATAATCTAAAATTAGGGAAAACTTACACACCTACGTTCACATAAACCCGCTTAAAATTTTTGGGGAAAATTGATTCATAAATAACTTTTGGTCTTTGAAAATCAAGCATATCTTTTGGAAATCAAGTATTTGATTCGATTTTATTAATGGAAATCGTTTTCACAGTGGTTAAAATCTCAATTTTGGTTTAGGGTTGTATGTGGGCGACAAAACAAGGATTGTGGGTTTTCACTTTTGAATGAAGATCGACTCAATGTAATGCAAACCTCTTGTTGTTATTATTATTATTATTATTATTATTATTATTATTATTATTATTATTATTATTATTATTATTATTATTATTATTATTATTATTATTATTATTATTATTATTATTATTATTATTATTATTATTATTATTATTATTATTATTATTATTATTATTATTATTATTATTATTATTATTATTATTATTATTATTATTATTATTATTATTATTATTATTATTATTATTATTATTATTATTATTATTATTATTATTATTATTATTATTATTATTATTATTGGTATTATCATTGTTATACATTATTATTGTTATACATTGTTAGTGTGGGAAATGGTGGGTTCGGGTATGTGTTTGGTTGACCTCTTGTGATGAGTCTCATATGTGATCATAAGTCTTTGCATATTTGTGATGTGGTACAAGTTGTATTTAAGTTGCTCTGTTTAATTTAAATGAATGTTGGTATACCGTGTAAAGTTGGGTCAAAGGATTTGGGTAGTGATAGTGATAGTGATTTGATATCGGTTTCTAGCTAATGTATTTCATTCGTGACATGTAGCTGAAGGATTTGCGTCTATTTTTGTTTGTAGATAATGTATTTCATTCAGTAACATGTAACGAGATAGTGATTTGATTTCGATTTTGTTGTTCTCAAATGACTATTGTTCTTTGCAATCTCATAATAATTTTATTTGTTTTGTGCACAGTTATGGAAAATAACAGATGCAACGCCAAATCACCACGAGAAATACGAATGATTATGAAATGTCCGAAGGACAAGGATTCAAGAAACCAACAGAGATTACAAGCTTTGGGAGTGAAAATCTTGCTAAGTCTTTGACAAGTCTAGTAGAGTGACAAAACAAAGAAAAGAAAAAGAAACCAACGGATACCGGTGAGAAAGATGCAGATTATATGTCCGGTTCGGACTTCCATCTTAATCTTGAGGAAGATAACCCGAAGAAGCGGCTACACAAACAAATAAAAGGTACGAATAATAAATTTGGCTACTATATTTTCTTTATGTTTGTTTTCTAACAATTATACTTGCATGAAACATAATCGAAAATACATTGCTCCACGTCCATGACTAGATATAAAAATTTAGCACAAAATGAATGAGTGCTCAAGAATGTCTCCGATTGGCTAACATCTTCGAATCTCAATCGCAAAAGGGACAACAGATTGATACGGGGAGGGCAATACGTAGTAGGTGCAGAGTCGACCAAGTCCAAACGAGAAATGATCAACCAAATTACGTCAACAGAGGGAGATTAAGCGCAGAGAGAAACTTAGTTGCAATTGACAACGATCATGACCACGGGAGCGTGACTTGAGATCCGATGGTAACTATACATAAATTTCAAATACTATATATATGATATTAAATTACTATTAAGTGTATATTCGATTAACTGTTTCGGTGCTTACTTGTTTTTTTTTTTTTTTTTTTTTTTTTTTATAGATAACAATGAAGACCTTTATGATGTTGAAAATGATGATATCGAAGACATACCTATGAATGAAGATATTGAACAACAAGCTACTTGAAGATGATGTAGATAAAGACATGGATGATTTGGAGAATGAGGATGATTTGGAGAATGTGAACGATTTAACAAATGACGGCGATGATCTACTAGGAGAAGAGATTCAAGTGAGCATTACGAAAATGAAGAAACCATGTAGTTACACAAGCTCGAAATGAAACAGGGTTAACATGGTCTACTTGATTGCATCGTTTTAAAATCATATATCATATATTGTGTCATATAAGAAGAATATATAATAAAGTTAAATTAAAACAAGACAAAATACAACGCTAAGATATTGCCTCCATTTCGAATTATTTAGTATTTTAAATGTATACGTATCTATTGTAAATCATGTTCACTTTTGTAGTTCGGATTGTAAGCAAAAGAAAGAGAGGACCAACACGTATGGCAAAAGTTTGGGCCCAAGAAAAAGGGATAGATTTCTATTTTAGTTAATGAACACGGACAACCTATTAACGACAAAAGTAGTCATCGACTCATTTCATGGGAACACTTTCAAGGAGTGGAAAGTATTGTCCGATTTATAAACCATGGAATAAAGTTGACGCGCAAAAAAAAGCTTTGCTTGAACTCTTAAAGGTACACAATGTTAAATTTGTATGTTAATGAATAAAGTATTTGTTTTCTAATGTGAGCTATTACATTTTTAGACAAAATTTGATATTAGGAAGCTCGAGAAAAATGGATATTGCAATCATTTGGGCGGAAGGTGTAGGCCGGAGGGCAAGAGTTAAGGAACACTACCATGATCCGTCTTTGTCGGTTAAGCAACAAATAAGATCTAGGCCAAAGCAAGTGCAAAAAAACATTGGAAGAAGCTTGTGAAGTATTGGAATAAAGAAAATACTAAGGTGTGAAATACTCTTCCACTTTAAATAACATTACTTAATTTCCATTATGATATTTTACTTTCTGCTGCAGAGTTTAAGTAAAAAAACAAGGCGAATCGGGCAAAAAGAAGATGATCCAAAGAACCGGTAAACAAAGTTATGCTCGCATGAGGAAGAGTTAAAGGTAAGTGTATGGAGAAAGTGGGATTGTTAATGTATCCCTGGATATCCACGTTAATATTCATTTTTTTTATTCATACGAGACATATTTGGGACGAGATCCAACTCGATTGGATCTTTTAGTGCATGCTTCTCCAAAGATGGAAATACCAAAATGATGACCTTATAGCGATTGTAAGTAATATGCTTTTGTGTTTGCAAAAGTGTATTAATAGGCGATCCATGCTAAACCGGACAAGTCTAATCACACAATCGGCCACTTGTGAATGACCAACCGTAATGGACTTAAGCAGTTCTCGACTTTGAGCTTTTGTCGAATTGGTCCACGAAGAATCGAGAAAATTGCACATTGGATTATTAAGCTTTTCATGATTGGTCCTTATGATGAGATTTGAATTCCACTTTTGGTCCTTGGAAAATTCGAAATGTGCAAAATTAGTCCTATGTTATCACTTGGATTCATTTAATATCCTAATCAATACTTACCTAAACCCATTATTAACAAAATGACAGGCAATCTAAATCTACTACCGGTTTTTATTGTTGCGTATCCCAACCAACGTGTACTAAACCCGGTCGAACCCGCATGAACCGAGTCAAACAAATATAAAAAACCCAAAAGAAAAGCCCCCCGCAATTTACCCGATAAGAATATAACCCGTAAGTAATTACTCAAATTAACGGCAATTAAGGGTAGAAGTGTACTTTCAACGACACCTCGACATCTAGGGATGAATAGTCGGTGATCCGATGTGGTATTAAGCCGTGTCACTCTGCCATTAGTCGAAGCATGTCATCAATAGTGATCAGGGGTGGAAATGAAAGGATGAGAGGTGGGATATGATCCATGGTGCTCCAGAGCTCAAAGTAACAGATAGATGGATTCGAAGCTTACTCAATCAAGCTCTCCATTTATAGACCTACAATGGTTCACATTAGATATCTCTCTCTTAGTATTCTTCTCTGTATTTTTCATCTCTCTAGGTTTTAGTTGTAGTGGTTATTTCCTTTAAAATGTTTTGAATAGTTTGTAATTCACTTTTGTACTCATTTACTTTGATTAATAGAATTTGCACTTAAATTTCAGTTGTTATTGTTTAAAGTTTTATTCATATCTGCTTATTATCCCAAATTTATGCTTATTTCACTTTTATAAATCTGTTTTTAAGCTTGTTTCAGTTAAATATCAAAAATACAAAAAAATCACAAAAAATCATTCAAAAATCAAAAATCACTTTAGATACATTATTGGACAATCTGTCTTGATCTATTGTTTTATAGGTTCATTTAAAGCTTTACAGGCTTATAGTGAGCTTTATTCGATTTTAAACTCATAATCAAAAAATCGATAAATGGATCGGATGCTGGTGGTTCTTTGTTGATTTCTGAAGTGGATCACAGTTTGAGTATTGGTTTGATCTTTGGGTTGGATTCTAATTTGGTTTGGATTAGGAATAGTGGTGGTTAGGATAGTGGTTCTAGATCGCAATTTGGCAAGCCATAGTGGCTATGGATTTTAGTAAGTCTCATTTGTTTTTGATAATTGAATCATGTTTGATACATTAAATAGGTGTTATTATTTGTTTGTTGATGTTTTTAGTGTTTGTTCGGTCATATTTAGTAATAATCATTGTTTTTTTATACTAAAATTTAAGTAGTGTTTGGTATTGCTTATATTTTGGTGCTAGAAATAACAGTGGTTAGTAGTTATTAATACTTGTTTGAGTAGTAAATTGATATTCATCTGCGATCTTAGTCATAGTATTTGACTCATAAGTCAAAATCATTTTATATACTTTCTTTAATTGTGAATCTGTTGAATCGATGGGATCAATAAGTTGCAAATAGGTTTAATCTGGTAGATCTAGCTTGCTATAATCTCCATTAGTTTTTTTAACATCATTTCGATTGCAAAACTTTGGATCATAGTTGAGCATAGTCAAACTTCATATCTGTTCTAAGTAGTCGAAAGTCATGCACGAGGCGATTTTCTGGATCTTGATCCTACGAAGCTAAATTAAAGAGTTAGGAACGGTATTTGGTACAATTGTAGGCGGCTTGGTGGTCTATGGGGTATAAGTTGATTTGGCAACTTGTTTCCATTGGATAAGCTTGAGCAGGTGGGGTAAACATGTTTGAGCCAGAATGATTGGCTTATTTGAAGGTTACGTGCCTTTAGCTTGATAGGAGTAGTTGAAATAGTTTCTTATAGCTTATTTTGGTATTCTCCAAACACGTATCATTTGGTTTCATAAGTAGCTTTTTAGCTTATTCTTGTAGCTTATTACTCTAGTTACATTGTAGCTTAATATTTTCACACATAAGCTAGTTGTTTTCCATTTTCATAGATTCATAATATAATTTTAGATTTTTCAAAGTTTCACAATTTTGGTCATCATTTGCTATTTTATTTTAATTAGATTTTAATCAATTTTTAATTACCTTTTATTGAAATTAATTGAAAAAAGCTCCAAAAATAATTTTCAATTTTAATAGTTTAAGAAAATATAAAAGCATAAAAGATTTTTCCTTATTTTTCTCTTTGATTTTATAATTTTAGAATTTAAATTAGATTTAAATAGTTTAAATTAGTTTTAATTTTTATAAATTCAAGAAAAATCCAAAAAATTAGTTTAATTCTAAAATAGTTTTCTTATTACATTTTTAGGTAAAAGTAATTTTAGATTATTTTAGGAGTTAGATTAGTCGTATTTGCTTTTTATTCGCGTTTGTTTGATTTAGTTTTGCGTTTTAGTGTAGAATGCGTGGTTTAGTAGTTTTAGGATTCCCGTAGATTTAATGTTCATTTACTTTCCTTATCCCGTAGTTTAGATAATATCATCTTATGCCCGCACTCTTATTCGAATCCGATATTTGAGGCGTGAGTTGTTACTCAGTTCATCCGTTGGGAGAAACGACACGGAAATACATTCCTTTGTATTTCTTGAGAAAATATCTGTCAAAATGATCAAATCAAAATGGGCCTGCTGCGAGGGCTTATAGCGAGTTTCGTATTCCGTCTCGTGTCGGCGTGCATTTGAAGATCCTTCCTCGTGAAGTTATCATTGATATTTGTACATATCCACTTTTAAAAACCCAAAAACATTTAAAAACACCAAAACATTCTTCCTAGAGTGTTTACAAAACCATAAAAATTTAAAAACCAACAAAAGCGAAAGCGTCAATTGTTACGTCGGCTCACCTTGAAGGTACAACCTATACGGGGTATAAGGAAAGTCTTGACATTAAATTGCGGTGAAGGCGATCCACTCTTCGTTCCCTCCGGCTAGCACGAACTCACTCTTTACCGTGTTGCACTTTCCGACTAGCCAACTCTTAGATAAATTATCGTAATTATCTTTGGTGAGTCGAATACCAATTATGGATTTTCCATCGCCTTTACCACAAGCCATAATCTCATGGCTAGCCAACTCTTCACTTTTTAGGATATGGTAGCGAGAACCATACAATTTGGGCAAATTGTGTCATATAAACGGATTTGAGAAATCTTTACCAAGAGCCGTTTGCTCCGGATTAGCTAATCTTTGTCTTACTGACATGGCGGATCGATAATCAAGATGAGTAAGTGTAGAACACTTACTCCAAAAAAATTTTGGCCAAAAACGGAATTGGTAGATAATATATGAAATTCGTGAGAATTCCCCACACTTAGAAATGAATATTGCCCTCAATATTCAGCACCGCGGTTATGCCGAAACAAGGAACGTAAAGGGAAATACTACGCCATTATTTAGAAAGAAGATTTTTTTTTTTTTTTTTTTTTAGATAATATATATATATATATATATATATATATATATATATATATATATATAACATGGGTAACTCCCCACACTAGGGTGGGTAGTGGGTAAGAAGATGTAAATATGGGTGAAACCCATATGGTGCGATGCTAATGTTTTTGATTCCCGAGTCACTAGCTTGACTCGATCCCGCATTCATTGGTTCATGGGGAATGTTTGTAACCGACAACCATGGGGAATGTCCTTCCAAAGTAATGATTCACCGATGACCATTCACTTTAAAATTAGGACCATCGGGTTGAGATAACTCAACGGTACCATAAGGATAAACCTTAGCAATAGTGAATGGACCGCACCAACGGACTTGAGCTTTCCCGAGAAAATCTTCAATCTTGAATTGAAAAGAAGGACTCGATCACCAACGTTGAAAACACGGTTTTTGATTTTAGAGTCATGAATCTTCTTTGTCTTTTGTTTATAGATCAAAGAGTTCTCGTAAGCTTGATCACGGTTCATTTAATTCATTCATTTGAACTTTTCTATGATCACCACCGTCTGTATCTCAAGTTTGCATGCTTTAAGGCCCAAGATGCCTTGTGCTCTAGCTCAATCGGAAGATGACATGCCTTCCGCACACTAGCTTAGATGGAGTACACCCGATGGGTGTTTTGTAGCTGACGGAAGGCCCAGAGCGCCATCGCTTATCCGACCGGTGATGCACGATTTTCGCCATCGTCCTTTCAAGAATCCTTTTAATACCACGGTTTGAAACTTCCACCGCCCACTTGTTCGGGGTGGTATGCAGAGAGAGACGATGGTAACACCATACTTTTGCATGACACGATCAAATTGGTCATTACAAAATGTGTACCACGATCACCGATTATCGCCCTGAGTTCCAAACCCGCAAAAGAGATTTCAAAATTTCACAACAACTCGGCATCATTTGTAGGTAAAGCTCGCTTCAACCCATTTTGACAAATAGTCAACACCACGAGTATATACTTGTTACCACGAGAAGATGGAAATGCCCCATAAAATCAATACCCCACGATTATGTCAAAACCTCGTGACGCTTGTCAACGCTATGGTAATATCTCTCAAAGGAATGAAATGCCACAAAATGCCATTCAAGTTTGTCAATTGAGCGTGATCAATTTCCCAAGGAACAAAATCACTAGCCAAGTATGCTTCAATCTCATCTAAGATGAAGTCGCCTCAAACCGGAGAGAGAAGGAGTAGAATTGGCTATGATAGTCGAGAAGATGTGGTGGAATCCCACTCACGGAATTATGAGAATAACCAAGAACCTCTTGTGAGTACTCGCCGAAGCAACATCAATGATATCTATTCGTTAACCGACTCGTAATCATAATTATGGAGTACCTCAAGTTTGGTCAAGGTTGAAGGTGACTTCATTACCAACACGCAATGTGATTTCTTGCTCAAATACATCTATGAGAGCACGCCGCTCTCGTGAATCCTCGACCAACAATGAGAGGAACCCGATGATCGGCATCAAAATCAACAACCACGAAGTCACCGGAAATGGAACTTTCCTATTACAACACGCCGGCAATGCCAAGAGGATCGGATATGGAACGATCCGCAAGCTCGAGAGTCATGCATGTAGGAGTAAGTTCCTAAGAGAAAGTTTCTTCCACATCGAATAAGGCATAAGGTTTATGCTTGCACCAAGATCTCGCTAGGGCAAAGTATTCAACCATTCTGGGAATACACACGTAAGAGAAATTTCCCAGATCTCCAAGTTTTTCGAAGCTTTTCGAATAATCACCGAGCGCTTCTCGTTAAGAGGAGTTTTGTCATTTCAAACACTTTTCCTTATTGCTTAACATGTGCTTGAGAGTCGATGCGAACTTGGGCATCAAGATGATAGCATCCGCAAGCTTATGTCAAAATGTAATTCTTGGAAAATTTGGAAAATTTATCCATTCGATGACTAGCTTTTCACCGAGCTTTTGCTCATTCAAACGTGATGGGTAAGGAATGGAAGATTTGGATTGATTCTCAACAGAGCTACGGGAGGTTCAAAACAACCCTTGATTTGACTGGGCTCGGACCACTGAGGTTGGACTCACCAAGGTTGACGGCAGCGGTACTTTGGGCTAGAATAATGCACTTTGTCCGTAGTTTCCGGGTAACTTGACTAATTGCCACGTGAGGAGGGGGCATTGGAGTCGAGGTCCATTGTGTGTCGGAGGTTCACTTTCCACTACCTTGGGAAGAGAAGAAGAAGAAAGAAGGAACAAGAAGTCCATCATATGAAACACCACTCGGTTGTGATCGCCTTAGCATCGCCTCGGGTTAGCGATCGTGTTGCTCGGAAGTTTTCCCGAGCCCGAGGGTTGATCATTTAAAGACTTCTTAAGATCGCCGATCCGACCGACCAACAACCTGCTCATTTCATCTTGGGATTTCATAAACCGCTTCAAGAACTCATCGATGATGGTCCCGAGGAGTAATGATGGGAGGAGCCTGGAGGGACAATTGAGGTCAGATGTTGTGATTATAGCCAAAATTCCTTGATTAGGATTCATATTCCCATGAAATTGATTCCCCGATTGAAATTGTTTTGATTGGGGTTTCCTTGATGTTGGAAACCTTGATTGGGTCCAGATAGAAATTACCTTGGTTTTGATAACCTTGGTTCATTCTTGGTTGGTTTTGGTTCCGCTTTGCATGTTGTGATTTTGGTGAAACCCGGTGGTGCTCGATTAGTATTAGCACCAGAGGTGGTTCATTTTGAGGACGGTATTGATTACCTCCTTGCCGTGAACTACCGCTAGAGCATTGGCTTCAAAAGGACTACCATCGTGGCGGACAATTGTAGTAAGCATGAGGACCACCACAAGTGACACAACTTTCAACTTTCTTCACTTCAAGATGTGTTGGTGTCTCGAGTGAGGAGACTTTCTCTCGTTAGCAAGAACCAAAGCTCGAATAATGTCTCGTGAGTTTATCAATCTTAGCATCGGTGCTAGATGTACTCACCGGGATGAAGAAGAAGAAGGTCCAAAGATGAGACCGATATGTCTTTGCTCGAAAGGACGGACTTGAGATTTGTTCTCAATGATTTGCAAGGCCTCTTTGTGGTCTTGCTCAGAAATTACCTCCATGGAGGCATTCAAAGAGTCTTGATTAGTCCGATTGAGACCATTGTAGAAAGTATCCATTTGCATTAACTCGGTAAAACCGTGATGCGGACATCATGGTTAACTCTTTGTAACGATCCCATGCCTCCCGAATGATTCATCAAATCTCCGAGAAAATTTCATTATCTCATTCTTAAGACTTGTGGTTCGGGATGGAGGATAGAACTCGTTAACTAACTTGGTGACAAGATCTTCCCATGTCTCTATAGAACGAGGGGTTGTTTCTCAAGCCAATTCCGGCTTGTCCTCTGTAGAAAATGGGAAGAAGGAGCTTGATAGCTTCATGGGACATTCTGTACTTGATGGTAGATGCTATCTTGTTAAACCATCGAATGTGTGCATGAGGATCATCCCGCCAAAACCATAGAATTGGCTTTGGGTTACTAGATTAAGCAACCCGGTTTTGAGCTCGAAAGTGTCGCCCACGATGGTGGAATAACAATGGCATCTCCGTAACCCTCGGCGGGTGCTTGGAGAAGCTCATTCATTGGTTTGTCTTCCGCCATTTCGAGTGTGGTGGTGGTGGAAGACGCCTCACCACGGTCAAGGAGCCGAACGCCTCTACGCTCACGAGGAATGTTTCCAAGTTCGAAAGTGAACTTGTAGAATCGAAGAACGAAAAGATGCACTATGTATAAAAATCAATTTTCAAAACAAATGAGGCAAAACACAAGTGAACTTAACCAATAATCACAAATGAAATGGCTTCTTTGAAAAAGGTACACCAAATCACAAGTGACACAAAGGCAAGTTTTAAATCATGTTCGTGAACTTATTATGGTCGCACCCCGCTAGGTAGCGCATCGCCTTGATTTGCGGTGGTTGATTTTTATGTATATATTAAGTACCACCGAAAAGACGAGGTAAGATTTGTGCAAATGGGTTCAAAACTTTGGACAATATTTTTGGTATCGCCTCGTTCAACCAAATCAGATCTTTTTAAGAATCACCTTAAAGACAATACAAGATAGAAAACGCTACGATTGTTTTGTTGTTTTATATTTTTGGTGTTAATAACACTTTAGGAAAAGTGCTAATGAACTTTTGATTTTCTTATAACTTTACAAAAACTTTTTACAAATGATGAGTTATGTGCAAGAATGGGTCCAAATGGCTAAACACACGCTAAAGCCTCCCGCAATGGCGCGCAAAATTTGATCCGTATAAACCAATCAAGTCTAATCACACAAACGGCCACTTGTGAATGACCACCGTAATGCACTTAAAACAGCTTCTCGTATAACAAATACAAAGGAAGTCCTGGAGAATATAATGAATTCGGTCGTTAGGTCCCACTTGAGACTCAATGGTGTAAAACACAAACTCAGATGATAGAATGATCACTAAGGATAGTGATCAGAAGGTATTGATTAGAAATATTACACTACTGATTGATTGGAATGGAATAGGGTATGTAACAGAAAGCACAACAATCGATGAAAGAAACGTAAACGTAAGTTTAAAAACTACGATACGCACAAAATAAAAAGTGAAATCGAGAAATAAAGGACCTAAAAATATGAAAATAACATTTTGGGATCCTAAAAATAAAAGAAAATATTTAGAAAAATAAAATTATTTTTAACACTATTTAATTAATTATTATTAATTAAAACTATTTTAACTATTTAATAAATAATCTAAAATAGAAGAAAATACAAAATAAGGCTAGAAAAATAAACTTATGATTCAGAAAATCTAAAATACTATAAAACTAATTTTAAACTAAAAATATATTTTCACACTTTTATCTAATTATTACTAATTAATAACTATTTAAAATACACTTAATTACTAGAAAATATAAAATAAACTTGGAAAAATAAAATTTTAACTTGGAAAAATCTAAAATATGATAAAACTAATTTTAAGACTGAAAATATATTTTTAGACTTTTAATTATTTATTACTAATTAATTACTATTTTTAACTAATTAAAATTATAATAAATACTAAAAGATATAGAAAATATGAAACTTTTCTAAAAATACTATATGATGACAGAAAACTAAGAAAATAGAAAACAAGATTTGCTTATTAATAAGTTGAAAAGAAAAATCAAAAAGCTAAGAAATATTAAATAAACACTATCACTTATTTTTAATTGGCCTTTTTCTGGATTTTCTTTTTGAAAACTACTTAAATACTGATATTATGAAACTTTAATAAAGACAAAAAATTTACAAAACACAAATAAGCTGTTTTACAAGCTTATAAACCCAACAGATGGCTTAATGAGCTTATTTGGTGAAAATAAGCTCAAACAAGCTCACAACTTGAAACAAAAGATAAATAAAGATGAAAATAAGCTAGAGCAACTAAATTGAAGCTAAAAGACACAAACAATCAAACTGAAAAGCTCTAATAAGCCAATAAGCACTTGGCTATTTGTGGTAAAAAATGTAAATGGGACAAAGATTAAGCTAATAGCAGCCTCTACCAAACACGCTCCAAAATGAAAACCAAACTTGATACTTCAAGATAGCCAGGTTAGCTATCCAAAGAACCAAAATTACAAGATTTGAGCAACTAATAAGCTCTATGTGAGCTTATCAATTTGGATCACCAAACCGCACATGTGATGTATTATGCAGATAAGGTACCAACAAAAGCCAATAATTAAGCACTTAAAAAGCTAGACAAGTGAACTATCATTTTCTAATTTTGTTTAGCAACCAAACTTTAATATCCCAAAAGCTTTTAAACTGAAACTCACTATTGAACACACAATGAAATTCCAAAGTTTATTCAAAACCACCTTATGAAAATTTCGACTTTTCTTAAAAACCAAGATGTTGACTAAGATGAACTTTGAGTTGATTCTAAGCACTGATTATGTTGTTATAAAGTGAGATAAAACTGATTTTAGCAATTTAAACAACTTATAAACATAAAACAATGATCATAGATCATGAAATCTCAAAAGTGGACTCACAAGTTAAGATCAAATGGATTTTTGACTTTTTGCTTATGAGCACTTGTTTTTGTGACTTGTTTGAACTAACTGGACCAAATGTAACACGAGCAAGTACTAACAACCAACACACAAGACCCGTGTCACTTAAGCAAGTGATCCAAACACCCTTATAAAACTCTATTGAACTTTTTCAAAGCAACCCACAAATTTAAACCATGAACTTGACCGCAAACCATGCATTATCATATATTAGAACTAAGAAAACACAAATCATCAACACTAACAACTAGAAACCAAGATTTGATGATGAAAGCTTTTGATCGTGAAAATAAAATTTTTACTAAATACAAATTTTAAAGAACAACTAACTAATTTTATGGCTTAAACACACTTAACTATATCTAATAAACAAATAGAAACAGAAATTAGAGCTAATGAACACTTGCAACAGTGAAAAGCCAAATTAGTCAAAAAGCTTACAAATGGATATCCAACTGCAAACTGAGATCAAGGACCAATGAACACCCCTATTAGCTTACCACTAAGCTACTAACCCAAGGCCATCCATAATCCACCTTGCTCCAGTTGTGAATGCCATTTCCAAGTGATTTTGATTTTTACCTATTTAATTTGTATTTTGGTGAATTTGTGATTTTGTTCTAAACTTATTTTAAATGTTTCTAAAGCTTGATTAAGCTTTTATGGGAGCTTACATGACCTATTTCAGTCCATACAAACACCTAACAACAACATTTAAACATTCTTGAGATTTTGAATTTGAAATGCAAAACTTGAAATGAGATTAGAACTTGAAATTAGTTACCGAAAACATTCAAATACACTCAAAATACTTTTACAAAGTTATTACAAGCTTGAAACTTTAATGAAAACTTAAAGAAAGAAAAACGATTAAGAAAATTTAAAGATTACACTAGATAGTAGATACATTGCATCTCTCTCTATATAATGACTTTTAGCACTCCTTGATATCTTCCGAATCTTTCCCACCAAATTTGAGCCATTGGATTGGCTAGAACCATCATATCTCATTCACTTGTAGAATTTGGCGCCAAATTCTACTTTGAGCGGTGTTTGAGGAATTAATGGGTTTGTTGAGTCAATTAAGGATATTTGTTGTTTAGAGGAGGTGGAGGGACATAGTAATGGGGGTTGAAAATGTGGAGAAAACCATGCCTGGTTTGAGATATCGGAGGAGAAGAGGAAGAGCTACATGTGAAGTCGGTTTTATGCTGTATGGGAGGTTTTTGAATTTCTTTGACCGAGTGGGTTAATAACAAAGGGCCGGGTCAAAGGTTTGGGCCATTGGTTGGATAGTGGATTTGGGCTTTAATATATATGGTGTCCGCTCGTCTAGCTATAACAACAAGGACCAAAATGCAACTTCTCCAAACTTGAGGACTGAACTGAACTTTTCAAAACTTATCACAAGGACCATACTTGACAAACATTGATAGTGCAAGGACCCTTTTGCATTAAATCCATTTTTAGAAATCCAAGGACCATTTTGCAAATTTTCAAAGTTTAGGGACCTTCTTGTTAATTGACCAAAGAATCATTCAAGGATCATTTTAAACAACTTAGAATACTTCAGGGACCTTGAATGATAAATTTCACATTTTTGAATTCTGTGGACTAGATTTGACAACTTTTAAAACTTGGGGACTAAACCGCCAATTTTGCAAACTTGATACATTTTTCATCCGATTTTGATATTTTGCATTTAAACACATAAAACACTAATTTGTGATATTTTGATCATTTTGATGTGTTTCGAGTGTTTTCAGATGATTTTTAGCTTAGATTATACAAAAATGATGAGTATTTAGACACTCATCAATAGCATAATCTAAACACAATATGCTTTTTTGTAATACATGCTTTTAATATATGTTGTTCATGTTTATATAAAATGCAGGATGATATGAAACGACTTAGTGATAATCGCCTAGGGTTCGATTGATAATCCCGGACCGTATGATATTTTTTCTAAGCTATGGGTAAAGATCGAAATGGCGATGCGGGCATGTATGGTCTAGGTGTTCGTGTCACTGCTTGGGGTGTAATACCAAGTCGTTTAGCATGTCATAGAAAACAATGAATTGAAGTCTAGATGTGGAGAACTTACTAGTGAAAATGAAAAGTTACGAGCCCGCTTATCGTAGAAGAATGGGTCGACGGATAGTTCCATTGTTCCACCTCTTACATCACAAGATTCTCCTGTTGTAACCAATGAACCTCCACGCCACGGGTATGTTTCTATTATAAATCGCTCCTTTCTAGTTGTTATAGATTATTTTATCTTTGATAGCTAATGAACCTAGGCTACAAGCTTATGTAACAAAGATTATGATTTAGATTGCTCATTCGCTTTTAAATTTGTTAACCCGCTTATTAAGGGTGTTTGGTTCTGTGTTGTTTCAACTGTGGTAGTTGCCTTTTCACTTGTTTATCCGCACACTATGACCTCTAGGTGATATTAGAACTAGTAAAACTATAAAACCAATGTTTGAACTAGAGAAAGTCAAAATCAAATTATTTTCACTCACAAATTAATCGTTGGGACATGTGAGGATCAAATCTCACCCACTTGGTCTAAATCTTGTTCATGTATCTTAAATTAGTGTTATCATAGCTTAAATAATCATAATTAGTGCATACGGATCAAACAAGTTTCATTAAAGTCAAAGTTTAAGTTCAAAATCAAAAGTCAAAATGGTATGTTAGTCGAAACCCGATCTGGGAGAATTTTGTAAATTTTGTGTTGAGATTCAAGTCTTGAGATTTTTACATGTTGAAATTCTCATCTAAGCTTTTGAATCCCACAGTTAGCTTATTTTATGATTTTTTCTCCTGGCTTAGGTGATAGTTCAAAGTGACTAGGGATAACCATTGCCTCGCACTGTGGCATCACCAAACCCCAACTTTCCATGTGCCTTAGCTTCTTCATTAGGGCCCACAAAGGACCTTATTGGTTTTTTGAAAGCCAATAAGCTCATCTATAAAGTTCAGGGCTTATTTCAAACTTTTGAGCTTATTAGATAGGTCTCAAATAGCTTTTTGTTTGTCCAATTCCACCCATACACCGAGTGATCGGTGTTGACCACCCAAGTTCAAGCCTCATCAAGTGCTTATCTGTGGGACCCAAACCTTTAGTCCTAGCTTTTAGAAACCTCAATAAGTCACCTTTCATATCAAGTCTCACTTTGATCCTGTCAACCCTAGTGGGACCCACAAGGGCTGCAAGGTTGTTGGTTATGGTCTATAGCTATTCCTTTAGCTTATCCGTAGTTTTTAGCTTAATCTAGTTACAACTCATGTAGTTACAACTTATTTAGCTTATTGTAGCTTATTTGTAACTTATTTAGTATACACCAGCCTCCACACCTGCAGATTACATCGATCAATTTTGACCTCCTTTGTATACCCCACCTCCATACCGCAGATACATCCGCTTAACCTAATACATGTGTCTTGACTATAAATTGATAAATGTTTGTTGAAAACTCGAAATCTAGGTCGGGATGAAGTTGTCCTTAAAAGCATTCTAAACTCAACCGAGACTGTAGCAAAAGGATGGGTGAGGAGCTTGAACCCAAATGATATAGTTTGTGGTACGTAGATTGGACGAGGATGGTGTGAGGTAAACGCTCAGTACCAACAAAAGAGATGAAGTGTTGGTGAGACCCTATGGGTTATTTGCCACAATTGAAGACTCGTGTTGGTGCAACCATAGCATGGCCTTGTCCCTTTATCTCAGTATGTCTTTGTTAATCTTGTGATACCAATAATTTTACTAACATGGAGCTTAATGCTTATACATGGGTGTTTATTTGTAGGTGGTCCGTGAGGATTGAGAGAGATGATGCATGATGACCACGGACTAAGCTTCTTGTTGCTAGTTAATGTATTGTTTAATGTTACGCACTTTATGTTAGATTCGCCTACCTTATTTATGTTTAGTGATTTTGTTATGACAATTGCTAATTTGAAATACAATTTCGCTTTATTCATTTAATATTTAGTTGATGTTTTATTCATATTGTAATAATAGAGTGTGCATGGTGAAAATAGCGCCCTATCATATGACTTGTCCGACTTTGAAATTTTCCTATTAAACTTATTAACCGTCCTAACAATTAACTTAACATTGTAAAAGTGTCCTAATATGTTGTTATTAGGACGTTATTTAGGTTGTTAATAGACATTTTATACGACCAAAAATTGGTTTCATAATCTTCTTTGAGATATTAGAACCCTTTTCTTGGTGCTAAAATAGCTATAATGTTATATGATAAGCGCCCTAACAATTATCTTTTAAGCACGCTTGTATGTGTATCAAAAGATTAAAATTAGGTAACAACGCTTTACAACATTGTAAAAGTGTCCTAATATGTTGTTATTAGGACGTTATTTGGTTGTTCATAGACATATTATGCACCATAAATTTGGTTTCATAATCGATTTGGGATATTAGGACCCTTTTCTTGGTGTTAAAGTAACTATAATGTATATGATAACCGTCCTAAGAATTAACATTAAAGGACGCTTGTATGTGTATCAAAAGATTAAAAGTAGGTTACCACATGTTAGAACATTGGAAAAGTGTCCTAATATGTTTTATTAGGACGTTATTTGTGTTGTTTATAGACCTAAAATGCACTATAAAATTGGTATCATAATCTTATTTGAGTTATTAGTACCCTTTTCTTGGTTGCTAAAATAGCTATGATGTTACATCATAAGCGCCCTAACAATACTTTTAAGGACGCTTTTATGTGTCTCAAAAGATTAAAGTAGGTAATCACATGTTAAAACATTGTAAAAGTGTCCTAATATGGTTTTATTAGGACGCTATTTGTGTTGTTCATAGACATATAATACACCATAAAATTGGTTTCATAAGGGTTAGGACGCTTTGGACCTATTACAACCGCCTTACATGAAACGCTTTCATCCTTGGTCCTATTAAATGAAAGGTCCTAAAAGTACCATTTTATGACGCTATGGGGTCCTAAAAGCCACTTTTCTTGTAGTGCCAACCTCCTTTGTTCCATTGTATTACCGTAAACCTCTACATCGTAGGATTGCCACAACATCGAATCGATCGATTTAGTGCAACAAAAGGATTAGATGTAGCAATCTTCGTCCCACTCCTACTAGCCACACCAGTTGGCTTGCTTCTTCGCACTATCCACCTTCTGGGTTGTGGAGGAGGCGCTTTAGGTTGATACATAAATTTAGGACCCACTTTAGTAAAACCTCCTTACTCGAAACTTGGACCACCATTCTACCCTTATTCTTGTGAGTGACATTGAAAACCATCATTAAATTGTTTAGGCCGAGTAGGAAGTGGAATGATTTAGGACAATCAATCAACAGATGACCAAACAATTTACACGATCACACCGAGGCGGTTTCCATTCGATTCCACCCGAATCTTTTCAATAGTAGATCATGTCCCATCAAGTAATGGTATCTCAACTGATGCTCTCCATAAGGACCTCGATCCGCCTTAACTTCAATCAAGCACCTAGCAAAACTACTTCGACCCCATGATTCCAAACACATATGACTAGTATAAGAATCTAACATTTTATGCACTAATCAATGTAGCTAGGAGGTCGAGCCCATCATCGAAAAAACATAGCAAGGGCACGCATGGAATTTAACCCATATCGAAATATTAGTCAAACTCTTTAAGCGATTAGTATTCAAAGTCCACGCTTTAAGAATAATTGGCACATTCCAAATCATCCACGGTCCATTTTCAAGCACATCATCAACAACCTTACGAGTGGAAAACTTAAAGAAAAAGAACCCCTTCGCATTCATCATAACCTTTTGAATTCCATACTTGGCCTATGTATTACGAACGTAATAATCAACAACCGGAAAAGCAATACGTTACCAAGGAAATAACCATAGAGGGTATTCTCAAATTTAGAGTTTACCTCCTCAACGACTTCCATAGGAATGGAGAGGTCCACCCCATTAGACTTTTACTACACTCCAACCTACGAAAATTAGATTTGGCGCTCACGAATCAATTGGCGAAAGCACCATTAGCATTAGTATAATTGCACCACTTGTAGCACCAACATATGACATAGGTAATGTATTAACCTCAACAACATGGCGATGAAACATGTACCCTACCGCCTTTTGATGCTACACTAATACCATCTCCACTTGGTAGGTTAGCACCCACAGTAGTGTTATCAACATCATGAACAGTATTTGAAACGGATGGAATATAATATTAGTACCCATTTGCTAAGCAACGGATAATTATGCACGCTTAAGTTAACACCAACCTGTTCATCCATAGAATTCAATGTACTCACCATTCCAGTAGGACCAACATCCCAAAATACATCATCTGTAACATTCAACCCATAATTCAGATTAGAGCTAAAGGTATGGGTTGGTAAAGATTCAAGACTAGCAGACATGCGCTAATGCAGCAGTTGAAGACTAGGTGTTGCGGCCGACACACCGGGTTACCAAATTTCTCGACCCTTCAAACGACTCATACGCGCAGCCACTCATCAACATTAACCATGTGTCGTGGTACATTATTGTTCTCCTCCCAAACTCGCCATCACAACAACCTAAAACCCTTAACTAAGTAATCGTATACGTAAAAACAAGAAGAAAATCACGCCTATTCTTCAATCAAAACAAATTAAACCCTAGTTAAAGACTAGGGTTTATAAGCCATAGATACGCAATAACCTAACCCATAGGAATGATGATGTCTCAATAATAAGAATTGGGTATAATGAAACCAAAGTACCAAAAAGGCGATTAATAAAAACCTAAAACGAACTCCAATGATTCACTAACAATAAAAGAATAAAGTTTAATACTCATGAAGATTAAAAACTTTATTATCAATGATTGGTACAAAGAAATATTGTAGAAACGATTAGGAATTGAGAAACGATTTAGGATATAAATATCACCAAAATCGCCTTTAGGTTGGAAGTCGAGTTAGGATAACGTGGGCCTATAGTTGTTACTTTTATATTTCCATATGTTTGTTATTGATATGATTGTTTAGATTTTGTGTTTGATTGAAATAACCATGAATGTGTTGATTCTTGCTTGTTCTTACATTGCTTTTCTTGTTGGTTTGATACGTGACAATCATAACCATCAACTTGTTACTTGCTTAAACAAACAAACGACACTTGAAGTGCAACCAAGTCTCTTGGGACGACCTTGACTTACCAACTACTATACTACAACTTGACAAGGGTATACTTGCCCGAATGTGTTCCTAGTTACCGGTAATTCTTGTTTACAAATTTAAAACCTCGTGCAAACGCATCAGTGTTTGTCGTGATTAGATATTTTGGGGTTTTTGTTTCAAAGATTGATGTTATTAATTTTCGTTTTTAGAGTCGTTGGTTGTGGTATAGTGGTGATGTTTGTGGTGGTAAAGTGGTGATGTTGGTGGTTGTATAGTGGGTGATGTTGATGTATTATTCTGCAACAATATATAAAGGTTACATGAGACGTAAATGAAACCTTAACGGACCTTAAACACACAAACGAGCTTAGGACATCTATCATCTAATAGTAAAGTGGTGATGTTGGTGGTTGTACATGGTGATGTTGGCGGTTGCACAAAGAGTGATGTTAGTGGTCAGACAATGGTGTTGTTGGTGGTTGTCCGGTGGTAATGTTGGTGGTTGCACGCTGGTTGTTGTTGGTGGTTGTCCGCGGTAATGTACAATGGTTTTGCTCACGCTTATTTTTATTTATTTTTATTTTTTTAATTTGGCGCTTTTAATTCACGCTTTTTAATTCGCTTTTTCTTCGCTTCATTCGCTTTCTTCGCTTTTATACGCTTTCATCCGCTCGCTCGCCGTCCGCTTTCACACGCTCGCCCGCTTTCACACGCTCGCCCTGCTTTCACACGCTGCTCGCTTTCATAGTTTTCGTCCGCTTACGCTTTTCTTTCATTTCGCCCATTTTCATACGTCGTCCGCTTTCGACGTGTTTTACGCTTTCATAAAAAATGTAAAAAAAAATAAGGACATAAAGACAAGAAAAAACATGGACTTAGGTTTATCTATTAAATTTTAGATTAATCCCCACCATTAGATCAAACTAGATGGATGGTGAGGATTTGTCCCTTGGTAAGCATCAAAATAAGAGTGATTAAGTATTTAAATTTTTCTCTACTTCGTAACATGTAAAAGACCCTATAGCAGAAAATTATACAAATATCATTCCCTGTAAGATCAAAATAAGACTCGAAAATATATATATTCATTCTTTTATGTACCAAACAAAGGAATTGATTCTTTAATCGATTCTCGACACTCTATTCTCTATTTTGCCAAACACTGTAATCCATTCTTTTATATCGACTCATTCTCTTCTATGCCATTTCATTCTCCAACGATTTCCATTCTTTGTGATTCACTGCACTAAACGCCTCCTTAGGGTTTTGGATATGGATTTAGATTAGGATTTAGATTTGGTGTAAGTTTTAAAAAAAAAGTTGGAGAGAGAAAATATATAATGATATTATTGGTCTAATATTGTTCACTTTAACCTTTTAATTTTTTATTCAACTTGACCATAAATATTTTTATTTGTGTATTATAATACTGATGAAAAATATATAAATAGATTGGTTTTAAATGTATTTTCATTCTAGATAATTTTCATCAAGATTATATAAACAAATTAAAATATTAATGGTCAAAAGTGAAAGAAAGACTAAAAAAGCTTAGTTTTGATAATTATTATGGACGGAGAAAGATAATAATATTAAAAATATATAAAAGAAACTTAATTAAATTTATTATAATAATAAAATAAGGTTTAAAAGATAAATGAGTGATATAGAATATGTGATGGCCTACATTTTCTGAAATGACAAAATATGACTGCAATAACTTTTGTAAACCTATCACCATCGGTGTAGAGAAAATATTTAGCATTCATCTTAAAATCTGAACCCACTCTTTTGTAACCAAACATATCATTTTGGGCGTGAGTCAAACCCTACAATGTAAAACCTCCGAAACAAACTGCACCCTAATTTAAGTATAACTGTTTAAATAGTAGAAAAAATTAATTATATTCGGAATGTTATCTTAGCATTAGATTTGAAATTATAGTTGAACGTGAATATAGCTAAATACATATGTTAATTGCAATTAATTTATATTCTATTTAATTATTAAATGAGAAATATGGCTTTGAAAGTAAGTAATTATTTTGATTTCTTTTTATAAAGATTGTTGAATTTTAAGTTTTATAGAGTGATCACTGAATTTCATCTTGGGACCACACCAAATCTTGATGGTTAGTTTTCGTGCATGTTCTTTTACTAATGTTACTTCATACTTTCAAAGTCAAGATAATCTAACAAGGAATTGAAACATTTTTTTGGTCAAGTCTCACTTAAACTATATTTTGTTGTACATTTCATGCACCATCACTCGGAGCATCATCTTTAAAACCAAATTATATTCGGATATGAGGGTTTCTTTATTATGTATCTTAAAAAGGGTTCATATAAGGTACTTAGCACAAGCTAGGTGGTAGGAGTTTAATGTAATACCAGTAGTATTTATAAGTCCTAAACGCAACTCTAAATTATTGTGGTACATGGAGACTTTGAAGATAAGTTAATTACAACTTAAAAATAATTTTTGTTCTAACACTACAACAAAGTATCTAAAGTTGCTATATCCTCACGTAATATAAGTGGTTTGTGTAAATTTAATACGTCTCTCTTGCGTAAATTATGTGGCCGTGCAAAACTCCACGCTTAATAGAATAACCATTTTATAAAACCCGTGTAATACATGAGCTATATAAATACTTTTTTATGTAAAAAATCCCTAAATTCCATAGGTTAAATCTAGGGATCGTTTGTACAATATAATGAAGATTCGTGATTACAAACATAATAATTATGTTAAATCTGTGGATATTTTTGTGAAGAAAATTTACATAAATAGTCTCCGTGGTTGAATATAGAGAAAGTTTGTGTAACCAAAAAAATTTCACGTAAAACTTCGAGCCTCACAGCAGAGCATGGGTGAAAAAGGTCCTTGTATATCCTACAACGTGATAGAAGCAGTAATCTAATTATTACGTATAGGTTTATGACTAAGAGCACTCCCATCCATCACCTTCATAACGCCCGTTAGGTCGGGCGTTAACGCCTGCTGGGGCGCATCTGTTGGAACAGTAGCTCAAGAACGGCGTTAGAGGGAGGCGCTGCTTTAACGCCTGTTAAGGGGTAGAAAAAAATCAAAATTTTTTCATTTTTGGTCCTTCGATGATGGCTGTTTGGAGTGTTTGTTTTGTTTTGACACAATGAAATGACCGGTGGCGGCGTTGTGGTGGTGTTAGGTGGCGCATGAGTGACGTACGAGGGGTAGGGCGAGGGTTTTGAGGAGCGTGCTTGGGGATCGTGTAGACGAGAGTGAGGGGAGTGTTTTGAGGTGGGTGGTGTGGTTGGGGAGGTGGCGGTGTGGCGGTGGTGGCGGCGTGAAGTGGTGGTCGGCGGCTAGGGTTGAAAGGGAGAGAGAGAGGATGAAGATGATTGATTGTGTTTTTATGTTTGTGTGGGTGGTAATATATGTTTTAATAAATGAAGTGTTTGTTTTAGTTTAGGGTGGAATCGAAAATATGAAATATTATTGGTGTTATCGTGTTATTGGGATGTTATGGTTATGAGTGTTTTTGGGATGTTAATGTTAAATGAAAAGTTCACGATATACCGACCAGACGTTATTATATGTTATGGTGTTATGAATGAGAGTGCTTCTAAACATACTTCTAGCAAGTATAAATATGTTTCAAACTTTTAATATCATCTATTCACTATCTATATCTATACTACTTTATAATCGATTTAGTGCTTCTAAAATTAGGGCTTAAAATCTGACTTTTTACTTGTTTATTATGGAAAGAATTAAAAAAATAAGATAAGGAGTCTAATCATCGGTTTATACGCCACTTTCTAACTAAAAATAACAAAAATAGAGGCTGAACAAACTAAAATAAAAAGTTCTCCAATAATGGGACATACGCCATTTTCCTAACTAATTAATCACCTTTATTTTTAAATTTAAATATCTTTTAATCCGCTTAATTTTTTATGATCTAATTTCACCATATTTTTAAAATTTTGCGCTCTTTAATTCAACATCCATTTTGATATATTTTATGAGTTTTCTTTAGTAGTCGGGAAGAATGAAAAAAGAGAGAACTTACTCAATTAGACGTAAAACGAAAACATTTATTCGCATAAATAATATCGCAAGACCATACTGCATCACATGCAGATCTTCTAAGATATTCTTATACGTATAAACAAGGATGAAAGAAACCATAAATAGCATATAGTAACAGTTGTTGGAACTCAATATACTTGAAAAATTATGAGGGATCCATGCAAGATAAGTAGTGTACGTCTTCTTCAAAAGAGGGTTATGGATTGAGGATTGAGTATTCGAGGATCACATGTATCGAACTTGGCTTCATTGTGAGCTTTATCGTGTTTAATAAATCAGGAATAATGCACGAATAATACGATTGTTACATACGTACATGTTGCATTTTATGTGACTTACGTGATATTAATTAAAGTTAATGCATAAACATGTGGGGTTAATATACAAAAAAGTTACTAAATTTCAAAAAATTTGTCCTAAGTCACTAATGCTTATCTTCTCGTCATCTGGCTTATACTCACGGGTTTTCACATATGTTATTAAACCTTTTATATGTGCCACCCCTCACTACATACCAAGAAAGCAACCGGTTGGCACATATGTTACTAAACCTATACAAACAAGTCACTAAACTTTCATAAAAATTTGTCCAAGTCACTAACGTTTATTTCGCCATCTAGGTTACTATACTACCGCTTTTTTACGGTTTCTTCCGCTTTCATCCCTTTTATGTTTTTATTCGCTTTCAACCGCTTTTTACGCTTTCATCCCGCTTTTTACGTCATCCGCTATTATAATGCTTTTGTCCGTTTATATCGCTTATATCGTTTATACAAATTTTATAAGTTTTTATTCGTTTCGTCCCTTTTGTCCCATTTTACGTCCGCTTTTATACGCTTTTGTCCGCTTTTATATGGTTTTGTACAATTTTATACGCTTTTATTCTTTTCACGTTTTATTCGTTTTCATCCGCTTTTATACGTTGCTGTTTTTGACGCTCGCCCATTTTTCTTATGTTTTGCCCGTTTTCTATGTTTCATTCATTTTCGTCCCTTTTATGTTTGAAAACATAAGAAAATAGCGAAAACGTAAGAAAATTGGACGAAACATTAGAAAATGGACGAAAACGATAAAACGGATGAAACGAATAAAACGATAAAAGGTGTATAAAACCATATAAAAGCGGACAAAAAGTATAAAAGCATGTATGAAAACGTAAAACTTATAAAAACGGACGAAAAATGGGACTAAACGGATTTAAAACGATAAAACGAGCAAAACGGACAAAACGAAAAAACAAACAAAAAAACGATAAAAACGAATGAAAATGAATAAAACGATAAAAGGTGTATAAAATCGTATAAAATGTAGTGACTTAGGACAAATTTTTCGAAAGTTTAGACCTGGTATGACTGTGAATGAAACTTTAGTGACTTGAGACAAATTTTTCGCAGTTTTAGACTCAGATAACATGCGCCACAACTTTGGTGTATACACGCCACCTTCTTAACCGGTAACAATAGGTTGTCTCATTATTGGTATTCAAGATAACCGTTACCCAAGATAAGAACTCTGTATTTACGTAAGATAAACATTAGTGACTTAGACAAATTTTTTGAAAGTTTAGTAACTTTTTTTGTATATTAACATGTGGCATTTACTACTTTTGTACAATATCACACGTATACGAGCTTACTAATTTAGGCTTATGCATTATACATGCATTCTTAGGTTAACCATTGATAGCTAAACTTAACAGAGGATTCAATTTAAGATGGGCTCAAGAGGACTATTATGTTAATATCCGACAAAATGACGATTCAAGGTGTTAATGACATAAGGGATGTTTCATATATCAAGCTCTAAATAAATACTAGGTCTAGGCTATATTTCGATAATCTTCAAAGCCTATTCTAACACCCAAGACTTTCATTTCCAAAACACATCAGTATCTTACATATAAACAAAGTATTTATTTAGAGTTACGTTTTAAAGTTATGTTTTATAGTGATACTTAAAGTTATGTCAAAATTTTGAAACTACATATATCTAGTTACCATAGCCGTCACATGTTATAGTTTTCTGCAATGTTTTGCTTTAAATTTATATTCAAGATAAGTTTTTCACGTAGCGGTAACCAAATATATTGAAGTTGTCAAAAGCAAGATGAGCATGTAGCAAGAGTGTGAAATTGTTTTTTGCAAAAAGATATAAAAGAAAAATTAAGATAAAATAACTTGTGAAACAAATTAACCTCACCCCATAATTTGATTATTTACAGTTAAAGTGTAACCATCTAAGAGCATCTACAATGGGGTGGTGTTTAAAAGACTTTTTACTATTTAGAAAAGCTTTTAATATGTTTTTTAGCATTGGAACAAAGACTTGATTGATGACTTTTTAAAGAATGATGCAAGAAGAAGCAAAGTTTGACAACAAAAGTGAAAAGTTATTGCACCAAAATGAACTAAACATTCATTGTGAAACAAAATATATAATTAAAAAATTCATTCATTAAATGCTACAAGTACAAAAAATAAATGCAAAAAGCTATCGGTGGTTTTTGCCATTGCATATGCTCTGAGTGCGTACCGTCAAGTTTTTAAGATATAGATAATAAAGTGTAACCATTTTAAGTTGAAAAACATAAAATAGGGTCCAAAAAGACACTGCATTAAAACAATAGGTTAGACACATACTTACTCAGCGTAAGGGTTTAGAATATTAGAACTATTGAAAATTAATGTCAACTTATCTATTATACCAATCAAAATTGAATTTTCAAGGTATCTTAATTAGGAATTTTGAACAGATGGTGAATATTTTTAATGTATTGTACATGTATAATTATTTAGTTTGTATAATAGCACGTTAAATATTACCACATTAAATAACCGCAACAACAATGTTATTATTAAATTAAACGTCAACGTTAACATATTATTTAAATAAAACAACATCTACGACATATGAAGATTATTCATCTCGTTTAAAAGATCATGGAGCCTTGCACCGATCGACAAGCGTGATCCTCGAGATTCCTTGTCAATTCTAACTCCATCTCCAAAGCGTCTTTATTCTTGTCTTCAACAACTTGATCACATTATCTTTAGCAATGCATTTGAGTAATCTGCGTTGAAGATGAGGCTCGACTAAAGTACCGTCTTTCAAATTCATCTTTCCAATCAAGTATCGACACCCATAGTCATTTCAGACTGGTCGTTACATGTTAAGAAAATATTAAGAAATGTATTTTTAACAAACAAATTATTTACATAAAACCCTAACAAACGTATGATTATTTACCACCGAAAGAGAACATGCATAATACGGTCGGCCCGAAATGATTTCGTGGATTTCCGTTCTATAATAAATCCTCTATTACATCGACACGTAAAGGATTTCCTTGGCCCACCGACAAAAGAATTTGCATAAATCAAGAATCAATCATTTACAACATAAAACACGTATCATTTACAATGTTATTGTTAATTTAAATATAAACGAGAATCAATCATTTACAACATAAATCAAGAATCAATCACTATGTTTATAATTATTTACAACATGAATCATTCACTATGTTTATAATTATTTACAACATGAATCATTAATCATTTACAATGTTTTGTATGTATATATTATTTACTAATTTGGTAGTCGATGCCTATATAATGATTCCCACTGGGATGCAACCGGATCATGCCTCCTCCATTGTGGGTGGAGATGCGGAAGTGGAGAATGTTCGCCTAGCGTCGAACAATGTAATGACCTACTTCGTCCCCACACGGGCTATCACAAGGGGTCGGTTCTTTGTGAGAAGTCCGGACCATCGAGAAGCGGAAAACACATATTCCAACCCGCCAAGATATAAATGCAACGGGTCGTCTAATCGGTTCGCAATAACCAACCCGTGTTTGGCATTTCCATGTAGCGATCATCGGTGCATTTCCATGTCCGGACCAGTCTATTGTACGGCGAATTTCGTCAAAACCAACTTCCCCACAAACCCATGTAAACCGCCAATGTAGGTCCATCTGTTGCAATAACATTTGCCTAACTTGGCGCCACAAATGTTGTTGTTCCCAAACACTATGGGCAACGACCGAAACCCACAATTTCCGTCACCCACCACATTATATATACGATTATGTATGGATGCCAAAGGACTGAAGCATACCCATAAGCATTTCTTCAGCATCTCCATCGTACAACCTGTGTCTTATTCTTGGTTGATCACTAGGACCCGTGAAAGAACTATGTCGGGCGTGTTCTTTGTTGAAGTTCGGGACTTGTGTAGATCTTGTAGCGGTGCTTCTTCGGCGATCTACGGTTGGAACTTCATTCAAGTCCGGGTCTTCATTCAAGTCCCGGACTTGTGTAGCCTTGCCCATTTGTCCTTTGCGCTCGGACGTCCACGGGTATTTTTATGAATAACAGTTCCGTGTGTCATCGATGCGAGTTGGTATATTGATCTCAACTTCGTTATCATATTCTTCTTGACAAACGACGATGCTTTGGTAAAACATTCTAGAATTGCCGAATGTCATCTCTAAACGAGTATCATGATGATGATGATGATGATGATCATCATCATCATCATCATCATTCTTGGAAGAGCCATCTTCAGCGGTTGCCTATTGATATTAGGCCACGGAACATGTAGGGTTCTCCAAAAATATTAAGTTCTTCCAATGGAATGGGGCATCCCGAAATCATTAAAAGTAGTATATTACAATGCCGCCAGTAAATAAATCATCGATATTAATGGGAAAACAACTTGATAGTTATAAATTTACTTACCATTATATACATAGTATTGCATCTCGTGAAAGCATGGTAGTCCGTAAATTGTACGCAACTTATGGCTACAATCTTCTACGGTGATAGATGTGGAGTTCTTTGTGCATGAGTTTGAAAGCATGGTGAGAAACTTTATACCACAATTCTTGAAATAATAGTATATTACAATCATTTATTTTCTCGCCGATGCTTCTATTAAAACTCTCTTTATCGCATTTTCTTGCGCAAATACAATCTTATCGATTGCACTCAACAACTTTGTCTAAATTGAATGTGTCGCCTAAATATAATTTTAACAACGCGTGGTGAGCCTCAACTCTACACGTTGTTGTCCGGCGAAGAGCGATATTCATCGGTGATGTACGAGACAAACATGTGTCCGTAATCTCGCAGCCGGTTATCCGGATACTCGGCGATAGCGAAAAAAAAATAATGAATTAATCAAAGGTCATTCGGTGCTTATTAATTGAATAATAAAAAATAGAATTAACAATTTAGTACCCGCATGGTTGACCAAGCGTTGTTGTAGGCGCTCATAATGTTGCTCGAACAAGAGGCGTGTCGAGCTTTAACCAACCGATCCCATCTCCTTTTAATGGAGTCATACTCATCTATCCCATCGCATCTGCTTTCTCATAAACTTGAGCAAATTTTGCTCTATATGCCATCGATGAGTAATTTGTGAGCGGTAGGAAATTCGCTCTACATGCCCCAACCAACGCTAAATCTCATCGGTGACAATAACACGTGGTAGTATCTTTCGTCTATCACCTCTTTCACGCGCTGCAATACCCATCGAAAATTATGCCCTTTTCACCGTGTATAAAGTCATACGCCATTGAAAATGTTTTATTCGTTGGAGTTACTCCAACAATTTCCAACAATGGCAATTTAAACATGGTGGTATTGTACGTGGAGTCCATCAAGATGATTTCGTGGAACGACGCCATAGAGCATTCGAGTGGGGTGAACAAAAATAGCTCCTCAAGCTCATTATGCTCATTCACCCTCGGTAATATGCATACCCGAATCCGTCGGATGCGAGTAAAGGACTTGAATTTGAGTTCTATCACCTACTCGCTCTCCGGAACTTATCAAGTCGTTATATATAGTTCTAACGCTAAACACGTTATCCGGATTACGTCCCTTTATTGTCGAAAGTATATTACGTGGTCGCACGCTATACTCGACAATTCTCGACCAAACTCAACTCATCATCTTTTAATCGCATTGCATATGGCACACCATGCAACGACTCTAGCAACTCATGATTATGGCTATCACTCAAAATCCAATTATATCGTGTTGGTCTATATTTCATAACTAATCTGAATGGACAATTGCTTTTTTTTGTTTTGGTTTTCCGTTTTCCACTACCGTGATATTCATAAATCCCGCCCTTTGTACACATATAATTAATTTCGTACATCTGACCATTTTCTGATTTGGTTCTCTTTTTAACAATGACAAAACCGAGCCCCGAGGCTATATTTTGCACCCACTCAGTTACTTCCTCGTGAGAACGGAAAGCCTGAAAATACATAACAAATTTTATAACACACTTTTTTTAACTAATACTTTTTTAATACTTTTATAACGGAAAGCCCCGAGGCTATATTTACCTCTTGTCTGATAAATGGGCAATCCGCTGATACTTCCTCGTGAAAACCGAAAGCCTAAAAATAAAAAACACAACAACTTTTATAAATAACTTTTTTAACAAACTTTTATACATAACTTTTATAAATAACAAAACTTTTATAAAAACTAATACTTTTATTATAAAAACTTTTATTATTTAACAAACTTTTATACATAACTTTTATAAATAACAAAATTTTTATACAAAACTTTTATACAAAACTTTTATTATACAAAACTTTTATTATTATACAAAACTTTTATTATAAAACTTTTATATAAAAGCTTTTATTATAAATAACCCACCCATATGCATACGTGTGTGGCTATGGATGTGGTTACGCTGTTCGCTTATTGTGGTATCTTGGTTGATATTATTTGTTTCTCTCTCACTATCCTCTCACACACGTAACATACTTCTCTCTCTCACTATCTATCTCTCTCTAAAATTTTTAGATTTAGATCTAAAACTTTTAGATCGTGGTATTGTTGGTTATGTTGTGGTGATGTTGCTACCGTGGTTATGTTATGGTGATGTCTCTCTCTCTCTATCTCTAATTTTTTAGGGTTTGGGTAAATTGGTTCTTTGATGGTTAGTATGTGATGTTTGTGATGATTTGGGTTTAATTTAATGGATCTTTTGAAAATTAAAAACGCCTAATTTTTTTAGGGTTTGGGTAAATTGGTGTTGGTGAGATGATGTTTGTGTGTTTCGGGTTTAATTTAATGGATCTATTTGAAAATTAAAAATGCCTAATTTTTTTATGGTTTGGGTAAATTGGTTGGTGTGATGTGATGATTGTGTGATGTTTGTGTGATTTCGGGTTTAATTTAATGTATCTGTTTGAAAATTAAAAACGCCTAATTTTTTTAGGGTTTGGGTAAATTGATTCCGTGATGATGTTTGTGTGATGTTTGTGATGTTTCGGGTTTAATTTAATGGATCTATTTGTCTAATTTTTTGGGTTTGGGTAAATTGGTTGTGTGATGATGTTTGTGTGATGTTTGTGTGTTTCGGGTTTAATTTAATGGATCTATTTGAAAATTGATAATTTTTTTAGGGTTTGAGTAAATTGGTTCGTGATGATGTTTGTGATGTTCGGGTTTAATTTAATGGATCTATTTGAAAATTAAAAACGCCTAATTTTTAATGATGTTTGTGGTTTGGGTAAATTATTTGAAAATTGACGTGATGGTTTGGGTAAAGTATGTGATGATGATTGTGTGATGTTTGTGTGATTTATGGGTTTAATTTAATGTATATGTTTGAAAATTAAAAACGCCTAATTTTTTAGGGTTTGGCTAAATTGGTTCGTGATGGTGAGTATGTGATGTTTGTGTGATTTGGGGTTTAATTTAACAAACCCTATGGTAAAAGCATTTACAAACCGCTTATGTGAGTGGTGATTATGTGATGTTATGTGAAGCGCACGAGTTGTGTGGGTGCAAACGGGTAGGTTAACACCTTGATCCGCCACCATTGAGTGGTATGAATACCGCCTGCCTACCCCATCCATAGGCTCGTGTGGTTTCTTGGAAACCGCTTATGTGCTTATGATAAAATGTGCTTATGTGCTTATTGAAACCGCACGAGTTGTGTGGGTGCAAAAGGGTAGGTTAACACCTTGATCCGCCACCATTGAGTGGTATGAATACCGCCTGCCTACCCGGTCCATGTGCTCGTGTGGTTTCTTGGCAAACTGCTTATTGCACACAAGCAGATTGCACACAGGCTCAGATTAGACCCCGTTCCAATAGTACTTTACAGGTGGGGTTATTTATACTGTGGCTATAATTTTAGATTAACCCTCTCTATTATTTAGAGGGTTTGGAGATGAAGTTGCTTATGAATCTGAAAATAACAAACTGCTTATATGCTTGATAAGCAGTTTGTTATTATAAGCTGATTTGAAAATTGTTTTTAAAAAAAAAAAAAACTGGGATAAGGCAATGATGATTTTGCAAAAAAAAAAATTTATTTTGCAACCTTTGATGTTGCAGCCATATATGATAATATGATTTTGGCTTGGCATTTCGAATGGACTGCAATTTTTTTTTTTATTTTGCAACCTTTGATGTTGCGACCATATATGATAAATATGCATTTCGAATGACAAAAATTTATTTTGCAAAACTTAATGAAACCGAGCCTAATGTTATCTCTATTATTAATGTGTAAAATTGTCATTACCTCGGTGATTGAGACATATCGGCGACCTAAGATATTTGTTGTTTCTTTGTGGTTTGTTACTTGCGGCTTTCACTTGCGACTTGTGTTTCACTTGGCTTGTGTTATAACCCAACCCTAGGTACTAGAGAGGTTTAACTAAAATTATAGCCACCGTCATATATAACCCCACCCTATCTCGTAACTTGTGGAATCTTCACTTGTTGTAACTTGGTGATGTTTGTATGATGTTTGTGTGAATTCGGGTTTAATTTAATGGATCCGCTTGTGGTAACTTGGGGTACTTTAATGGATCCTGTTTGTGTGATGAGGTGAATATAACATGGGAGGTTTCACTACCTACCATTTTGAGATTCTTCACTTGTGACTTCTGCGGTTTGGGAATCTTACTTCGCTTTTGGTACTTGCTTGTGAACATTGTGAAACATGTGTTTCACTGGGCAATCTAACTTGGTTGCAACGGTATTGTGCAATCTTTGAGATTCTTCACTTGTGAGTTCTGCGGTTTGGGAATCTTACTTCGCTTTTGGTACTTGCTTTTGAACATTGTGAAACATGTGTTTCACTAACTTGGGCAATCTAACTTGGTTGCAATATCGCGGTATTGTGAACATTGTGAAACATGTGATTGGGCACTTGATTGCATGTGCTGATCTATGCACTTGTGTGCAACTTGGACAAATTTTTTTCAAAAAGGCGATGACGATTGGTTTTATAACCGAAAGGATGGCAAAGTGATATTTTTATCACTTTGCAACCTTCATATCCGAGCCTAACACTTTTCTATCAATTGTTCAAATGGTTTTCTAAATCGGCGATGATGATTACGTGTTAATCTGAGCCTTTGTGCAATCTGCTTGTGTGCTAATGCAATCTGCTTGTGTGCTTATGCACTTGGACAAAAAAAAAACTTGGCGATGATGATTACTCTAATCTGAGCTTGTATTCAATCTGCTTGTGTGCTAATGCACTTCGACAAAAAAAAACTTGGGACATTGGACTAAAAACTGCTTGTGTGCTTATGCACTTGGACAAAAAAAATACTATTGGGACAAAATAACCCCACCCAAAACTGCTTGTGTGCTTTGTGCAAACCTTGGACAAAAAAAAACTTTTGGGACAAAATAACCCCACCAAAAAAACAAAAAAAAAAAAAAAAAAAAAATGGGGACAAAATTTGAAAATTTACCCCCACTAGAAAATCAAAGGGGTAGACCCCGTATGAATAGTACAACCCTAATGCAATAAGTCATAAGTACTAATGAAGTACAACTCTTGTTAATACGGAGTAATCGTTAACTTAAAGAAAATAATTACAAACTTAAACGATCATATTTGTGACGTGAAGGTATTTATAGAAATAATTACATGTTTGGTCCCTATGGTTTACCCCAAATAACATGTTTAATACTTAAGTCGTTTTAATTACGCCACAAGTATCTATTTTTGAAACTTGTTGCCCATTTAGTTCCTATTTAAAAAAATAGGGATCATCTGTGTAATTATTTTTATTACACGGATAGTCCCTATTTCCCATAATAGGGACTAAATGGGCAACATGTTTCAAAAATAGATATGTGTGGTGTAATAAAAATGACTTAGGGACTAAACCTGTTATTTGAGGTAAATCATAAGGACCAAACATGTAATTTTGTCGTATTTATATTACTTAAACTTTACATGCTAACGTTTCCTTATTTGTATAGAACCTAAATGTGACAATCAATTGAGTATATAATAAGTTCACAAGTTTGGCTTATACAAGAAATTGAAGTTCAAGTAAGTATACTTTAAGAGAGAACATATCAAAATAGTTTGTTTAATTAAGTTAGAATGTTCATGGTTATTTTTTCAGAGTTCAAAAGGTGGAGTTTTAATTTATTTTCTACAAGGTATCTAAGTGTGTTTAAAATGCTTAAAATAACCACATTAATGTGTGTGTACGTAACATTAGTTGCCATTTATGAGAGTGTAAAATCTAAAAGAAAGAGCCACATCTATGAGTGTGGATATAAATACCACGTGAAAATTCATAATAGAAATTTTCATATTAAAATTGAAAATTGGTGTGATAGTAATTTTTTAGAGCTAGCCGGCAAATCTCGTCCGTTTAAGAGTAAGTTTTCAGATAACGTCTATGTTGTAATGGAGTAAGGTTTAAATTTGATTCTGCATTATCTTTTTATCAATATCTTTATACGTAAGTCCTTACTTGTGCTTTCTTTCGTGTTATGTGGCATATGTTCCAGTATTGTGAAGGAGGCTAGGGGAGCTTTTGGATACTGTTATATTGATTTGTTAGAAGCGTATTTGTCATATCTTAATTGGGTTATTTGTCCACATCGAATTTATCACTATATATGGGATTCTCTAAAGGGCGGGAAATTCACTCAAGATGAGCTAAGGCTGTCTTGATACAAATATTAAAGAGAAAAGTACACAAATAGTAAAAAAAATCTTTTTCTTTTTGTTCCCAACCTAGTCATTTTTTTTCCATCTTCCAAAAATAGTCATTCTCGTCATCTCAATTCTCAACTCTATAATTTCCATTCAAATTTTGACATATGTCCACTATCAAATACAATCCATTTTTGTGATATGATGTTTTGTTTTATTACTAACAATGTTAAAATATCTAAAATATCTCCCTGTCTTACACTTTCTTTCTCTTTCTTTGCATCAACTTTTTTATTTTTATTTTTTTTGTTTCAACAACTGATGCGTTGGTTACAATTGTACCCAATGATAAAGAGGCCTACTTAATTAGACCTAAACTTAGGCCTAAATATCTTAACGTGCCACGTGTTATAGTCAATGACTTCTCACCCTATTTTTCTACTTATTTCGAAACTACGCTTCATATTTAGTTAAATTACTTGGTTATCTCATCACTGTTGCCATAATGCCATCTTCACTACCGTACCAGCATTAAATTACTGTTATTGGCTTATTGCCTTCATATTTTAGAACCCCTATTTTCAAAATCCAATTCGCAAGATATATGCCCATGTTTTTTACAAGATCAGATACACGTTTATACCCATTGATTGATAGCTTATGGAGTTACAAAAGTGTTTTCCAGCTTTTTTTTCGTCATGTAGCAACTGCAAGGTTGTATACGTTTAAGGTTATAATATGTGTTTCAGAGTCTTTTGAAATACAAGGATTCATGTGATAGTTGTGTAAGTGAAGTGTTAATGTGTTCATAAAAAAGTAAGAAGGTACATATATAAAAAGGAAGAACATAGATGCCTCAGGAGGAGAAAGAAGATCTATATACATGAAAGAAAGAGAAAAGCCTAGAGTAAAAAATTTGGGAATTTAAGTGTGGGCATATTGGGAATAATATAAAACGTCAGTTGAATCTTTTAAACAAAGACACGTGTCAATCTAATACTCTTAGGTTTGTTTTTAAGTCCACAGGTTTAGGCTTATATATCTCAATTCTCTTTAAGTTTATGAATCCAAATATTTCCATAAAGGTGGCCCACTTTTGTGATATGATTTGTCATTTTAGAGCTTTAATGGTAACATTAATCCAAATAAAGGTGGCTGTTATCATCTTCCTAGCAAACCATCACTGTTTCTATTTATAAAAACAAGTCGACAAGATTTGGTTTAGTAGATAAATTAATTAGTTTATTGGAAAACTATGAGTCAAAGCTTCTTTCTTTCACTATATATCATATCATTGAATCAGATATGTTTACATCCTTAAGTTTCAATAAAACCTAAGTCTAAAAAGTTAAATAAAATCTTAACTTACTTTCAAAAAAAATTGGACCGTTTAATTTATGTATAAAAAATGCTAATTTCAAAGTTTTATCTCAGAAAAGTTATCACACTAAATTGGGAACTAAACTGGGAATTTTTGTTTTAAATAACTTCGATCAATTATTATTTTAAATTTCAACAAAATGAAATTCGCTACTCTAATAACCTACTGCTCGTGGTTTGTGCACAAACTTATTTTGATGATATGCCCACCGGGATCACTACGCGACGACAACGTAAGTACCGCTACGATTTTCCCCCTTCTCTTTTCCTTTGTGAAAAACTGCTAGTAAGAAGTATAAATTTAATTAAAGTGGTGGTTGAATGTTTTTCTTAATGATAAATAGTTTAAAAATGAATATCTGAGGTTAAATTTTTTTTTACTAAAGCAACTATATGAGAGGTTTTATGAAAAATTAATATCTAGAATTCTCTTGTAACAATTGAATTATTAAAAAGACTCAATTAAACTACAATGATGGTTGAGATTTTTTTCGAGGTAACTAAATTACAAACGGAATTTTCAAAACTTAATACAATGCAACGGGATTGTCTCCATTTTCAATCTTCATGAATAATAATTTTACATCTATAATTGTATTAAACATTAATAATATAAATATTAATATTAATACTAATACTAATATTAATTTTATTTTAGTTAATAGATTTTGTCTTAAGTTTAGAAAATGGCACATCTTATTTGATCTTTAAGGCTATAAAATACTTGATTCGAAGCTGAAAACTTTTTAATTTTCTATTAAACTAAGGTATTATATATAATTTTTAATGTTTCTAATTTTTATGGTACAACAAATACGCGACATCCCACGAAGTGAAGCGGATGTTCAAAGAATTATTGTTGAACGTGAACGAGAAGATAACGCATAAGATAACACACGTCTTAAAAATATCTTCATAATATTTTTCGTCTTCTCTTGCACCTTTATTTACTTTTCTTTTTCTGGGATGATATTATACATTAACGGCATACACCTAAAAGATACTGGTATGGAGTATATATCAGTTAAGTTTAAGATGAATAACAGTAGTTTATCACTTGTGGACGTTAAAAAATATCCGTATAAAATATCCAAAAATTTGATCACAGTTTCCTAAAAAGTTTGTTTAATGAAATGTTAGTCCTGAAACTCATATAACAGTTTTTCAAAAATTATAGATATTTGGATGTATAAAACTATTATCCGAATTTTCGGATATCCGAATTGAAACAATTTAGCTAAGATAACTGGTCTAACATAAATTACTGTGGTACATGGAGACTTTGAAGATAAGTTAATTACTACTTATAAATAATTTTTGTTCTGTCACTACAAAGTTTCTAAATATACACATATATGTTGCTATATATATACTCACGTAATATAAGAGGTTTGTGTATATTTAGAATATTCATGGTTATTTTTTCACAGATTTAAAAAGGTGGAGTTTTAATTTATTTTCTAAGGTATATAAGTTTGTTTAACATGCTTAAAATAACCACATTAATGTGTGTGTACGTAACATTAGTTGCCATTTATGAGAGTGTAAAATATAAAAGAAAGAGCCACATCTATGAGTGTGGATATAAATACCACGTGAAAATTCACAATAGAAATTGATGGATATAAACACACACCTTGTGTTAGTGATACTTTGATTTATATTAATAAGTACGCGGAATATACTTAGTAATACTCAGAATACATATTGTATGATGTATTGCAAGTGAGAACAATGTAACACAAATCTTCAATATTATTATGAATAATACGAGTGATCTTTCTTATCACTATGGTTACACCTTGAAGCATATGTACCAAGAACAATGACCTAGGATCTCCTTTTATAACATAAGGAGTCCTTTACAAGATAAGTATAATACTAACAATATAGAATATACACAAGATCTTTTCTATACTTATCTATATACGATTACATAACAATTATCCTAATAGCAGTGGTAATGTGTTTCCACTGCTAGTGCATTCTTCAGCAGTGTCTTCCACAAGCCTATCAGTGGTAACTGTTAATATTATTCCCAACAATCCTCCCCTAAACTTATGATTTCTCTGCAAATCAATAAGTTTCTTCAATCTGCATCATCTCTAAGGATTTGAGAATTCTTCCAAACACTTCACTTTCTTCTTAACGCCTGAATAGCTCCTGAATATTGATCTTGAAGTCTATGTAACAAAGCTCTGACCTTCTCAGTATCTTCATGAACTCTTATTGTTGTACACAACATCACAGTGAGAGTTCCAGCTCTGAGTGGGTATTCTTTCTCAGCAAACATGAATGCATCCACTCCATCTTTTGTAGAAACATGATGAACTTCACATGAATCATAGTAAGTCCATTTAGTACTAGGACATGAACATGCAAACTTCCAAAAATCATCATTAGCATCTGGTTCATAGAGCCTTCTTAGATCAATCCATAACTGCATTTCCTTCATATCTTTAAGCTTGTCAGCATTAAACCTTTCTTGAACTAATCTCCACAATGTATCCAGATCATGTCTGTCACATGCTTTGATAAGGTCTTCAAACAGAATGAATGATGAAGTTTCACCACCTAGCCTTGTAATTTTCCATGTTGGAGAAAAATTGCTAGCAGTGTACACTTCCCAATCAACTATAGGATGTCTGACTTGCAGTGGGTCGTGATAAAAATCTTCTTCTTCAATCACAATCATATCACCGCTTGTTCTTGATGAATTTCGGTTTGAACTTCTTGTTCTTCAAGAAACTTTGTTTTCTTGTGTGTCGAGGTTCACTTTCTTTGGCTTTTCTCTTCAGATGAGGATATCTTCTTTCTTCCTCTTCAGAATTCATAGGAATAAAATCACTATCTTGTCTTTTAATTCTGTAGTAGATACCTTCAACCTTGTCATCGACCATTCCTTTGAATCGATTCTTTTTCAAGCCACCAACATTGCAACACTAATCTTTCATCATTGAAATAACTTGTGCTTTGGTTGGTTGTCTTGGTTTCTTTGACCCTTTTGGTGAAACAATTGCATCTTGAAGTGCTTGGCTATTCTTCATTTGAATGAAATCCTTCAACTGTGCAGTTCTTTGTTCTTCAGTTAAGGATTTATCTGCAACTAGGTCAATTGCCTTCTTCTTGATTACTGGATCATTAGCAATCAATAAATCAATTTCTTGTTCTGTAGGTACATAAGAAAATGCTGGAGTCTTTTCTTTGAATATTATAGGTGGAACAATGGAAACTGGATTTTCATCTATTGGATAAGTGGTTTCCATCCTATTCAACCTTTTAGCCTCCATGAAGTCTGCAACTTCCAACTCATCCAGCCTTTTCTTATTTCCAACTTCATCTTCATTAATCATTCTAGCAACCTCTGCATCATGAGCAATTTGAGCTTGTTCTTTCATTGAAACCTTCCTTATTTGTTGCTCTTCACTCTGCACAACTGCTTTACCTTTCTCCTTTTTCTTCTGTTCGATGTCTTCCTCTGCAGTGGTAATAGTTTGACCAGGTGGTAACTTGCTCGATGGGAATGGTATCGATGGTTGCGTAATTAAAATTTCTTGCTTTGTTTCTTTGTTGAGGAACTTCTTGAGTATCAACTTCCTTAGTAACTCCAAAATTAACATCACCTTCATCTCCAAAATCAATCTTCCTCTCCTTGGTTTCAGCATATGTTTTCCTCCCCTGTTTGGGAGAATTCCCAAAATCTTCACTAAAATCCTCTGAGTCACCAGCATAAGGTGAGGATGGAGATGATAGCACAATCTTTGCAGGACTCTTTTTCTTTCTCAACCCATGCAACTCTTTCTTCAAATCCTGAATCTCTGCTTTCAATAGAGTGACATCCTTGGCATGTTGCTCTTTCACTTGTGCCAAGTCCTTCCGGAGAATCAACACCGCTTAGTTAGTTTGGTACAAAGTTCCATCAATTCCATAGGTTGCCCACCGCCTCAACACTTCCAACGTGTGACTGTTGGGAGAGGTGAATCATAGGGCATTGGCTTAGACTCACTCCTAGTTGGACTAGGTGGAAGTTCGGAACCACCAACGCTTGTTCCTAAACTAAGAGGATCTGGGACATCTTTGTGTTGTGATGAGAGAAGTTGGTCGTTTTGCCTCCTTTCATAAGTGTGAGTAATCGTGGAGTGTAGATTATATTTGGAATCGTGAGAGTGGGTGTGGTTTGAGATACAACCGGGATTGTTGCATCTTCACCCCTGCACTGTGAAATCTTTGCAAGCATTTGAGGAAAAAGTGGTGTAACAACCCTATTGCCATCCTTATTCATGTTTTGAAAACTTTAGGCTTAAGGCAACGGATTTTATAAACTCTCGTATGGGGTTGCAGTTGAAATGTATTTAACATCGCTTGCACAAACCTTGGATACATCAAAATTTTGTTGAACTCTTTACATTACCTTGCATACTTGTAAAAATATATTTAGACCAATTAAAAATCCTATCGTTGGCTAAACAAACCAAAGGGTAAGCCATTGTTGAACTGAATTGTTCATAAGAAGTTTTCTTAGGACTTAGGAAATGTAACAGTATGTATCAAAAATCTCCAATGAGGACATAAACCATTCTTTTTAAAAGTAGCCTTTTTGTCAGTGGTATCATACCCCATGGATGAAAGATGTTCATGAATTTCGGCATGGGTAATGTGATGATACCATTGAGATCATCCAATTGGAGAATTCTCCTCAAGGATGACTCAAGAACATCAATAGTTACCCCATCCTTTGTGGCTCTAAGAGCATCCATTTGTTTCATGTGTATCTCTATTTTCAATGGTTATGGACCCAATGAGTTCCAAAACTGTTTGATTTGAGAGATATAGATTGTGGGATTAAGAAGTAAAGCATACCTCACATGAGTAGTGTTTAGAAAATCCAATCGATGAAAACAGGCCACTCTTGTCGCTTAACTTTTCTAAATATGCCACTTGGTTGTGCTCATCTGCAAAGGTGATGGGTGCCATAGTATCTTTTGATGAAAAACTGTTGTGTTAGTATGAATTATATGAATAACTTGCCAATTGAGAGAGAAGATATATCTGATTAGGGTTTTAGAGTTTTATGCAAGAAAGATTATCTAAGGAAAAGATTTATCTTAAGAGGATAAATTGCAATTTGGAAAGTAGATAATCAATCTTCTAAAAAATTTTACCCTATTAATATGGAAAGCACTGTCTCTCAACGGCTAGTAAAAAATTTGTTACGGACACAACATTTGTAACGGCTAGAACAAAAATGGTAAAAATAACACTGTCAGTGGAAACTGTGAACTAGCAGTGGGAATTTTTCACAAAAATTTTCAAGAGAAGTGGTAAATAAAACATATGAAAATTTGACTGCTCTCATTATAGTTTTTAGCAAACTAGCAGCTATCAACGGATTTGATATGTCTTTACCATGAGTCGCTTGCTATGGACTAGCCAACTCTTAATCATAAAGAATATGGTGAGTTGATAACCATATAGTTTTGGTAAACTATCAACCATAAACGGATTTGTTAAGTCTTTACCAAGAGTCTGTTTGCTCTAGACTAGTTGATTCTTATGTGGATTAGACATGGTGAATCAATAACCATTTGTTGTGTGTCTCAAGAACACACCTTTTAAGATCAACTCCCATCTTTATCGCATAAGAGTTATTGAACAAACAAAATACAAGCACAAAACATATACAAACTTATACAACAATTTAGTACCGAAACCTCCACTCAACACCAAAGACCATCGACACAAAATTTATGGATTAAGCATTCCAATACCATTATTAAGTAATCGAAATCTACCCACATCAAGTCCTTTTGTTAATAAATCAAGATAGTTATCATCGTTGAATTTTGATAACTTGAATTAGCCTTTTCTCATAACAATCTCTTATAAAATGGTGTCTAATTTTGTTTAGTCTTTGTGTGTTGAACTGGATTCTTAATTATGCATATGGCACTACTATTGTCAATATAAATAATGGTATTCATAAAAATGTACCCATAGTCCAAAAGTTGATTTTGTAGCCATAGAACTTTAGCACAAAGAACTTGCAAGCACCACATACTGCCTCGGTTGATGAATTTGCCACCATTGTTTGTTTCTTGCACCGCCATGACACCAATCTATTTCCAAGAAATTGGCAGATAACGCTACCATAACGCGTCGTTGTGAGGGTCAAAGGAACTTCCTTTTACATCGAGCAAGTTTTTCAACACCCTAGGCTATGAACCTAATCGTTGTAGTGTAGTATTAGGGTAAGCCAGCGGAATTGATATCGTTCTCTAGGGAATAGGAATGCTAGTGAGAAGTTACTACGCTAAGGTTGGGGTTGAGGAAGATTATTTTTATCTTTTATGTTTTTAGGAAATGGAAAGGTACGAATCTTGGGGTTTGGATTTGGGGGTTGGTATTTCTACCGATTACTTCTACTTATCTAATTATCTAAACTAAGGTGTATGTAGTCTATGTCTAATTATTGTGTGCTCGTATGATGATTTAAAGATGTGTTTACTTAGGTTTTATTACTCCTTAATTATCTCCTATTGATGGTTGAATTGTCACGTCCTTATTCTTAATCGCGTTGTGTGTCTAAGGTCGTAGGGTATCGTTTATCCTAACTCTTTGAAACTACCAAAGGTTATCGCCTACAAAATCTCTAGGATTTATAAACTTAACTCTAAGGTACTCTTCGGATGGTTTAGCCTACAATGACTCTAGGTATTATAAGCTAAGGTTCACAAAGATTAATCAAGCATTAACTACACAACGGATGACCTATCGCAATACTAGATCATTAACAATTAAGATAAGAGACAACCAATCAATATTCAATAATTAAGTTTCATATTCCTAAGCAAACACACAAGTAAATTAATGGGACATGGAAAACATGCAAGCATACACACAAGTAATTGAAGACATAATTGAATTAATGAAGTAAAACACTTATCTTGATGTAAGATAGGGTATGGAACCTAAAATCTTGTACAAGACGACCTTGGTTCGGTTTAGGTTTTACTCCAAAAGACTACACACGAAAACTAAAAATTCGGATTCTATATATAAGATTACATATGCGACGGCGTCACCCTTTGATTTGTGGCGCCGTCGGTCGCCGTCATTAGGGTTTCGTCTTGGCCACGTTAGTCTTGCGGCGGCGTCACCTTATGCTTGTGGCGCCGTCCCCGATCTCGGCGTCGTCGGATCAAATCTAGGCCGTGCGAGTTGCGACGACCTACTCTTTTAAAACACGAAGCCGTCACTTGAAAATAAGCAATTTGGCTCTTGGCCGTCACAAAAGTGGTCCGCGGCGTCGCAGATAACACGACGCCGTCCCCTTCCGGTTTAGCTGACTGAGTGTCTCGATTCTTGACTTTGGCCATTTTCTTCGTATATTCGCGCCTTTTCGTCCGAATAAGTGTCATTCCACATTTTGCCTTCAAGATACCTAAAAGTGAAAAGGAGCGATATTAAGTAATAACGGATACAAAAGTGATCAAATAAGGGCTTAAACGACCCTCAAAAGGTACATTTAAAACCTTATCAAATATCCCTACACTTGGTATTTGCTTGTCCTCAAGCAAATGTGCTTTAACCAATTAATTTATAAGTTAGGGGTCATGAAGCATTGGTTTAGAACAATCCACAACACATATAAGCCCATAAAAGTCATAACAAGCACGGAAATTACATACTAGCACCTCACATGGGGTGTTTGGATACTCGCATCTCTCGGTGTATATGAAATATAACAAGTTGGAAATGGAAGATAAACACTCATTAACCGGTCCTAGTACATAGATTACCATAGGCTTGAGACTAGATCAAACCTCCATCGCTTTGGCGTAAGCACCTAGGAAAGACTATCAAAGAGGTCTTTTAAAGGGTTGTAATGTTAGGCTTACGGTAGGAAACAAAGGGTTTGGTGGGATAGGCTATTTAGTGGTGGCAAGTCAAAAATCTTTATGTTACAAGCATGCGAAGAATGGCGTTGCTAAGCCAAGACTCGACACTCTAGACTCTAGATAAGCTGAAACAAACAAACATAAATTAAAGATAGATGTAGGATGGTAGCCGTATGTTTTTTTTTTTTTTTCAACACTCTATTTTTTTCTTTTCTCTTTTCTATTTTTTCGTTTTTTTTCTATTTTTCTTTTTTTTTTTTTTTTTTTTTTTTTCATACACTTTTACTCTACCATCCTCTACGATAACATCAAAATGATAGGGATTTATAGGCACATCCCTACACTTGAGTTTTATTACTCTAACACTAATTTGACCCGAATTGAAAAGATCAAAACACTTGGAGTACATTATTACGCAAATAAAGGGAATTTGAATTTAACGTTCCCTTCCGTCATTTCATAAACTTTAACTTTTCCCATGAGTCCCAATCGTCCCAAAGCGTGTACAAAGGATATGACTCGACTTAGCAACTTATGCAAGCAACTAGATAATTGAACTAAGGGTTTAGTGTGATAACAATAATGCACTAAAAGTGAGTGCATACAAGGTAGGCTAAAGCGATTTGGGTGTACATTTGGGGTGGGGTGTAAACAATGCTCTTCATTGATATTCCGGAAAACCGAAACATCACGAGAACCGCGAAAAGGATAGGCTCGAGGGGTTAACTAGGGTATCGTGTACTAAAGATGAGTACAACGCAAAGGTGTGGGGAATTACTCAACCGATGTGGAAGAAGTAATTATATTACGGGTATTAAACAAGGGTTATCCTAATGCCTCTTATCATTTAGTTATTCCTAACTACACAAGTGTAGTCTTACTAGCGATCTCGGGATGCATCACAAAACAAGTTCTAGAATCTATTATACTACGGTTCACACACTAAGCATTAAAGATGAATGCTTTAATTCCTACTAATCTAAGGCGATCCTCACATTTTGGGTGGAATTTAAGTGGTAAAGGGTTTTGTGCTAGTCATATAACTTCCTATCCATGAGGCGCTTTTGTTAAGACTAATGGCCCACTCCTATATGTTATGAAAATTTTTAAATTTGGTGCCAAAATTACCCTAACCGACATTTTCTCATGGTTTATTACACAAATGCCATTGGACAAAGCAAATAATCAAGGATAAGCATAGTTTCAAAGTTCCGTTTTATTTTCCCTCCTACACTTAAAGCTGAACATTGTCCCCAATGTTCCCGAAATATCAAAGTTATGATAATGGAAGGTAATAAAAGATGAAAGAAACTAGTACTCCACGATTAGCTCGGTAGGATCCGTGTAAAGTGGTGGTTACATTTTTCTTCAAGAAGACGCGTTTTTGTGAAAAGCTCCTTCTCATCTTATGTATCTTCTTCTTGGTAAATTAAACACGCACACTTGAAGAAAACAAACGAAACCTTCGCGTAAAATCGGCGGTAATAATATATATAGGACTCTACTAAACTAGGATATAATGCTTGTGGAATGGATGTTTACAATTTACGGAAAATTAAGACACGGAAAATTCCAAAATTTATAAGTAGCTCGAAAAGCGAGAAAAAGTAATCGAGTTGTTTTGCTCCTTCACGGCGCCGTCGGTTGCGATCTGACGCCGTCGGTTATCGACAAAAAGCGGTGCGATTTTTGGAAAAATTACGGAAAATTTACATCTTTAGAATCTGGAAAAATTTCTGCAAAACATCCATTATGACTCGATACAAGCATTTGACTCGAACAAAACACATGTATATCTTTTAATTAATTGAAATTCTCATGTTTACGTTTCTTTTGAAAGCGTGTGTAATCCTCCTACACTTATCCCTTATGTAAAATACCTTTATATGTAATTAAGGCGAGGTTAAAAACAAAATAAAGCATTTTACAAATTTAAACATGAGAATAAACAATCAATAAAAGATATATGACACAAACAAGCAAACAATTAAGCATGGGTTGCCTCCCACGAAGCGCTTTTCTTTTTTTATGAGTCTTGTAGCTAGACTCGAAGTCATGCCCTACGTGACTTCATTACCGTCACCTTCTTCCTCATGACGGTCTCTATTGGGGGATTCCATGTTGTAAAAGTGCCCTATGATGCACCTTTCTAAGAGGTCGTCCTCTCCCCAATCGGTTCTATATTCGGTCCTAAGTTCAAGCAATCCTTATAGAAACCGAAAATCTTGGCCATAACATAATCTACTCCTTTCTCTTTATCCTCCTCATTCCTATAATAGACCGATAGTTTAAGTTCCTTTTCATCATTGAGAGTGATGAAAACTTCTCAATCTTAAGCGGCATTTGGTAAGCTACATCATCGGTCTCATCCTTGAATCGCACTATTCTAATGAGGGATCATAAGTCATCCCGGTGTTTTCTATGAAAGGTTTTCATAGAATAACGTGGGACAAGCTAGGATCTATGGCCGTACTAATATCATCCACAATTATGAAATCCGTAGGAAATGTGAAACTACCTAAATAGACGGGCAATCCCTAAACTTTACCAAGAAAATTGCAACTAACCCTAGGATTATCGGGATCTTGCCTAGTTGGGATAGGCTTCTTCATTACCCAATTATAGTAGGTGCTAGTCATTATGTTTATTGGGGACTTGCGGTCAATGTAGGCCTTTGCCACGAAAAGGTGTCCTATACAACATGGTATGTTAAGATTCCAAGGGTTCCCAAACTTGATCCTAGGGCTTTTCCTAACATACATGTGACGGAGGTCACGCACTAAGTGAGGGTGGCGAGATAGTTCTTCTTCCGTAGGAAACTTATTGAAATAGTCATTGTCTACTTCATCTACTTCCTCGGTTGTTTCATTCATCGGTGTTTCACTAACCTCAAGTATCGTCTCATGGTTCGCTTCGTCATTTGTTCTATTAGGTTTCACTAAGGTGATGGTATTGACGAATTGAACGTGCTTAGCTAACTTACTTGGGTCCTTAATCTCTACACCGGAAGCTTCGGGAGTTGAGATAGCATTAACCTTCCTATCACTATTGGTCATGGCTTTCAAGAGGTTATCTATCTTCCTATCCATCTCGGCTTGTTGTTGGTTAAAACGGTCCGAGAGCTTAGCTATTGAGCTTCTTGGGATGCGACTAGGTGTTGCAACATCCCTTCAATGTTTTGTTGGTTAGGGCCGTGAGATGGGGCCATGAGAAATCATTGGAAGTGAATTCTTTGGTTTGTCCCCAATAGAAGTCGGGCTTGCCCTTCCATGCTTCTCGGGCGTCATTAAAGTCCTAGGTCCGGGTGTTGTAGGGAATCTTCCTCCGTTCCATTGTCTGCGAGGATGCGTAGTCAGCGGAAGCTTGTTCGGGAATCGGGTGCAAGTCGCGTGTTATGAGGATCACTTACGGCTCACACGAGGAAGAAACTTTGTTCACATGGCGTGAAGACTTAGGATTTTCGTAGGAGCTCATTAGGAATTTAACTTGATCTTCAAGCTCGAGCATCCTACGGTCGGAAGATTGTGAGTCAATGGGAGGCAAGGAGATTGCCTTAACGGTTTTGGGCAACTCACGGGGGTCATTCCAACTTTCGTTGTCATAGAGAGCAAGGTCCTCTATTATACCCCATGATTCTTCCGCGGTGAGATCACTAAGTTTTCCACCGGCCGCTTGGTCAATGGATCGCTTGGTGGGGAAGTTGACATGATCATAGAAGAGTTGGACTTGGAGCCAAAGATCAATGCCGTGATGAGGGACTTTATGGAGTAAGTCCTTGAATCGAGTCCATGCTTCGTAGAGATTCACCTTGGCGTTGTTGGAACATCAAGATATCATTCCTAAGCTTAGTGGTTCTCCCGGTGGGAAAAATTGAGCAAGGAAGCGAGAGGTGAGATCATCAACTTGAGATGGAGCCGGTGGGAAGTCGCTCAAGCCAATTACTAGCTTGGTCCCGTAGAGAATTGGAAGAGGCGCAGAGCGTGGTCTCCCGAGTAGTAGCATCGAGGTCGATGGAATCGACAATTTTAAGGAAATCCTTAAGATCTTGATTAGGATCTTGAACGAAGTCCATGGAATGCACATCCGTTTTGCACCAACCGGATGGTGTCGGATCGCGAGGCCGTAGTTTGGGCTTGGTCGGGAAGCTCAATGGTGTTCCTATAGCCTAGGTGGCTTGGTCTCAGTATTCACCAAGAGTACGGCCTCTTGGCGGGTCATTTGGTGGTAGGTTGATGAATGGTGGTTGGTTATCACCTTCCATGATGAAAAGTGATGGGATTACTAACAAAGGTCACGAAGAAGGGGGATAGACTACGAGAAAGCTAAAAATGGGAAAAGTTTACTTGATAGGAATCAAGCAAAGAAACCTAAGCGAGGTGGACTCTAACTAGCTATTCTATTCCCCGGCGGCGCCAAAAACTTGATAACGCTACACGCGTCGTTCGGGGTCAAAGGAACTTCCTTTTCGTCGAGCAAGTTTTCAACACCTAGGCGATGAACCTAATCGTTGTAGTGTAGTATTAGGGTAAGCCACGGAATTGATATCGTTCTCTGGGGAATAGGAATGCTAGTGAGAAGTTACTACGCTAAGGTTGGGGTTGAGGAAGATTATTTTTATCTTTTATGTTTTTAGGAAATGGAAAGGTACGAATCTCGGGGTTTGGATTTGGGGTTGGTATTTCTACCGATTACTTCTACTTATCTAATTATCTAAACTAAGGTGTATGTAGTCTATGTCTAATTATTGTGTGCTCGTATGATGATTTAAAGATGTGTTTACTTAGGTTTTATTACTCCTTAATTATCTCCTATTGATGGTTGAATTGTCACGTCCTTATTCTTAATCGCGTTGTGTGTCTAAGGTCGTAGGGTATCGTTTATCCTAACTCTTTGAAACTACCAAAGGTTATCGCCTACAAAATCTCTAGGATTTATAAACTTAACTCTAAGGTACTCTTCGGATGGTTTAGCCTACAATGACTCTAGGTATTATAAGCTAAGGTTCACAAAGATTAATCAAGCATTAACTACACAACGGATGACCTATCGCAATACTAGATCATTAACAATTAAGATAAGAGACAACCAATCAATATTCAATAATTAAGTTTCATATTCCTAAGCAAACACACAAGTAAATTAGCGGACATGGGAAACATGCAAGCATACACACAAGTAATTGAAGACATAATTGAATTAATGAAGTAAAACACTTATCTTGATGTAAGATAGGGTATGGAACCCTAAAATCTTGTACAAGACGACCTTGGTTCGGTTTAGGTTTTACTCCAAAAGACTACACACGAAAACTAAAAATTCGGATTCTATATATAAGATTACATATGCGACGGCGTCACCCTTTGATTTGTGGCGCCGTCGGTCGCCGTCATTAGGGTTTCGTCTTGGCCACGTTAGTCTTGCGGCGGCGTCACCTTATGCTTGTGACGCCGTCCCTTCGATCTCGGCGTCGTGCGGATCAAATCTAGGCCGTGCGAGTTGCGACGACCTACTCTTTTAAAACACGAAGCCGTCACTTGAAAATAAGCAATTTGGCTCTTGAGCCGTCACAAAAGTGGTCCGACGGCGTCGAGATAACACTGACGCCGTCCCTTCAGTTTTAGCGACTGAGTGTCTCGATTCTTGACTTTGGCCATTTTCTTCGTATATTCGCGCCTTTTCGTCCGAATAAGTGTCATTCCAACATTTTGCCTTCAAGATACCTAAAAGTGAAAAGGAGCGATATTAAGTAATAACGGATACAAAAGTGATCAAATAAGGGCTTAAACGACCCTCAAAAGGTACATTTAAAACCTTCCATGAATATCGTGCAATTTTGTTTGTCTTCTAGTCTTCATCGGTGAATTGACATCCCCAATCACATTTTCAAGAGGATCGATTTATGAATTGAGATATGGGAGTCGAGGAACTACAATCTCATTTGGCATATTTGAGATTTCAACATCATTGGCTTGAGCTTCCTCTGTAACTAGAGTTGAATTTTCCATACGGTGTTGCGGTGGAAACTTACGGCCTAGCGATGGAATATGAATTTCCACTTGTTTCGTGATTCTGATGTTCATATGACCGACTCTTTCTTTTCCAAAATCATTAGAAGGTTGAGCATCTCCGGTCCTTGGAATATCATCATTATCTCGCATAGTCCCAATGTGGCAAACCGAATTCATCTTGATCATCTACTTTATCCTTGCTAGATTCATCATCATCAAGAAACTCTTACGAACACGCAAAATCATAAGAAGATGTACCCATAGATAGGTACATAGTTCATAGTATGGGTTAGAGTATCAAGATCAAATGACCATTTTGGACCGTTCCTTTGACATTCACTTTGTTTTCCGGGAACTCAACATGCAGATTTTCTTCAATCTTTTGGGTTCTTAAGTTGAATACTCTAAAAGCTTTACTAACCATGGAATACCCAATAAAATACCCATCATCAGCTTTTTCTTCAAATTTGCCCAGATAATCTATGGTATTGAGAATAGTGACATGACATCCAAATGGTCTCATGAAGTCTAGGATAGGGGGTCTACCTCTAAATAACTCATAAGGTGTCTTGTTCTTCGTTTTCACTACTAAAACCCTGTTTTGTACATAACAAGCGATGTTAAGCGCTTCATTAAAAAGTGATTGGTAATTTTGAATCTTCCAACATGGTTCTAGCAGCCTCTATTAGTGTCCTATTTCTCCTCTCAGCAACACCATTTTGTTGAGGAGTTCTAGCTACACTAAATTCTCTTTTAATACCTTTATCTCGCAAAATCATCCATAACTCTATTCTTGAATTATGTCCCATTGTCACACCTAATGATTTTAACTTTTATTTCATATTGATTTTCTACTACGCTATGAAGGTCTTAAGGATGCCAGTTGTTTCATCCTTAGTTCTAAGAAAGAAAACCCATGTAAACGCTAAAATCATCGGTCACAACAAGACAATATTTCTTAAGATTTAAAGCGCTCACGGATGTAGGACCAAATAAGTCCATATGTAACATATGAAGTGGGTGAGCAATAGAGTTAAACAACTTTGACCTGCAAGAAGCTTTGTGTTGTTTGCCTTTAAGACAGGCAACACATGTTTGATCATTTTCAAATATTTTCTGAGGCAAGCCTCTTACCAAACCATCTTTAACAATCTTATTTATGGTTTTGAAGTTAATATGACCAAGTCTTTTATGCCATAACATGGATTCATCCACTGTGGCCTTTACAAGCAAGCAAGCATAATCATCTTTAGCAACAATGTTGTTCATATAAAAGCTATATAAGTTGCCTTTTCTAAGAATCTTAAGAAGAATCTGACTTTCATCAGGCATCTTAAAATCCTTAGAGAGAACAAAACACATATCTTTAGTAAAAAGAACATTGTTTTTCTTGTCACACATTTGTGACACACTAAAAAGATTATACTTAAGCTCTTTTACAAAGTACAGTTCAAAATCCAAGTTACCGATTCGATGACCCCTTACTACCGATTACTTTTCCATTAACTCCACCTCCAAAGTCGACAAACTGTCCATCATAGTGTTCAAAATTTAAGAGATAGGACTTGTTGCCGGTCATGTGCCTTGAACATACACTATATGTGTAACCTTGATCGATTTCTTTGTCCTTGGATGTTCCGCACATATAAGAAAGGAGTTAGTTTCCTTTGGAGACCCAAGCCATAATTGACTTGGATCGCCTCGTGTATCAATATAGTTAAATCTATCAAGGTCATTGATACACCATTGGGATTGGTTGTTGAGGTAATTCCTTTAGGTTTCCATTCCCAGCGTCTTGAGGCCTTCACAAGATTTCCCATGTTACCCCGTTCTTGTTTACAACCTTTGCGGTGGAAACTTTTGGTGAGCGATGGTAGCTCACGATTTAGTTTTAGGTACCCCTTGTTGGTTATATTTAACCTTTTATCGAAAAAGACCTTTTTCCTGTTTGTGCAGATTTTGCAAAAGTTGTTTTGGATTTTGCACTTGTAATGTGTGATTTAGGGTGGCGGTGTTATCGGTTTATCGATGGCAAAAGTTTTAAGACCACTTCTTAGTTGAGCTGCTCTAGGGATCATTTTTTGTGTGAATTAGGGTGTATTATATTTTGAAACTTGTTAGACTCCACCCTTTTATTCCCATGGACTTCCCTTCTCCCAACTTGATAGTCACAATTAGCATGTAAATGACTAAAGCTACCACAGATATAACATGCTTTATTGTACATCACAAACTCACTACCTAGTTGTTGAGATTTGACATGATTCCAACTCCTCTGGTTACCCGTAGGAGTTGATGACTTGTTTCCTAGGTTCCTCTGTAATGGTATTTACAACTTTTGGGATAGAAGCCTCTACATTCTTTTTAACATTCTCATCTACAACAGATGAGTCACTTGCACTTTCAAAAACATCAGATTCATGCTTAACCTCTTCCCACTTTTCACAAATTTGGGAGGACCATATTCAAGATTCGGATCACGAAATTCTTTTAGACCAGTATGAGCTAAATCTATGCCGGAGGTGATGGAACACCCTCGGTGGTGGAGGAACAGATTGTAACCCATACCGGACTTAACTTTACTAGTGATTTGAGCATTCCAAATTTTATCAATTGACTTAGACCGATAATAACGGTGTCAGCAGATAAATTGACATTCTCATTTATCTTTTAAGTTTTCAAACTCTTCTTTTAAAGCCTCATTCATTGTTGTCTTATGATCTAACTCTTCTAAGAACAATCATATCATCATTATATTTTGACTCATTTTCTCTATAATGCTCTAGTTGTTTCTCTAATGAGATATGCCTCTTCTAAGATTTGACACAAGATAATTAGCGACAAACAACTACGTTCTTTGGTTTCATAAGATTCATTAAGCCTTTCACATTCTCTAGAAACCCTACATGTTTTAGAACAACTTTCAAAGTTTTGTACCTCAGTCGAGAGAAAGCCATGAGAGCATGTTTGTAGACACAAGAGCAACATCTGAAGGTTGTTCCTCTTGTCCATCAGCCATGAAACTCCAATCATAGCTCACACCATCAATTGCCAGCATTGCATTTGGTTCTTCCACAATTGGTTCTTTCTTTTGCTTGTACCAAGTAGACCTTTTGTCCTGGTTCCTTGGTCTTCTGCATTCTCTAACAAAATGCCCCAACTTGTGACAATTGAAACACTCTACTTTCTTTTTATCGAACCCTGCAGTTTCTCCACCATTGATGTGAATTGGCTTGCCAGTCTTCTTGAAAAATTTCCTAGCCCTCATGCTAAGAAGAACTATTTGCCAATTTATGTCCATCTCCTCCAAGTCATCATCATCAATTTTCTCTATGTGAAAATCGTTTATGAGCTCAGCTAGGGATAACAATAACATATACATACGCAGCGGAATAATAAAGAACATCAATGTTATTGCTAAAGGTTTTCAATCACTAACTCTAACTAATCTTAGACATTTATAGGAACACGTCTACTAACTAAACTAATAACCTAGGCATTTACATGAACATACGCCTAGGATACACACACACCTTTACTAGACGTCTACATTATGGAAGACTTAATTAAAACCTACACCCCATGTCCTCTTTATATACTAGAGGATTAGGGTTTACAAATCTCTACTAAGGACTAATAAATAAAACTTCTTTTGCAAGCAAGTCCTTCCATCTTTTTGTAGGTTTCCTTCTTGTCATATTAAGTCCCTCTTGTTTCATTCTTTTTGTCTTATCAACTCAAACGTATAATTCCCAACAATCTTCCCCTAGTTGATAATGACAAAACCATTCTTGAACGAACTTCCCTAGACGAAGTAAAGAAATTGAGATCAGGGATCTCACTATGAATGAAACAAGTATGTCTTCCTTTGTCTTCCCCTTAATTCATGCCATGCCACTCAAACATCTCTTCCCCTTTTTGTTATTATCCAAATAGGGAACGTATGCAAATAATGATCTTGACCACCACGAACCAATATCATACTTCAAATCTAAGCCGTCCAATGTTTCAATTGCCCTCCATGAAGAACACCAAATGCTTACTAAAATGAATCCAAAACAATAGAAAACTCCAACTAGCGATAGTAATAATGATCAACGAGAGTAAAATCAAACACTTCCCCTTGAGTGGTGCATGAACATCAATGATTCTTCAAATCTGTAAGCTCCTTGTAATGATCACTTGTGAAAAAACCAAACATAACAAACTTGATAAAGAAGTAAAATAACCCAAACTTGTATCTTATATCTTGCACTATAGATGACATTGAACGTATACCTATGCATAGGGAGACCTCAATCTCTTGACGATAATCACTGAGCACAATAACGTCTCTCCTTTAAGTGTTATGTCAATTCTTTGTCATAATCATTGAAGCACGAACAAGTTACCTTCAACTAAAAGGTATAATAAAACACGCATCCAAGTAATTCTACTTCACCTTCAAATAAGTGATAAATAATCCTCTTCGTAATCAATTTTTCAATAAAATCAACTTCGAGTTTTTTAAAACTTTTAAGAACAAATTTCAATCTTGTGTGTGTCGCTAAAAATCCATAACAATCATCATGCTTGACTTCCCCTTAAATCGAAAACCATACGAGAACCCAAAATATTTGTTATCCGATGTCGATGAATGCTAGCAGTAGAAATCTTGGACAACGCTAGTAGTAGTATTACCTCAACTGTCATTAAGTATAGGGTCGAACATGCATAAGACCAAATCATGAAATCATATAAAAGAATAATCAATGAGCAACCGACCTATTTAATTCCACAATACACCACTTGACTAGGTGAATTAAATATATGCACGAGCTTGATTCAATTTGGTGGAACAAAAACAAAGTGCTAACTTTACTCATTATCCAAAATCAGAATAATAATTGCTTGACCAAAATTGCTTGACCAATCGAATATCTTGCAAGCATCATAAATCTCGATAATAAGAACATATGAACCAATATGCAACTCGGACGAACATGTAAACTTTGAAGCTAAACGATATAACCAAGCTGCTCCTCCTTAGCCTTCTTTCTTACGTAACCCATGAATATTTAACTCATATATGCGAATCTTGAATTACAACAGTTTCGAGTAACAGCAAACCGACCCATTAATGTTGATCCATTAAATTTATACGAAGTAACAACAAACCTTGAGAAATCACGTAGCAGCATAAACTTTTCGAGAAGCCCTTTCTCCATCTCTCTCAAACCTTCGACCAATATACAACTCCAAAACAATTCGTACACAGCAGCAGCGACCAAACAGAATTAAAAGAATGAGAACCCCACGATAATATAATACCACACCGACCCATTTAATGCACCATCCAAGCACATGTACAATACCCAAGCAAAGAAGATTTTGAAAGCGTGCGCATGCTTTCAAACCAAGCAGTACTTTAAAAAAAAATAGCCGTACCTTCGACACGCAACAGTACTTTGAAGGATTTAGGGTTTCGACATCAATATTGCTCTTCAATCTGGTTCCTTTTTTTGTTGAAAGTACAGTTTGTCCCTCAGCAGGAGTTAAAGGAAGGAATTTCTTTTTGAGCTCAGCTAGGGATAACAATAACATATACATACGCAGCGGAATAATAAAGAACATCAATGTTATTGCTAAAGGTTTTCAATCACTAACTCTAACTAATCTTAGACGTTTATAGGAACACGTCTACTAACTAAACTAATAACCTAGGCGTTTACATGAACATACGACTAGGACACACACACACCTTAACTAGACGTCTACATTATGGAAGACTTAATTAAAACCTACACCCCATGTCCTCTTTATATACTAGAGGATTAGGGTTTACAAATCTCTACTAAGGACTAATAAATAAAACTTCTTTTGCAAGCAAGTCCTTCCATCTTTTTGTAGGTTTCCTTCTTGTCATATTAAGTCCCTCTTGTTTCATTCTTTTTGTCTTATCAACTCAAACGTATAATTCCCAACACTCTATGTCTTCATGAGTTAATATAGAGCCATTAACTTGAGTGGAGATAAAAGCATAAAAGGTAGGATCTCCAATACCAAAGAACCTTCTTCTTTAAACTGCAGTGGTAACACTAACATTACCGAGTGGAAGCGTAGAACCAGCGGTGGCAATATCATCATCATCATCATCTTGAATCATCATCGCCAACAGAGGTTGACAACAATGCTAAGTTGCTAGAGCTTGTACCAAGTTTCCCGCCTTCTTCAATCTTTATTCAATAAGTTTGAAGTTGTTGTAAAGATCATTGAGCTTCATAGTTTCAATCTCGGTTTATTTTCCCGATTGTAACATTTGTATGAAACTCGGAAGGCAAACTTCTTAGAAACTTCAAATTTAGGTCTTCCTTTTCTACCTCAATTCCAAACACAGTCAGTTGTATGACAATCTTCTGAAGTTTGGTGAAGATGCTATCAAGTGATTCATTGCTTGAAGCAGAGAAGTTATCATAACTTTGCTTCAACAATGTCTTTTGAGTCTTCTTAGTAGCATCATTGCCACCAAACACTGAGCAAATCTCTTCAAAAACTTCTTTTGCTGTCTTGAACTTGCTAAAAGTAGTGATCTGGTCTTTAGGAAGAGTCATTAGTAATAAACTTCCGGCCTTGTGTCATTCTTCTTCTTTGCTCTTTCATCATTAGTCTTAGGTGCGTAAACTATTACAACCACGTGTCACCAACTTTCTCGATCTTGGTCATAGACTTGAAGGAATCACCGATTAAGATGATCTCCCATAGAGCATAGCCTTGTATGAGAAAGTATTGCTCAATCATTATCCTCCACATCTCAAACTCATTAAGTTTGAGCTTAGGAAGCCTTGGAGCAGAGTTGGACCGGTTGTTTTCCATCTCCATTGATTTGAGTGAGTAGGTTAAGATTATTCCTTGGATCTTCTGAATCAAAGTATTAGAACCAAAGCTCTGATACCACTTGATGGATCTAAACACACACCTTGTGTTAGTGATACTTTGATTTATATTAATAAGTACGCGGAATATACTTAGTAATACTCAGAATACAGATTGTATGATGTATTGCAAGTGAGAACAATGTAACACAAAGCTTCAATATTATTATGAATAATACGAGTGATCTTTCTTATCACTAGGGTTACACCTTGAAGCATACGTACCAAGAACAATGACCTAGGATCTCCTTTTATAACATAAGGAGTCACTTACAAGATAAGTATAATACTAACAATATAGAATATACACAAGATCTTTTCTATACTTATCTATATACGATTACATAACAATTATCCTAATAGCAGTGGTAATAATATATACTAGTAGTGGTAATGTGTTTCCACTGCTAGTGCATTCTTCAGCAGTGTATTCCACAAGCCTATCAGTGGTAACTGTTAATATTATTCGCAACATAAATTTTCATATTAAAATTGAAAATTGGTGTGATAGTAATTTTTTAGAGTTAGCCGTCAAATCTCGCCCGGTTAAGAGTAAGTTTTCAGACAACGACTATGTTGTAATGGAGTAAGGTTTAAATTTGATTCTCCATTATCTTTTTACCAATATCTTTATACGTAAGTCCTTACTTGTGCTATCTTTCGTGTTATGTGGCATATGTTCCAGTATTGTGAAGGAGGCTAGGGGAGCTTTTGGATAGAATTCTTTCGATGTATCATCATGTCTGTTATATTGATTTGTTAGAAGCGTATTTGTCATATCTTAATTGGGTTATTTGACCACATCGAATTTATCACTATATATGGGATTCTCTAAAGGGCGGGAAATTCACTCAAGATGAGCTAAAGCTGTCTTGATACAAATATTAAAGAGAAAAGTACACAAATAGTCAAAAAAATCTTTTTCTTTTTCTTCCCAACCTAGTCATTTTTTTTTCATCTTTAAAAAATAGTCATTCTCATCATCTCAACTCCATAACTTCTATTCAAATTTTGACACATGTCCACTATCAAATACAATCCATTTTTGTGATATGATGTTTTGTTTTATTACTAACAATGTTAAAATACCTAAAATACCTCCCTGTCTTACATTTTCTTTCTCTTTCTTTGCATCAATTTTTTTTTCAACAACTGATGTGTTGTTTACAATTGTACCCAATGATAAAGAGGCCTACTTAATTAGACCTAAACTTAAGCCTAAAAATCTTAACGTGCCACGTGTTATAGTCAATGACTTCTCACCCTATTTTTCTACTTATTTCGAAACTACCCTTCATATTTAGTTAAATTACTTGGCTATCTCATCACTGTTGCCATAATGCCATCTTCATTACCGTACCAGCATTAAATTACTGTTATTGGCTTATTGCCTTCATATTTTAGAACCCCTATTTTCAAAATCCAATTCGCAAGATATATGCCCATGTTTTTTACAAGATCAGATACACGTTTATACCCATTGATTGATAGCTTAAAGAGTTACAGAGTCTTTTGAAATACAAGGATTCATGTGATAGTTGTGTAAGTGAAGTGTTATTGTGTTCATAAAAAAGTAAGAAGGTACATATATAAAAAGGAAGAACATAGATGCCTGGGAAGGAGAAAGAAGATCTATATAAATGAAAGAAAGAGAAAAGTCTAGAGTAAAAAATTTGGGAATTTAAGTGTGGGCATATTGGGAATAATATAAAACGTCAGTTGAATCTTTTAAACAAACACACGTGTCAATCTAATACTCTTAGGTCTGTTTTTAAGTCCACAGGTTTAGGCCTATATTTATAAATTCTCTTTAAGTTTATGAATCCAAATATTTCCATAAAGGTGGCCCACTTTTGTGATATGTGTTGTCATTTTAGAGCTTTAATGGTAACATTAATCCAAATAAAGGTGGCTGTTATCATCTTCCTAGCAAACCATCACTGTTTCTATTTATAAAAACAAGCCGCCAAGATTTGGTTTAGTAGATAAATTAATTAGTGTATTGGAAAACTATGAGTCATAGCTTCTTTCTTTCACTATGCATCATATCATTGAATCAGATATGTTTACATACTTAAGTTTCAATAAAACCTAAGTCTAAAAAGTTAAATAAAATCTTAACTTACTTTCAAATAAAAATAGGACCGTTTATTTATGTATAAAAAATGCTAATTTCAAAATTTTATCTCAGAAAAGTTATCACACTAAATTGGGAACTAGACTGGGAATTTTTGGTTTAAATAACTTCGATCAATTATTATTTTAAATTTGATACTAATGAACTCAAATTTCTCTCACAGGGTCAATTTCAACAAAATGAAATTCGCTACTCTAATAACCTATTGCTGGTGGTTCGTGCAAAAACTTATTTTGATGATATGCCCACCGGGATCACTACGCTATGACAACGTAAGTACCGCTACGATTTTCCCCCCTTCTCTTTTCCTTTGTGAAAAACTGCTATTAAGAAGTATAAATTTAATTAAAGTGGTGGTTGAATGTTTTTTCTTAATGATAAATAGTTTAAGAATGCATATCTGAGGTAAAAAAATTTTTACTAAAGCAACTATATAAGATGTTTTATGAAAAATTAATATCTAGAATTCTCTTGTAACAATTGAATTATTAAAAAGACTCAACTAAACTAAAATGATGGTTGAGAATTTTTTCGAGGCAACTAAATTACAAGCGGAATTTTCAAAAACTTAATACAATGGAACGGGATTGTCTCCATTTTCAATCTTCATGAATAATAATTTTACATCTATAATTGTATTAAACATTAATAATATTAATATTAATATTAATACTAATACTAATATTAATTTTATATTAGTTAATAGGTTTTGTCTTAAGTTTAGAAAATGGCATATCTTATTTGATCTTTAAGGCTATAAAATACTTGATTCGAAACTGAAAACTTTTTAATTTTATATTAAACTAAGGTATTATATATAATTTTTAATGTTTCTAATTTTTATGGTACAACAAATACGCGACATCCCACGAAGTGAAGCGGATGTTCAAAGAATTATTGCTGAACGTGAACGAGAAGATAACGCATAAGATAACACACGTCTTAAAAATATCTTCATAATATTTTTCGTCTTCTCTTGCGCCTTTATTTACTTTTTTTTTCTGGGATGATATTATACATTAACGACATACACCTAAAAGATACTGGTATGGAGTATATATCAGTTAAGTTTAAGATGAATAACAGTAGTGTATCACTTGAAGGAGTAGCTAGAATTAAATATGGATTCAAGAAAAACCATTACCTTAAAGCGTATCCGGATATAGCCACATACACTTTAAGTACAAAAGACATTAAGAATCACCATCTTAATGTCGTTTATACTAGCACATTTCAGATTTCTGAAACCACTCAAGTAATTGAAGTGAAGCCTGATCCTCAACAAATTTAGTTAACAAAAGAAGAATTGTGGGCTTTTAAGAATAGTCTAGACGACAGAGTAGTATTCGTTAAATTCCACGTGAACTACAAGATGAAGATCAAGGTTCCAACTTCTGCAATTTTTCTACATAGACATGAGAATATAGGGTTTACGTGTAGCTATAAATACACATATGGTCGTGTTGACAGTACATTGTTAAAATGTGATCTTTGATGTATGATTATTAAAAATAAATGGTATTGAAACATTACTTATTGAATTATACAAGTTGACAACTTTATTGAAAAACGTATAGTAAAGCACAAATGTATATCAAATGTTACAAAATAAGTTTTCTACAAACGCTATAAAAAGTTGATAACTTGTCTGAATTAATTGTGTATCCGACCTTTATGATGATAAATTTATAAATACCATCATATGAGACAAATACAACTTCATGATACTTATACCAACTTATGTGAACCATTTTACACCACATATATAACCAGCTAAAAATTTTTGTTCCCAACTTAGTCATTTTTACACCACGGTGTTATTAAAGAGAAAAGTACATAAATAGTCAAAAATCTTTTTCTTTGTTCCCAAACTAGACATTTTTTTTCCGTCTTTTAAAAATGGTCATTCTCATTTTGACACGTATTCACTATCAAGTACAGCCCACTTTTGTGATATGATATTTTGTTTTATTACTAACAATGTTAAAATATCCAAAATACCACCGTGTCTTACATTTTCTTTCTCTTTCTTTACATCAATTTTTTTGTTTCAACAACTGATGCGATGTTTACAATTGCACCCAATTTAAGTTTATGAATCCAAATATTACCATAAAGGTGGCCCACGTTTGTGATATGCGTTGTCATTTTAGAGCTTTAGTGGTAACATTAATCCAAATAAAGGGGGTGTTTGGGATTGCTTATCACATTTCAGCCAAAAACCACGTTCAACAACAAAATAACGTTATGAAAAAATAAGTCCCACCATGCTGCCTGAAAACGTCGTTTTGGAGGCTCTAAACACAGTTATCAATTATTTGACAAACACTTCAAAGGAGATTATTTGCGGTTTGCAAACGCAAAAAGCAAATAATCTTGCTCCAAACGCAATAACAAACACCCCCAAAGGTGGCTGTTATCATCTTCCTAGCAAACCATCATTGTTCCTATTTATAAAAACAAGCAGCCAAGATTTGGTTTAGTAGATAAATCAATAAGTGTATTGGAAAACTATGAGTCAAAGCTTCTTTCTTTCACTATACATCATATCATTGAATCAGATATGTTTACATCCTTAAGTTTCAATAAAACCTAAGTCTAAAAAGTTAAATAAAATCTTAACTTACTTTCAAATAAAAATAGGACCGTTTAATTTATGTATAAAAAATAATAATTTCAAAATTTTATCTTAGAAAAATTATCACACTAAATTGGGAACTAAATTGGGAATGTTTCTTTTAGATAACTTCGATCAATAATTATTTTAAATTTGATACTACTGAACTCTAGTTTCTCTCACAAGGTCGCACACAATTTCAAGAAAATGAAATTCGATACTCTAATAATTTATTACTGGTGGTTTGTGCAAAAAGTTATCTTGATGATATGCCCACCGGGATCACTACGCGATGACAACGTAAGTACCTATACGATTTTTTCCCCGTCTCTTTTCCTTTGTTAAAAATTGCTATTAAGAAGTATCAATTAAATTAAAATGGTGGTTGAATGTTTTTTCTTAATGATAAATAGTTTAAGAATCAATATATGAGGTTAAATAAAAAATTTACTAAAGCAACTAAGTTACGAGAGGTTTTATGAAAAATTAATATCTAGAATTCTCTTGTAACAATAGAATTATGAGAAAGCATATGTCAAACTAAAATGATGGATGGGATTTTTTTCTCCAAGAAAGCATCCATTTTCAATGTTTGGATAAATATTCAACTTACTTTATATGATTGCTTGATTTAGATTGTGGACGTTAAAAAATATCCGTATTTGAATATCCGAAATTTTGATCACAGTTTCCTAAAAAGTTTGTTTAATGAAATGTCTGTCCAGAAACTCATATAACAGTTTTTCAAAAATTATAGATATTTGGATGTATAAAACTATTATCCGAATTTTCGGATATCCGAATTGAAACAATTTAGCTAAGATAACGGGTCTAACATAAATTAATGTGGTACATGGAGACTTTGAAGATAAGTTAATTACTACTTATAAATAATTTTTGTTCTATCACTACAAAGTTTCTAAATATACACATATATGTTGCTATATATATACTCACGTAATATAAGAGGTTTGTGTATATTTAGAATATTCCTGGTTATTTTTTCACAGATTTAAAAAGGTGGAGTTATTATTTATTTTCTAAGGTATATAAGTTTGTGTAAAATGCTTAAAATAACCACATTAATGTGTGTGTACGTAACATTAGTTCCCTTTATGAGAGTGTAAAATCTAAAAGAAAGAGCCACATCTATGAGTGTGGATATAAATACCACGTGAAAATTCACAATAGAAATTTTCATATTAAAATTGAAAATTGGTGTGATAGTAATTTTTTAGAGCTAGCCGGCAAATCTCGCCTGTTTAAGAGTAAGTTTTCAGATAACGTCTATGTTGTATTGGAGTAAGGTTTAAATTTGATTCTGCATTATCTTTTTATCAATATCTTTATACGTAAATCCTTACTTGTGCTTTCTTTCGTGTTATGTGGCATATGTTCCAGTAATGTGAAGGAGGCTAGGGGAGCCTTTGGATAGAATTCTTTCGATGTATCATCATGTCTGTTATATTGATTTGTTAGAAGCGTATTTGTCATATCTTAATTGAGTTATTTGTCCACATCGAATTTATCTCTATATATGGGATTCTCTAAAGGGCGGGAAATTCACTCAAGATGAGCTAAGGTTGTCCTGATACAAATATTAAAGAGAAAAGTACACAAATAGTCAAAAAAATCTTTTTCTTTTTGTTCCCAACCTAGTCATTTTTTTCCATCTTCCAAAAATAGTCATTCTCGTCATCTCAACTCCATAATTTTCATTCAAATTTTGACACATGTCCACTATCAAATACAATGCATTTTTGTGATATGATATTTTGTTTTATTACTAACAATGTTAAAATATATAAAATACCTCCCTCTCTTACATTTTCTTTCTCTTTCTTTGGATCAATTTTTTTTCTTCCAACAACTGATTTGTTGTTTACAATTGTACCCAATGATAAAGAGGCCTACTTAATTAGACCTAAACTTAGGCCTAAAAATCTTAACGTGCCACGTGTTATAGTCAATGACTTCTGACCTATTTTTCTACTTATTTCGAAACTACCCTTCATATTTAGTTAAATTACTTGGTTATCTCATCACTGTTGCCATAATGCCATCTTCATTACCGTACCAGCATTAAATTACTGTTATTGGCTTATTGCCTTCATATTTTAGAACCCCTATTTTCAAAATCCAATTCGCAAGATATATGCCCATGTTTTTTACAAGATCAGATACACGTTTATACCCATTGATTGATAGCTTATAGAGTTACAAAAGTGTTTTCCAGTTTTTTTTTTTCATCTTGTAGCAACTGCAAGGTTGTATACGTTTAAGGTTATAATATGTGTTTCAGAGTCTTTTGAAATACAAGGATTCATGTGATAGTTATGTAAGTGAAGTGTTATTGTGTTCATAAAAAAGTAAGAAGGTACATATATAAAAAGGAAGAACATACATGCCTGGGAAGGAGAAAGAAGATCTATATAAATGAAAGAAAGAGAAAACCCTAGAATAAAAAATTTGGGAATTTAAGTGTGGGCATATTGGGAATAATATAAAACGTCAGTTGAATCTTTTAAACAAAAACACGTGTCAATCTAATACTCTTAGGTCTGTTTTTAAGTCCACAGGTTTAGGCCTATATATTTATCAATTCTCTTTAAGTTTATAAATCCAAATATTTCCATAAAAGTGGCTCACTTTTGTGATATGCGTTGTCATTTTAGAGCTTTAATGGTAACATTAATCCAAATAAAGGTGGCTGTTATCATCTTCCTAGCAAACCATCAATGTTTCTATTTATAAAAACAAGCCGCCAAGATTTGGTTTAGTAGATAAATTAATTAGTGTATTGGAAAACTATGAGTCAAAGCTTCTTTCTTTCACTATACATCATATCATTGAATCAGATATGTTTAAATCCTTAAGTTTCAATAAAACCTAAGTCTAAAAAGTTAAATAAAATCTTAACTTACTTTCAAATAAAAATAGGACCGTTTAATTTATGTATAGAAAATGCTTATTTCAAAATTTTATCTCAGAAAAGTTATCACACTAAATTGGGAACTAAACTGGGAATTTTTGTTTTAAATAACTTCGATCAATTATTATTTTAAATTTGATACTACTGAACTCTAATTTCTCTCACGGGGTCAATTTCAACAAAATGAAATTTGCTACTCTAATAACCTACTGCTGGTGGTTCGTGCAAAATCTTATTTTGATGATATGCCCACCGCGATCACTACGCGATGACAACGTAAGTACCGCTACGATTTTCCCCCCTTCTCTTTTCCTTTGTGAAAAACTGCTATTAAGAAGTATAAATTTAAGTTAAATTACACCGTTCGTCCTTGTGGTTTGCGTTGACTGCAGGGTTTCGTCCTTTGACCAAAAAAGTTGCACTGTCCGTCCTTAAGTGGGAAACGTTATGCACTGTTCGTCCCTCCATCCAACTGGGCCCACCAATTCCCACTAACGTCAGTTAACTCACTTAACCCATGAGGGTAAAATAGTAATTTAAGTCTTTTCTTCCACATCCACCCACAAACCTAGATCTCTTTTTTTCATTCTCTTCCCCAACCAACTCCTTTCTTCCTCAAACTTTCATCAACACCATCACAGATTGTCAAAAACAAAAACAAAAAAAATACACCTTTGTTCTTACACTTGGTCTTTCCACTCGACAACAACAATTACAACATCACCATTTTATTTCAAAACCCCAATCACATAACGGTACCATGTGTTCATCCGAAACCAAAACAAAAATAAACAACAACGAAAATAACAACAAGAGCATTATCAAAGCAGTTACTTTCATCATAGATAAAGTAACCTTACAAGTCAATCCAAGGCTTCTTTTATGGTTTTCTACCCATGAGATGATGAGATACTAAAACAAGTACTATTAGACTAATAAAAAAAACCTCATTTCTACAACTCAAAGTACACCTTTTCCATAGTGAGTACACGGGTTGAGAACATTGGGTACCCCATCATCACACACAACTAGCTTACGATCGGTTCTCCGGATCTGGCGACTTCCATGGTTTCTCTGAGTTCAAACGCCCATCGTCCCCTTCTGCATCACTAGTCGTCTTGGGTACATCCTCAGGATTGATCACACCACCTCCTTCAAGAAACAAAGTCAACAAATTCTTCGAAAACCCACTAAGCAAAGCCACCCCTCTCATAATCAGTCTCCCATGGATCCGACGATGCCTGATCAAACTCCGTATCACTAAAAACAAACACCCTTTTCACCATATCATCTTCACTCAACTTATTAATAATCAATTAATGTGTTGGTGCTTAACAGAAGTGGGTCGGAATCTGGGTGGACAAAAATAACCGAATAAGGCGTGGTTGCACATGGTGGTGATGAGATGGTGTTGTGGTGTCTGGGTTTTAACACAAAAAGAGAACCGGTGGGGGAGGTTTTAGGCGTGACCTAGTGGATCGGAAGAGGGGAGAGTGGGAGTGTTTTGAGGTGGGTGGTGTAGTGTGGCGGCGGTGTGGCGGTGGTGGTGGTTTAAGGTGGTCGGCTAGATTAAAGAGAGAGAAATGGTGATGATGATGATGTGTGTTTTATGTTTGTGTGTGTGTGGTAGATGGGGTAATAAATGCTAGTTGCTAGGAAATGCGGATATACACCTTTAAAACCTTAGTTAACGGACGTTAGTGGGAGTTGGTGGCCCAGTTGGATGGAGGGACGAGCGGTGCATAACGTTTCCCACAGGGCAGACGGTGCAACTTTTTTGGTCAAATGAAGAAACCATGCGGTCAACGCAAACCACAAGGACGAACGGTGTAATTTACTCTAAATTTAATTAAAGTGGTGGTTGAATGTTTTTTCTTAATGATAAATAGTTTAAGAATGAAATTATGAGGTTAATTTTTTTTTACCAAAGCAACTATATAAGAGGTTTTATGAAAAAATAACATCTAGAATTCTCTTGTAACAATTGAATTATTAAAAAGACTCAACTAAACTAAAATGATGGTTGAGATTTTTTCGAGGCAACTAAATTACAAGCGGAATTTCCAAAACTTATGGCCCGTTTGGTTTGTGGGTTTATAATGGGTTTAGGATTATAAACCTAAAAATAATTGTTTGGTTGTTTTTCTAGAAGTTGGGTTTAGGATTGTAATGTAAATATTAGGGGATAGAGAAAAGTATGGGTGGTTGAGAGGTTTTATGACAGTGTGTGGGACCACATGCTTTTTCTATCTCAAAACTATTTTTATTATCATCTTATTATTTATAAATATAACTTTTAATTTATATTTTAATATTTAATATATCTTTTAATATTATTTTCTCTCTCCTAATTAAATCCAAATCTTAATCCTAAATCAGATTTAAATCCAAATCCAAATCCTAATCATAAACCCATCTACAAACCAAACGGACCCTTAATACAATGGAGCAGGATTGTCTCCATTTTCAATCTTCATGAATAATAATTTTACATCTATAATTGTATTAAACATTAATAATATTAATATTAATATTAATATTAATACTAATACTAATATTAATTTTATTTTAGTTAATAGATTTTGTCTTAAGTTTAGAAAATGGCACATCTTATTTGATCTTTAAGGCTATAAAATACTTGATTCAAACGAAAACTTTTAATTTTCTATTAAACTAAGGTATTATATATAATTTTTAATGTTTCTAATTTTTATGGTACAGCAAATACGCGACATCCCACTAAGTGAAGCGGATGTTCAAATAATTATTGCTGAACGTGAACGAGAAGATAACGCATAAGATAACACACGTCTTAAAAATATCTTCATAATATTTTTCGTCTTCTCTTGCGCCTTTATTTACTTTTCTTTTTCTGGGATGATATTATACATTAACGACAGACACCTAAAAGATACTGGTATGGAGTATATATCAGTTTAGTTTAAGATGAATAACAGTAGTGTATCACTTGAAGGAGTAGCTAGAATTAGATATGGATTCAAGAAAAACCATTACCTTAAAGCATATCCGGAGCCACATACACTTTAAGTACAAAAGACATTAAGAATCACCCTCTTAATGTCGTTTATACTAGCACATTTCAGATTTCTGAAACCACTCAAGTAATTGAAGTGAAGCTTGATCCTCAACAAATTCAGTTAACAAAAGAAGAATTGTGGGCTTTCAAGAATAGTCTAGACGATGGAGTAGTATTCGCTAAATTCCACGTGAACTACAAGATGAAGATCAAGGTTGCAACTTCTGCAATTTTTCTACATAGACATGAGAATATAGGGTTTACGTGTACCTATAAATACACATATGGTCGTGTTGACAGTACATTGTTAAAATGTGATCTTTGATGTATGATTATTAAAAATAAATCGTATTGAAACATTACTTATTGAATTATAAAAGTTGACAACTTTATTGAAAAACGTATAGTAAAGCACAAATGTATATCAAATGTTACAAAATAAGTTGTCTACAAAGGCTACAAAAAGTTGATAACTTGTCTGAATTAATTGTGTATATGACCTTTATGATGATTAATTTATAAAAACCATTATATGAGACAAATACAACTTCATGATACTTATACCAACTTATGTGAACCATTTTACACCACATATATAACCAGCCAACAATTTCTGTTCCCAACTTAGTCATTTTTACACCACGGTGGTATTAAAGAGAAAAGTACATAAATAGTCAAAAATCTTTTTCTTTGTTCCCATCCTAGACATTTTTTTTTCCGTCTTTTAAAAATGGTCATTCTCATTTTTACATGTGTTCACTATCAAGTACAACCCACTTTTGTGATATGATATTTTGTTTTGTTACTAACAATGTAAAAATATCCAAAATACCACCGTGTCTTACATTTTCTTTCTCTTTCTTTACATCCTTTTTTTTTCAACAACTGATGCGATGTTTACAATTGCACCCAATTTAAGTTTATGAATCCATATATTACCATAAAGGTGGCCTACTTTTGTGATATGCGTTGTCATTTTTGAGCTTTAGTGGTAACATTAATCTAAATAAAGGGGGTGTTTGGGATTGCTTATCACATTTCAGCCAAAAAACCACGTTCAACAACAAAATTACGTTTTGAAAAAATAAGTCCCACCATGCTGCCTGAAAACGTCGTTTTGGAGGCTCTAAACACATTTATCAATTATGCCAAACACTTCAAAGGAGATTATTTGCGGTTTGCAAACGCAAAAAGCAAATAATCTTGCTCCAAACGCAATAACGAACACCCCCAAAGGTGGCTGTTATCATCTTCCTAGCAAACCATCACTGTTCCTATTTATAAAAACAAGTGATTTGGTTTAGTAGATAAATCAATTAGTGTATTGGAAAATTGTGGGTCAAAGCTTTTTTCTTTTACTATACATCATATCATTGAATCAGATATGTTTACATCCTTAAGTTTCAATAAAACCTAAGTCTAAAAAGTTAAATAAAATCTTAACTTACTTCAAATAAAAATAGGACCGTTTAATTTATGTATAAAAAATAATAATTTCAAAATTTTATCTTAGAAAAATTATCACACTAAAACCTCCTTTAGACGGATAGGAAAACGAAGATTATTGAACCAAATAAGCCAATCTCCGTACGAATGAAAGTCATGAACCTCCAAATCCCACCAACGAGCCACTTTAAACATAATTTGACGGGCTAGATGACATGAAAATAGGAGATGTGAAGAGGACTCCACCGCAATGCAACAATTAGGACAAATGATAGAAGGGATATCTATCCCACGAAGAGACAAGTTCAACCTTGTAGGCAATTTATCCAAGCAAACTCTCCAAGCAAAGATGTTAATTTTGATGGGATGACATTAACCCATCTAGTAGAAACTCCCACCGTTGGCAATAACAAGTCATCAATAAAAGACCGAGCCGATTTAACCGAATAATCTCCTGAAGACTCAAGCTTCCAAATCCATCTATCATTAATATTCGAAAGGGGGATATTAGCAGTACTGTCACAGAGGAGCTGAAGCTGCTCCTCATCTATCCTTCGGCCAAAAAGATCATTATGATAACAAAACTAAAACATTGTCCTTGCGTGTGTTAACAAAATGAGAAATCCATTTACTTAACAGGACGACCTTTTTGAAGATAAAAGGCAACATAGTCGCAAGAATGTTTCGTATCATACTTGAATTAATGTCAACGTAATGAATTACATTAAATTTAAGCGGAGTAATTGTTAACTTCCAGAAAATTACAAACTTAAACGATCATATTTGGGACGTGAAGGTATTTATATTACTTAAACTTTACATGCTAACGTTTCCTTATTTGTATAGAACCTAAATGTGACAATCAATTGAGTATATAATAAGTTCACAATTTTGGCTTATACAAGAAATTGAAGTTCAAGTAAGTATACTTTAAGAGAGAACATATCAAAATATTTTGTTTAATTAGTTCACGGATTTAAATGGGCGGAGTTTGAATTTATTTCTACACGGTAAATAAGTGTATCCGCGAAACCTGCATATCGACACCATTTTTTTTTTTCTTCACTCAATGACCATCTATCAATATATATAAGCTCTATATATACTACGCTTCTTGCTAATTAGGCGCACCTTTCTAAATCACTAAACTAATACGTATTTTTAAGCTCTATACTAAACACTTCTACAAGAACAACCATTCAATACCAAAGTATGTTTCTCTTCTTCAACTTACTTTTTTTGTTAGCTTCTATTTTTAATCTCTATACTAATACGTATTTTTAAGCTCTATACTAAACCGTTGATCAACCGCATGAGTTTGTCCCAAAACCAATGTTTTGAAAACCGGGTTTATAATCCACCCGGTCGAGTCACCGGTCACCGGGTCAACCGGTTCGACCCGTTGGACCGCCGGGTCAACCCGGTTTTCTATTAAAAATATAAAATATAAAATAACCGGGTCAACCGGTTCGACCGCCGGGTCAACCGGTTCGACCGCCGGGTCAATCCGGTTCAACTCGGTTTTATTAAAAATTTGAAAAAAATCAAACCGGCCGGGTTTGAGAACGGGTTGACCGGGTCACTCAAACCCAGTGGTCTAACCGGTTAACCGAGTTTTTGACCCGTTTTTGCCGGAACCGGTCCAACCGGTTAACCCGGCCGGGTCGACCCAGGTTTCAAAACATTGCCCAAAACCAAAAATTATAAATATTTGGATATTCGGATATATAATACTGTTATGCGAAATTTCGGATATCCGAATTGAAAAACTTAATAAGCTCTACACTTAATGACCATCTATCAATATATAAGCTCTACACTACGCTTCAATCATGCTAATTTTCTAAATCACCAAACTAATGAGTATTTTTAAGCTCTATACTAAACACTCCTACAAGGACAACCATTCAATACCAAAATATGTTTCTCTTCAACTTTTTTTTTTGTTAGCTTCTATTTTTAAGCTGTATATTAAACCGTTGATCAACCGCATGGGTTTGTCCCAAAACCAAAATTTATAAATATTTGGATATATAAAACTGTTAATTACACAAAATTTCAGATATCCGAATTGAAAAAATGATAGGTCTAACATAAAACCACTATCTAAAATTCGAGATATCCATTAGGATCGCATCTCCAATAGAGGACTTCACTATAAGAGTCCAGTCCCAACCACACCTATTTGATGATCATTAGCAAGTATCACTTCCCTACGGGCTACCGTGTGATAATCCACAAATTCAAGTTTTGCGTTCCACAAACTAGGAACCTACTATCAACCAGTGGTTATTCTATTTCTTCGATATAGCACCGAAAATGGATCTCATGAATTGCGTTTGGAATCTCTCTTCTTAAAGCTCCCTGAATTCACAATCTCATATCCACATTTTGTAACGTCGTACAACAATAGAAATTAATAAACCAACAAATATGATGATGCAACCATTAGTGTTTGTTTTAAATAGTACCTTTTGTACAATTAATAATCAATCCTCACCACTAATGAAACATGACTACATATCGTTAATCATGTATCAACTCAATAACTCAACCTCATTAAATATCTCATTTCAAAACCCATATTGAATCATGTATCAACTCAATAACTCAACCTCATTAAATATCTCATTTCAAAACCCATATTGCATCAGTATACGACTTCCAAATTTTCTTAAGCCGCCAAGCGATTTGAAATCTCATTTTATTATCTTTAGCAAACGCATTAAAGCCCGTTATAAGAAAGAATATATCTAACACATATAAGACCCTTTAATGTAACATGCATGAAAACGTTCAAGATTGGTGAATAATGTTATAGCATGTTGTTTAAGATTATTCCATAAAAATCATCTTGCAAATCAAGGAAATAAAGGATCGAGATAATAAATTAATTATCAAACACAATGAATATCATTCAATTAAGGTGGTATAGATGGGCTGGTCGACAGATATGATACCCACAACCTTTGAGCTTATAATGACTTTCCCATTAAACACTTAGAAACCTTAAAAGATTGTTGAAACTTATAAGCAGCAACCTGGATAATCACAACGCAATAAAGCAACTCGGAAACAGCCCCAAAACAGCCTCAAACAACTGCAATCGAACAATCCAAAACAGAAAACGAAACCTGCACGGGAAGAACTTCCCTGTCCTTTTAAGGTTTCTACGAAGCCCGTTTGATCGCTTCGAGCCTACGCACTGTACACCCCAGGATTAATGCAGTCTCAAGTAACGGTTTATAGTAAGCGAGAACAATAAACCGAAATGCACAATTGGCTTTTTAGAGAAACAAATGGGTTTGAGTATGGAATGCAACACAGAAATTTTCACAGATGGAGAGTGTATTATACTTGTAGTTTTTTGGTATGAAATTTGACTCATCTATTTATAGGTAAACTATACATACTTTGAGCCATGACTTAGTTAGTTTCCCATGATCTCATGAACCGCAAATCTCTCTAATACATCCCATAAATCTCGTGATACACTATGACTAAGTAACAAACTTTAGTTTTACCAAGTCATACTCAATATGTGCATTAAGTCCTTGTACACTACACTACACGTGTACGTGTGATGAAGAGTTGAGGACACCCTAAACATGTTCATTATACTCCAATTAATTATAAGGGCTTTTACATATATATCCTTCTGAAAATGCAAAATTACATATATATCCAATGCATCCAAAAAAATCATTGTATTACATGAAAAAAAAACTTGTATAAAAGATATATATGCAATTGCTCATTTTGAGAGAGATATATATGCATTTTTGTCTTAATTTTGAATATAATGGCTTTCTTATATCAACTTATATAAAGAAAGCTAAACCCATTTCTCATTGTTCAACTTATAGATAAATATTAATATCACAAATTATGAATATCCAACACACTAAATACTCCTGCAAGGACAACCATTCAATACCAAAGTACGTTTCTCTTCTTCAACTTACTTTTTTGTTAGCTTCTATTTTTAAGCTCTATACTAAGACGTATTTTTAAGCTCTATACTAAACCGTTGATCAACCGCATGGGTTTGTCCCAAAACCAAAATTTATAAATATTTGGATATTCGGATATATAAAACTGTTATACAAAATTTCAGATATCCGAATTGAAAAAAAATAATAGGTCTAACATAAAACCATTATCGAAAATTCCAGATCTCCAACTTTGTGATATAACCAGTTATTGGCAAGTCTCTTAAAGTATTTAAATTTACAACAAAAAGTTATTATCGAAAATGTCTCATTACATGTTTTAAACTGAATACTTCTTCATTTGTTCTTTAGGGCTATACAACACATGTTTGAAATCAAAACTTTTTAGTTTTTTTAACTAAGGCATCATATATTTTTCATGGTACAGCAGTACACGACATACCACGGAATAGCGTAGATATTCAAGCGATTATTAGTGACCGTGCGAGAGAGAAAACTTGTACTATAATTATCTTAATACTGCAGCCATCTTAGCTTGTATATTTATTTACTTTTCTGTATCGGGAGCGATATTATATATCACTACACCAAAATCGGGGTTTGGGGACGGGCATATTTTTGGGTCGACTTTGTCGTCCCAAATTGCATGTAGGACCCACGGTTTTCAACAAATCAAAAGTCGAGATAAGAACTTTTGACCCATGCATTTTGGGACGACAATGTCGTCCCATTTTATAATATTTAATTTTTGGTATTTAAATAACTTTTCACGAAAATTAAATACATCCATGATTTTTACCCCGCCAAACACTTTGGGACGACATTGTCGTCCCAAAATGTAAATCTATTTTTAACACCAGTTTTAGTTAAATTATTTATTTTAAATAATTTTATTTAATATAAATTAAAATTAAATAGTTTATATTTATGATTAAATACTTTAATCTAAAATTAAATACATTTATAGAATTAAAAAAATATTTACCGCCAATTGTTTCCGCCATTATTTTTACCGTAATAGTTTCCGCCATTATTTTTAAATAGTTTATTTAATTTTAAAAATTATTTTATTTAATTTAAATAATTTTATTTAATATAGAATGAAAATTAAATAGTTTATATTTATGATCAAATACTTTATTTTAAAATTAAATACATTTTTCCGCCATTATTTTTCCGCCATTATTTTTCCATAAAGTTTTCCTTATATATCCCGTCAAAACATAAATAACCACAAAACACACGTAACAATAAAATGGTGATTCTGCATGGGAAAAAGAGTGGTCATTTGGTTTTATCGTCCATATATCTCTTTACTCGAGTTCTTGATACGTATGGGTCGAAATTTATGATGAATATGGTTCTTATAAGAACATAGATCCGTTTATGAGAGACCGCGTTACGGAATGGTTAAGGAAAAAGCGATTCTCTGAGTGTATTTGGACGGTGAAGCTACTTACGCATTATGGAATGGAGGAGCAAACCTCTTGGAAGCTGAAGCAATGTGGGAGCGATTCGTCAAGCAAAGGAAGGAAAAAGATGAAGTGAAAAAAGCCCGTTCGATTACACATTTGATGATGCGGAAATAGGGTAACAAATCTTGAAGCATTGTTTGAGCAGTTCGTCAAGCAAAGGAAGGAAAAGATGGTGCGAGTTCTAGCGAGCGGGAAATGCGAGGAAAATAATTGAATGGCGAGTTGTTTTGTTTGATCTGTTTCATTTTGTTGTCAAGTTGTTTCGTTTGAGTTGTTTCGTATGTCGTGTGTAGCATATGGTTTATGTCGTGTTGTGTATAATATCGTTTGCTTGCCGAGTTGTTTCGTTTGATCTGTTTCGTTATGTTGTCAAGTTGTTTCTTTATTCATGTGTAATTTAGTATTGGAAAAGGGGTGTTTGGAAACCATAATCTTGTTAACTTAGAACATGGTCAAATTGAAAGGTACATAGTAATAAGTGACATGTTAACTTAGAACATGACCGACTTTACAAATCCGACATGTGCTTTGATTTATAAAAATACTTGCGGATACATATTACAAGAACAACGACAACAACATCAACAACAACAACTACCGAACAACAACTACAACAACAACAACATCAACAACAACAACTACCGAACAACAACTACATCAACAACAACAACTAAAGAACAACAACAACAACTACATTACAACAACAACTACAACTACAAGAACAACAACTAATACTACATACGAAGATTATCCATGTCACTAACGACTCATGAAGTAATGCATCAAGTGACATGCGTGGTCGTCGGGAATCGTTGCCATTTCAAGTTTGGCCTCAAGCACCCTTATTCTTGTCTCTAGCACATGTTTTTGTGTTTCAAGCAAGCTTATCCTAAGATCTTTTCATGGCGGCTCGAGCACTCTGTTGGTGCGAGATTGTTCTTAAGTACTAAATCAAATGCATCCTTCCACATAAAATATCCGCACCCATTATCTTTTTAAAGAACATTACATAATAAGAAAATTTTAAGAGATTACAACCCAATTATTTGTATATTTACATAAATAAGAAATGTATGATTGTTCACCTTTGACGGAGGACATGAATAATATTGTTGTCGGATGAATATTCTCTATCGATGTTCTTAATTTTATATTTCCTGCTCCACAAGAACACATAAAAGGATTAAATGGCTCCATATCAGGTTTTGAAATTTGTGCGAAGATAAGAGGTTGAGAGGTTGAGTGGTTTTGAGGATAAGATCTGGTGGCTTTTGGTGGGATAAGATCTCAAGTTTTCTTTATGTGATATATAAAGCGGATCTGGTAGATTTTGGTGGGAAATTTTGGCGCCATTATTTTTGGAGGGAAATTTTGGCGCCATTATTTTTGGAGGGAAGTTTTGGTTGGATGTTACATATCATGTATCATGATACTATCTCGATTCATCCGTTTTAACATGTCATGTATAACGACATTATCTTGACTCGTTCGTTTAACATTTCATCCGTTTTAATTTATCTAAAAAATTTATCATTAATTTTAAGAATCCAAACAACCTCAAAAGTAGCAAAAATTTTAAGAAATTTTATAACTAATTTAAACTTTATATAACTAATTAATTAATTTTAAATTATTTAAAAGTTTATAACAAATTTAATTTATTTAGTATTAATTAAATAATTTAAACACACTATATTATACATAAAATAAAGGAAAATAAAAAAAAAAAAAAAAAAGACAAAAGGGCGACATTGTCGTCCCTTTTTACCAAAATTTTCACGAAAAGTTAAATATGCCGCCAAATAATTCGGGAAAAAAAAACAAAAAGGACGACATTGTCGTCCTATTTAATCGTCCCAAAAAAACTACAATAATTGACGGATCTCATTCTTCTCTCTATCTTCATCACTTGCACAAAAAACCACAAAAAGCGCTATAACCCTCGTAAAAAAGAAAAAAATCGGGAAAAATCACAAAAAGCATAATTTTCTTCAAAACACTACTATCACTCTTACCCATCAATTACACACGCACCACTTGTGCACAATTTGTATAATTTTGTTATTTTGTCACATTTAAAGGTATTTTTTTGATAAAATTTGGTTTGTTAATTTAATTTCTTTAATTATGGTTTGTTTACAATGGTTTTATGTTGTGTTTGTGTTGGTTAGATGGTCCACATAGCGACTCACCACCACCGTGAACCACCGCCGTGAACCACCACCAACAACCATGGCGCGTGTGACTCCACCACCACCACCTTTTGTGTTGGGGTTAGTGACTTTTTTAATTTTGTTAATGTGTTTTGGTACGACAATGTCGTGCCTTAAGTTTTATTAGTTAATTTGAGTGCGACAATGTGTTTTGGGACGACAATAGTTTGTTTAACTTTGGTTTTATGTGTAGTGTTTGGGACGGTAGGGACCGTGAGCAGTAGGGACAGTGAGACCACCTCTTTTTCTCTTTCTCTTTTCTTCACCGTGTATTTCACCCGCGAAATAGGTATATATATATATACTTTTATTACTTTGTCGATAATGTATATACTTTTATTACTTTGTCGATAATGAAAATGATATGTGATATCGGAAAAAATGTTATGTGATATGTTATTAATTGTTACTTATAAACTTAAAGTGACCGTGTTAAAATGAAAATGATATGTGATATATATGTTATTAATTGTCGATAATGAAAATGATACTTGTATTCTTGTTTTAGGATTTTAGTGATTAATTTTGGAAATTCCCGTCCGAAGTTAATCATCCTATAGAAAACCGTCGAAATTAATTTATTAGAAATTAATTTGGAAAATCTATTTGGGATTGCTTTTGAATGTTTTGTCTCATTTAGGATATGGATGCGTATAAGCTGTTTTACTATTTGAGAGAAATTGACGGTATTTCCTTTCACTCCTACGAATATGTCTTTAATGCACATATTTGGGGAGTTGAGGAAATCTTGCGAATTTTCAAATAATAAATCGATTATCTGCATCATCATATGAACGACACATTCAAAGAGTGGAGTTAGGATTGCCTTCCATAGTTGCACTAGGTAAGCGAGCGACTCATAATTACGTCTTTTCATGTTTGAATATGTATGTATATATACAAATTAATTTTTTGAATATGTTTTTACAACATGATCATGACAATTGATAAGAGTTGGACCCTTGTATCCAACCGTAATTCCCGAAATTTTAAATGGTCTTTTGCATTCATCGCGCATTGTAAGCCATTGGTAAACCCCATCACAAAAATGATTCATTGCCCATGTGTTCGTTGTGGTAGCGCTCCAACTAAATTGAGTGCGCTCAAAACTCTTGAGTTACACATATCTAAATCGGGTTTGACACACTTTATACCCTTGGAAATATCACGGTGAACCACTTCCTCCACCCGTAGTACATAACATACCACAACCACCTTCACTGAACACATGAACATGGATGCATTCTTCCAAGATATTCTGCGATAATGTCCCAACTCCACCATCTCAAACAACGGTTTCTCAACGGATCAAACAACGGGTCCTCAACCGGCTCAAACCGGTGATCATAACATTACTAACAAGTACGAAGAGTTACTTGCTAGGTCCACCCAAAAGTTGTACCCAGGTTGTGATATGACTACATTGGGCTTTACGTCGAGCTTTCGCGCATCAAGGTCTTACATAAAATAGCGATGTCGGGTTTAACAAGATTCTAGCTCTTTTGCAAAAGGCATGTCCCCTAGTAAAGGATTCAATTTCCACCGTCATACTATGAAATCAAGAAGACATACAAAGATATCGGGTTAGGATACGAATCGATCCATGCTTGTATAAATGATTGTTTTTATTTTGGGGATCGAGATGAGAACAAAATTCTCAATAATTGTCCAATCTGCAGCGAGTAGATGGAAAACCAAAAGACAAGCGGGAAGAAAGTTGCCAACAAGGTGTTGCGTTACTTTCGTTAAAACCTAGACTACAACGTATGTTCAACACAAAAGACATCATAAAGTGGATGACTTGGCATGCTCTTGGACGGTCTAAGGAAAGCGGTAAGATGAATCACCCGTGTGATGGTCAAGCATGGAAAAATTTTGACATAATGAAACACGAGTTTTCTCGTGACCCTAAAGCGTCCGATTAGGGTTGGCTGGCGATGGTTTCAATCCGTTTGGCAACATGAGTCAAGGTTCTGACATGTGGCGGTGATATTGACAACATACAACACACCCCTTGGATGTGTATGAAAGAGACTTCTTTAATGTTGGCGATGTTAATTCACGGCCCTAAATCGGTGCAAAGGACATTGATGTTTTCTTGCGACCTTTGATCAAAGAACTCAAGAGTTATGGATAGGAGAGTGGACTTTAGGCGACTGCTACGGTACTCATTTCAAAATGAAAGCGGCGGTTTATGGACTATCAATGACTTTCCATTTCAAGTAGTTTGTGCGGGTGGGTTGGACAAGGCTACTATGCATGCCCACATGTAATCGGGACACTCCATCGCTTCTGTGAAGCATAAAATCGCTTATGTTGGGTATAGAAGATTCTTACGCGTAAGTCATCAAGCGAGGAAAAACATAAGGAATTCCATGGTAAACACGAAAAGAAACCTCCTCCTAAAAGCTTTACCCATGAAATCATGATTCAAATTAGTAAAGTCTTTAAGCGTGTCTCGGGAAGCATCCAAATACTTTAAAAATAACCTAAACCAAATCGACAAATCGAATTGAATTGGAGTAAGCGTTCTATCTTCTGACTGGAGTATTGGCCGTTCTTCTACTAAAACACAATCTCGATGTCATGCACATCGAAAAGAGCGTCTTGAGTGTCTTTGAATACCTTGTTAATGAGCGACAAATCCAAAGACACGCTAAAGGCAAGGCAAGACTTGAAAACTTTGGGAGTTCGAAAGGAGTTGTGGCTCGTTGATAAAGGAAGCAGGAAGTTCGATAAGCCTCATCAACGTACTCTTTCACACGAAAAGCGAAAACTTTTTGTAAATTCATCAAAGGAGTTAGACTACGATGGGTTTGGATCGAACTTCAAGAAAAAAGTGACGTGATGATAACAACATAACGGGCCTAAAATCTCATGATTGTCATATAATGATCGTGGTTACTTCCTTATGGAGTTCGTGATACTTACCTAAAGACATTTCAACCCCATTAATCGAGCTCTGCTTATTCTTTAAGCGATTTGTGCTCAGTTTGATCTGACGAGGACATGGTGAAAGCTAAAAAGCAAATGATCGAGGTTATGATTAATTTAGAGCAAATATTTCCTCCTGCTTTTTGACATAATGATTCATTTGGTTATACATTTACACGAAGAGGCTATTCTAGGTGGCCCTGTTTACTACGGTGGATGTATCCATTTGAAAGATACATGAAAAACTAAAAATTATGTCCGAAATAAAGCCAAGCTGAAGGTTCTATAGCGAGAGGGTTATGTTGCGGAAGAAGCATTAACTACATTCGCGTTATCTTAAGGATGTCGAGACAAGATTTAATCGTCTTGGCGAAATGATGACGGTTTTCGAACAACCAAATAAATTCCGGTGTTCGGTTCGTAGGCAAACCGGTGGGTAGAAACGCCCGACCATGTTGAATCTGAGATGTTATGCGGCGGTTGTATGGTTTATACTTAACAATGATCACGAAATAAAGCGAACATCTGGCGTACAAAAGTACGTTTCTTATTTTTATATTTTGAAGAACCCTTTTTTTCTTAAGTTATTTGTTTCCGATGACTTATTCATTACCTTTTGCGTTGAATTTCCTAACGATACCGTGAAACAAGTTTTCCTCCTGGTTCAATCACAAGGTAAACACATTAGATATATTACCTTGTAGTCGAGTTATTGCTCATCTAAATCTGTTTGTATCTCTTTCGTAGATTCGTGAAAAAGCGTGGCAAAGACCCAGTTGTAGTCGAGTTACTCTCTTTGGCATGTGGACCTTCATCTAGTGCAAGTACATACCCGCATGCATAGTGAGCGGTGTGAAGTTCTTGGTGCATGGCGCGATAAACTTCATACCACTCAAGCGGTGGAGTTTCAACACCGGGCTGATGGAGCTATGTATTATGGTCAACTAGAAGAAATTCTAGAGCTCACTTATATGGGCAACCGTAAGGTTGTGTTGTTCGATGTATATGGTTCGACACCGTAACCCTACTAACCTACGCCACGCTCAGGCGTTCTTACATTGATCATGGCATACATCATATTTTGGTGAGCGGGATGCTTTTAGAAATCAACAATACATTCTTGCGACACAAGCAACACAAGTCTTCTACCTTGAAGACCACGCTGAGCGACCACCTCATTGGAAGGTTGTCGAAGATGTTCATCATCGGAAGATCGGCATGGGGATGTGGTAGATTCTTATCGAGGATGTTATACATGGCGTGGTTCATCGATGTTGCATTGTCTGTTGGTTTAAGCGGTTTTGAGTATGCGAATTTGAGTGTAAATGATGAATCGTGATGTGGGCCCACGGATGTTGTTCTTTGAAGAAGATCTTGATTTTGTTACTAATGAAGATAACGTCGTTGCCCATGTCCTTGATGATGATGATGTTGGCGTGTCGATGATGATGAAGTGAACCCACTATTGTTGTTGAAGAAGTTTTATCTAGTGATGATTACGATTATGACAATTAATTGTTTTGAATTGTAATTTGATTATGACAATCATTGTTTTAAATTGTAATTTGAATGAAATTGTTACTATATGTTTATATGAATGTGTATATTAGTGTTAATTGGTCCACGAAATTATGTGTTCTTTTACTTGTACTTTTACGGATGGCGTGTGTACGACCTAGATCACACTGGCGGGGATCTTGGCGGTGATCCACCAAGGCGGCCCTCATTTACTTTCTTAGGGCTATTCGCGGGTAACAAATTGTGATTTTTATTTTATTATTTTATTTTTATTATTATATAATTTTATTGATAAAACTAAATTTTTTTACATGTATTTTCACAACTTAATAACTTATATTTGTAGGTTCAATGATCACGGTGAGGCGGCAAATCGGGCCTTAAGGAAGGCTTTTAGGAGAATAACGGATGACCTTTGCCTATAGGCTTTGATCACAGATGATCAAGGCACCTTCACACCGGTGAGCACTTATGCAATGCGGTTAAGTAGTCTTATGGGGAACAAGTGAGGCCACTTCCCTTGATGCCGATTGGGAAGAAATTCACGATTCTTATAAAGGCGCATATAATGCCGACCCTACTGAGTTATATTTATTGTTTATTTTATTTCTATTGTGATTGTTATTAACCGTTTAGATATGCTTGTTATATTTAAATTGTGTGTTTGTTTAAATCGTATACTTTTTGCGAGACCTATTTCAACTGGCGCCTTGGTTGAATAATGAGACCAGATTCACGGTTGGACGAGAATGTTTATACGGTGGGGAAAGGATAGGACTTGGGCTATGGTTACGTGAGGGGCGCTATACGAAAATACAAACACGGGCTCAAGTCTAGATACTTTGATATCCACGAGACACCGCGGCGCAAAGGGCATCCGCCACCCAAGAAATCTGGGGAGCAGAACCCAGAGGAATGGGAGATGTTGGTTGTTGGTGGTTAGACCCAAAGCGGATGGCAAGATCGACCACAAATGCGAAAATCGATCAAAAACAAGATTATAACTTACCAAGGTCGGCGATCGTTCGTTCAAGGCCTTAACATTCATGTAAGACTCGTTATAATTTTGTGATTTTAAAGGTTTTATATTGTTTATATTTACCTCGTTATCAATTTATTTTATATTGTATGTATAGAGGGTCAACAATAACAATCAAAATGAAGACACCTTGAAACACGGAGGAGGCCATTCAAAAAAGATGGCACATTTGAGGCGAGAGAGAGCGAGGCGGCTTACGTAAGTAGTTTATCTCTTAACATGCGTCATTATATTAAGTTACTTCTCATTTATTATTTTTCCTAACTTTTTTTTTTTTTTTTTTTTTTTTTTTTTTTTTTGAAATTACAGAATGAGATGAGGGCCCTTCAAGAGCAAGTCGAGCCGGTCTCATCCGTACATGAGCGACTTGGAAATATTGCGTGTGTAGTTAGAGTGATAACCTTGAGCCAGGCGGCGGGCGGGGAGGTTACGGTGGTGGCTCAACCGCTCGCGAGTTCACGCGTGGGCATGCTCTTGAAGATTACGTTACTAGGGAGCATATGGCGGGCGATGAGGAAACCAAGGCTGCTCGAGCAGGCTCGTCGGTGGCGAGCTGCCGCGGCTAGGCAAAGTCTGCGCGGCTAAGGAAGCATTGTCGCGCCCAAGCCATGATTGGGACATCTGGATCTTACCTTGAATTTTTGTCCCACTACAACTCATCACAAGGTAATCCATTTCACCTCCCTTTCCTCGGTACCCATTCCTACCCTTTTCCCCTCCCGGCCCTTATGGTTTCCAAGCTTCCACTTTCAACCCCAATAATGCATTTGCGGTTGTTATCGCCCCCTTTCCAAACTCTATCACGTGCCCGGTACTAGTTCGAACTATGCTATGCCACGGACCTTAACGGTACAACTCACAAAATAATCCCCATTTGAGCCAAAATGATCATATTGATAATAATGACTTGAATAATAATGATGATGATAGTGGGGATAATAATGAGGCGAACAGCGAGTCGGGTGACGAGTCGTGGCGCGATCGGGCGGCGAGTTCTTTGAGGAGTAGGCGGGAAGTTAGTTTGTGTATTTTAGACTTATTAATATTATGGAATAGTATTGTATTTGTCGAATGTTATTTAGGAAATTTGAGACATGTTAGTTTGAGACATGTTATTTAGGAAATTTGCGCCTTGTTGGTTTGAGACATGTTAGTTTGAGACTTGTTAGTTTAAGAGTAGTTTACTTTGTATCGTATTTGTTAAATGGTATCGTAGAATTGTGGAATGTTATTCGATCCGTTTAGTAATTTGGTATTGTATCATATTGTCGATTTGGTATTGTGGATTGTGATTGATTCTGAGTTGCATTTGTTTTGGTAGATTTTTAGGAAAAAATCCGGAAAAATCTGGAAAATATGCGGTTTCTGCATTTTTTTGGCCATCCGGGACAATTAGGGACGACATTGTCGTCCCTAATATACAAAGCATGTCGTGCCATTCTGCACAAAGTGGCCACCTGTTTTTCCACGTGTGTATACAATTTGCACGACAATGTCGTGCCTTTTGCAATTTAATTACTTTTTAGGTTAATTTAAAAGATTCCCAAAAAAAAAAAAAAAAAAGTACGACATTGTCGTCCCAAATCGATTTTCGGGTTGAATTTTATTTGGGCCCCACAACATATGTCGTCCCAAAGTCTAAAGAAAATGTCGTCCCAAATTTTTTGGGTCAACACAATAGGGTCTACCAAAAGGCGCGACATGTCGTGCCGTTTTTTTCTTTGGTCGACATTGTGTGCAATTTTGGGACGAGAAAGTCGTGCCAAATCTTACATTTTTGTAGTGAGAAAATGAAACTCGATCTTGTCATTACCTACTCTTGGTGGTTTGTGCAAAAGTTATTTTGATGATATGCCCACCGGGATCACTAAGCGATGATAACGTAAGTACCTCTACGATTTGTTTCCCCTTCTCTTTTCCTTTGTGAAAAATTGCTATTAAGAAGTATCAATTAAATTAAAATGATGGTTGAATGTATTTTCTTAATGATAAATAGTTTAAGAATCAACATCTGAGGTTAAATAAAATTTACTAAAGCAACTAAGTTATAAGAGGTTTTATGAAAAACTAATATCTATAATTCTCTTTTAATAATAGAATTATTAGAAAGTATCCGTTAAACTAAAATGATGGCTGAGATTTTTTCTCGAGGCAACTAATACACATGGATTTTTAATATAATTTCTAATATTTCTATTTTTTATCGACAATGAGTACATTTCGTTAATTACAAAGACAAAAAACACATATGCAATAATCGCATCTCTTAAAAAATGGGAATGTTTATTGGTGTTTGATTGTCTAAACGGCGCATGATGGCTTCAATGGTCTTCAGTTTGTTGCTAATACACATGGATTTTTAATATAATTTCTAATATTTCTATTTTTTATGGACAATGAGTACATTTCGTTAATTACAAAGACAAAAAACACGTATGCAATAATCGCATCTCTTCATAAATGGGAATGTTTCTTGGTGTTTGATTGTCTAAACGGCGCATGATGGCTTCAATGGTCTTCAATTTGTTGCTTTTGGTTGGGTTATGGTGGCGAAGCTGCAATAATGGCAGTTGGTGGTTGAATCTTGAGTGGTGAACATACATCAAAAGGGAAAGATGAGAGAGTGATATACAAGACAGAGGAAGTATGATAAATTGTGTCATTTGTGTGTGAAATAAAAATATCCTAGTAAACTAAATGTGAGCATGGGAATTGAGGCCCACTAAAAAATTACTGTAATTGTTTTTCCAGGATCATAATTTTATCAAAACACTGATACATCATATAAAGAAACTCGTCAAATGATAGTGTAACAACCCCATTACCCTTTATGTATCTCTAAAAATTAACATGCCCTAGTAATAATATATACACAAGAACTAGAATTTCGATCAATAATTATTTTAAATTTGATAACAATGATTGAACTCTAATTTCTCTCACAGGGTCGCACACTATTTCAAGAAAATGAAATTCGATACTGTAATTACTTACTGCTGATGGTTTGTGCAAAAAGTTATCTTGATGATATGCCCACCGGGATCAGTACGCGATGACAGGGTAAGTATCTCTACGATTTTTTTCCTTCTCTTTTCCTTTGTGAAACTTGTTATTATGAAGTATAAACTTAATTAAAATAGTGGTTTAATGTTTTTTCTTAATGATAAATAGTTTAAGAATCAATATCTTAGGTTAAATAAAATTTACTAAAGCAACTAAGTTATAAGAGGGTTTATGAAAAACTAATATATATAATTCTCTCGTAACAATAGAATTATTAGAAAGTATCCGTTAAACTAAAATGATGGCTGAGAATTTTTTTCTTGGCAACTAATATACGTAGATTTTAAAATAATTTCGAATATTTCTATTTTTCATGGACAATGAGTACATAATATTTAGGGGTGAGGAGGACGATTTGAGGCAATTTTTGGATAAAACAAAATCCCGAAAAAAAAGTTCGGTATTAAGTATTTTAAAACCAAACCCCGCACCAAAAGTTCGGATTTATTTTCTTGGTTCAATTTTAGTTTTTTCTATTTTTACATTGGAGGTCCATCTTTTCTAAAAGTTGGAAATCACTTTTGCAAACAGTTACCGCATTAATTTAGACAAAGTTATCTAAAAGATGAAGACTTTTCAAAGAGATAAATAGTAGATACGATTAAGATGGTATCATAGTCGTCTTATGGTTTTTTAGGCTTAAAGGAAAACATTAAATGAGAAATTTTCGACAATATATAATTTATGTTTGTTAATTTAACTAAATTGAAGGACTTGTCAATTACTAATTATATCACAAATTTGGATATCCAAAATTTGCAGTGATGGTTTTATGTTAGACCAATTATTTTAGCTAAATTTTTTCAATTCGGATATCCGAGATTTCGGATAACAGTTTTGTATATCCAAATATCTATAATTTTTGGAAAACATTTGTTTGAGTTTCAAAACTTACATTTCATAAAACCCAACTTTTTAGTAAACTATGATCAAATTTTCAGATTCAAATACGGATTTTTTTGAACGCCCACAACCTAAATCAAGCAACCCTAGAAAGTAAGTTGAATATTTTATTAAAAAATAATAAGATTACATAACATGTATATAAAAAATCAAAACCGCACCATTGGTATAGAATTGGTTCGGTTTTTTTTTGGTTTTATAGTTTTTGGTTCGGTTTTCGGTTTTGTTTCTCTCCCTAACGACATCCCACAAAATGACGCAGATGTTCAAAGGATTATAGTGTGCCGTGCACGAGAAGAGAACACATGTATTAAGAATATCTTAATAATCTCAGCCGTCTTAGCTTGTATCTTTATTTACTTTTATGTACCGGGAATGATATTATATATTAATGACATACACCAAAATACCGGTATTGAGTATCTATCAATCAAATTTAAGATGACTAATAATAGCATATCACTTAAAGAAGGAGTAGCTAGAGTTAGAGTTGGATTCGAGAAAAACCATTACATTAAGCGTACCAAGATATATCTACGTATACCTTAAGTACAACCGACATTAAGAATCATTAAGAATCACCCTCTTAATGTCATTTATACTAGCACCTTTCAGATCTCCGAAACCACACAAGTAATTGAAGTGATGTCTGATGCTCATCAAATTCAATTAACAAAGGAAGAATTGCGAGCTTTGAAGAATGGTCTAGACCATGGAGAAGTATTCGTAAAATTCCGTGTGGACTACAAGATGAATATCAAGGTTTCGAGTTCTGTACTTTTTTACATAGACATGAGCATATGGGCTTAACTTGTAGTTATCCATACACATATGACCGTGTTGATAGTACCTAATTAAAATGTGATGTTTAATGTATGAATATTAATAATAAATGGTATTTAAGCATTACTTATTCAATTATATATACCTTTTAAAAGTTTTGATAGGTTGCTTAACTTTAAACAAACATAATGCATATTAAATAGAGTTAATTGCATTTTTGGTTCTTGTGGTTTGGCCAAATTGAAGGTTTGCTCCTCAAAATTTTGAAAGTGTAGTGATAGTCTCTATTTTGAAGTTTGGGTTGCATTTTTGGTCCTTTTTAGTGTGAAATGACCTTATTACCCTTGTCTTTTTTTGAAAAAGACAAAGGGTATTTTAGTCATTTAACTTTATCCAAGGACCAAAAATGCAATCCAAACTTTAAAATGAGGACTATCGCTGCACTTTCAAAGTTTTAGAGACCAAACCTGCAATTTGGCCAAACCACAAGGACCAAAAATGCAATTAACTCTATTAAATAATATTGAACCTCCATAGATGTAGTCAACTTAACATGGCATGTCAAAGTTAATAATCAAAATTATATGCTAAAAATTCTTTACAAAAAAAATGATAACGTATCAAACCATGAGGTTTTCCAAGGGCTATAGGCTGATAGCTTTACTATAGCTATCAAACCACCACTGATATGGTGCTAAACTGGGTCATTTAGAAAACTTTTGCGTGGTCTTCATAGTATCTGGGTTGAATAACATTTAAAACAGGCGAAGTGGGCTAAGTTAAAAGTTACCATTTACATAGATCTTAATCGGCCATATTGGCTGGAGTAAAGAAAGTAGAAGGGGCGGACTAGACAGGGGAATGAGGATGACATAACAAACTAAAGTTGTGATTTACAATGATCTAGTTACGTTATTCGACCGTCTTAAGCACTCCCCAAAGGAAGTTAATGTTTTTTTTAAAAGGTGGATACATGTTATATTTGAACGTATTAGTAGTTTAGAAATGTATATACTGATAGCATGTAGATATTAGTGGCCTAGGCCCACTAAGCACACGCCTAGACAAAAACTGTCATCAACACTTAATATAGGCACAATCCAATAAAAAACATGCGTAGACAACTTTGAACCCACTGTCAGCCAATGGTTATGATACAACACCTGACACCTAACGCTTACACAGCGCGTTCGGGGTCAAAGAAACTTCCTTTTCGTCGAGCAAGTTTTTCGACACCCTAGGTAGTGAACCTAATCGTTGTAGTGCAGTATTAGGGTAAATTGATATCGTTCTCTAGGGGAATAGAAATGCTAGTGAGAAGTTACTACGCTAAGGTTGGGGTTGAGGAAGATTACTTTTTTATCTTTTTATGTTTTTTAGGAAATTGAAAGGTACGAATCTCGGGGTTTGGATTTGGGGGTTGGTATTTCTACCGATTACTTCTACTATCTAATTATCTAATTAACTAAGGTGAGGGTAGTATATGTCTATTGTTGTGTGCTCGTATGATGATTAAAAATGTATTTGCTTAGGCTTTATTACTCCCTAGTTATCTCCTATTGATGGTTGAATTGTCACGTCCTTATTCTTAATCGCGTTGTGTCTCTAAGGTCGTAGGTGTCGTTTATCCCTAACTCTTTGAAGCTACCAAGGTTAATGACTACAAAATCTCTAGGATTTATAAACTTTAACTCTAAGGTATTCTTTGGATGTATAGCCTACAATTACTCTAGGTGATTATAAACTATGGTTCAACAAAGATTAATCAAGCATTAACAACACAACGAATGACCTATCGCAATACTAGGTTAATCACAACTAAGATAAGAGACAACCAATCAATATTCAATAACTAAGTTTCATACTACCTAAGCAAACACATAAGTAAATTAGCCGGACATGGGGAACATGCAAGCATACACACAATCAATTAAAGACATAGTTAAATTAATGAAGTAAAATACTTATTTTGATGTAAGATAGGGTATGGAACCCTAAAATACTGTACAAGTCAGCCTTAGTCGTTATAAGTCCGTTTTCTACGTTTTATATATCCTTAGTTTCGTATTAAAGTATATTAGTATATTTTTGACAAATCGATTCATTTAGACAATGTTTAAAACTCATTTTTGACCTATGAATAATTCTGTACAGCAAGCATTTTTCTGAAAATATAGTTTTTGCCGCTAAACTTGAAAATAGCGTATCTCCTTCGTTATAAATCCGTTTTAACCCGTTCAAGCGACCACGGTTTCGTTTTAAAGTATATTTTCTGGAAATATAACCCAAAATATTTCATGACTTGCTGAATTTTCCAGATTTTACAAAAACGATCAGACCACAATATTAAGTTGTCGAAAATGATTTTTCTAGCGTAACTCTTGTTTCAATCACTTCAAATCAACATCAAATCTATTCTAAACCTACCATACACCTTCTTAGGATGTCATGGGTTCCTAAACATCATCAACAATGATATGTTTCAAGGGATTAATTATAGGATGAATAAAACTCATAATAAGTAATAAAAACACTTAAAAGTGGTATGAATCACATAATACTTGCATGATTTGTACTAGGATGATAAAAATAACTCAAGAATGATTATGAAAGATTAGTAAAGATCATGAAAAGCTTAATAGTTATATGAAGAGGTTTAAGTAACTAGGTTTCCTAAATACTCTCAGGTTTTTATTTCAAAACCTAAATAGAAGTATACTAGTGTTAATATAGTCACTTGATCTTGAAAATCTTTTGATTTCTTCTTGGTTTTTGGTCTTGGCCGAATGGTAGAGATGGAATGGAGAGGTTATGATTTACTTTAGACCTTCTATTATGTGTAACTATGTGTTATGTAAAATAATATCTAGTATAATGAAAGTATTATGCAAATATCTTAGTCTATAAATGTTTATGTGTACAAGCTAGTATAATTAGATATTTTTCTTACATGGTGACTAAGGGGTGGCCGGCCATGGGGTAAAATGGGGAGGGTTTGGGTAGTTTGATAAGTAAATGTATTATTTGTTAAGTATAACGTGTAGTTTATAAATATAATTAGGCATTTAGTGTAGCGTTAACTAGAAATTGATTTTAACGGAACAAAATAAAATATATCAAGTCATAAAATTATAAAAATACATTTCTAAGAATTGAGTGAATAAATAATTATCGAGTTAAATTCTGAAAACCGTCGTAAATATATACACATAACAATTTATATACAAAATAAATTCATAACATCGAGTAAACTAATAATATAATTTTATAGTCTTAAAATGAGTATAAAAATATATTAGGACAATTTTGGAAGTGTCGGATCAATTGTTCAAAATAAATGATCGTATCGATAGCGTTTATTTAATAGAAAAATATACGTTAATGAAATATGCAAACCCATGCATGAACTAATATGAAAATGACGTTACTGATGATATGTAGACTAACTCTAGTCTATATGAAATGTCCTCAATGATTTTTCATGAATACGCAGCTAAACCCTTACGGTTACGCGAATTTGACACTCGTAAACCTAGTTTACTATAAATGATGAATAAAAATCATGAATATAAATTTTTCTCCGGGAATGAATAGTGTTTTGTAAATAGTAAAATTTTGAAATAACCTCTCAAAATATCAGCTCGACTTCAAAAACGATGAATAGTAAAATGATGAATAGTAGCCGATGAATAGTAAATTCCCGAGATGAATAGTAACATTTTTAAAGTTTGCAAAATGATCGGAAATTGAGAATTGTGACAACCAAGCACCATGCAAGATAAGTAGCGTACGTCTTCTTCAAAAGAGGGTTATGGATTGAGGATTGAGTATTCGAGGATCACATGTATTGAACTTAATTGGCTTCATTGTGAGTTTTATCGTGTTTTATAAATCAGGAATGCACATATAGTACGATTGTTACACGTTGCATTTTAAGTGACTTACGTGATATATTCATGTAATAGCAATGCTCAAGTGCATGACACTGTATATATTTCATCAAGTTTTCATATGCATAGTGGTTGTAGTGTAATAAACCGAATCTACGGGTCCTTGACCAATTCAAGGGTTATGAACCGGTTACGGGTCCATGACCAAAGTCAAGTGTTCGAGGTAGTCGTTTGAACTCGTGAAAGGAATCCTTTGAATTCAAAGTTATGTGTACGGTCCCGGGATCTATGGTTATAAAGATTATTTTCATATTAAAGTTAATGCAGAAACACGTGGCATGCACTACTTTTGTACAATATTACACGTACACGAGCTTACTACACCATTTAGGGTTATGCATTATACGTGCGTTCTTAGGTTAACCATTGACAGCTCGACTTAAAAGAGGATTCAATTTAAGATGGACTCAAGAGGACTATCACGTTAATATCCGACAAAATACGTTAACGATATATTGTTGAATTTCTATATATATATATATATATATATATATATATATATATATATATATATATATATATATATATATATATATATTCGGCTGTAAAGTGACAGATTTAAGGTGTTGATGACGTAAAGGATTCATATTATCATATATCAAGCTCTAAATAAATACTATGTCTAGGCTATATTTCGATAATCTTTAAAAACCTATATTAACACCCAAGACTTTTATTTCCAATACACATCAATATCTTACATATAAACAAAGTAAGTATTTAGAGTTACGTTTTAAAGTTATGTTTTATAGTGATACTTAAAGTTATCTGAAACTTTTGAAACTACATATCTAGTTACCATAACTTATAGTTTTCTGCAATGTACGTTCAAGTGATTTATCAAAAATAGAGAAAGATAAGTTTTCACGTAGCGGTAATTAACCAAATGTAATGAAGTTGTCAAGAGTAGAGTATGCGTGTGTTTGCTAAGCCATCAAAAAGCAAGTCGCCGAGAGACGCAATATAGTGGAGATGGCTTGTATGCTTGAAACCTGCTGCCAATATACATATAAGCTCTATATATACTACGCTAGCTTCTTGCTAGCTAATTAGGCACACGCTTCTTGCATCTACGATTTTCTGAGCTTTAGGTATATCTCTTGGCTCCCTTTCTTATATTTTTATGTATGAAACAAGTGAACACGTGGGTATATAGAATTTTATATTCACTTGTTTTTTATATTATTTCGGTTAAATTCTTTCTTTGTACTAATTTTCTTGTCACCGAAGTGTACTAGATTTATTTTTGGGATATCAACCGGCTTTATACAGAATAGATTTTAAAATATGCAAAACCAAATAATGCTTTTCTTATTTTAAAAGTTTGTTGTGTTTGAAAATTAGAATTAAAGAAAAAAAGTTTTTACCGTTTTGAAATTATTAAGAGTAAGTTTTGAAATTATTGGGAACTAAACTGGGAATGTTGAGAATTACTTCTAGCTAGTGTGCATGTACAGTTCAAGCCCAACCTTTTCCTTGTTTGTTTCTGAATTCGAGTAAAATCCTAAAATCACCCAATTGCATGTTTTACGTTGCATTCTGAAACATCGAAAGAGTCACCCACGGATTGATTGGAGTTCTGATAGTGAATTAATCAAGATCGATTCACGCGTTCTGAAACCATTTGCGCGGATTTTTGGTTCGATTTGGAAAGGTTACTAGGCACGGGCCTTATATATGTTCTTGCATCCTATCCTACACTTGGAGGATTGTCATTGATACTTTGGCAACATACGTTCTAAGTTTTGGCCTCCCATTCTCAATCTGTTTTAATCGTTTTTCGAGAACTTTTGGGTTAGCAACTCGTAAAAAACATAAACCCACTTTATTTTACCAACATAAATGTAGTGAACTATATATTTCTCTCATAGGGTCGCACGCTATTTCATAGGGTCGCACGCTATTTCAAGAAAATGAAATTCAATACTGTCATTACCTACTGCTGGTGGTTTGTGCAAAAAGCTATTTTGATGATATGCCCACGGGGATCACTACGCGATGACAACGTAAGTACCTCTACGATTTTTTTCCCCCTTCTCGTTTCCTTTGTGAAAAATTGCTATTAAGAAGTATAAATTTAATTAAAATAGTGGTTGAATGTTTTTTCTTAATGATAAATAGTTTAAGAATGAATATTTGAGGTTAAAATTTTTTTACTAAAGCAACTAAGTTATAAGAGGTTTTATGAAAAATTAATATCTAGAATTCTCTTGTAACAATAGAATTATTAGAAAGCATCTGTTGAACTAAAATGATGGATGAGATTTTTTTCTCCAGGAAAATACACGCGGTTAATACAACGGAGCGGAATCGTCACCATTTTCAATGTTTGGATAACTATCCAACTTACTTTACAGGATTGCTTGATTTAGATTGTGGGTGTTAAAAAATATCCGTATTTGAATATCCGAAAATTTGATCACAGTTTACTAAAAAGTTTGTTTAATGAAATGTTAGTCCTAAAACTCATATAACAGTTTTTCAAAAATTATAGATATTTGGATGTATAAAACTGTAATCCAAAATTTCGGATATCCGAATTGATCGAAACAATTTGGCTAAGATAACGGGTCTAACATAAAACCATCATATCACCGCAAATTTGGATATCCAAATTTGTGATATAATTAATAATTGACAAGTCATTCAATTTAGTTAAAATGTCGAATATGCATATTCAATGTTGTACTTTGTCCCCATCTTTATGGCAAAACCACTGATAATACAACCTTATGAAGATGAAAAGAAAACATAAACGAAGAAAAGAGCTTAACAATACTTAAAGCAAAGAAAAGAGCTGAACAAGATTTAAAACTTACATATATAGGAGGACCTCATGGAACATGATACGTGATTTGTGAACTTGATGGTTGGTTTTTATCGTTTTTGCATCGACGGATGCAGGTTCATCTGTCGGAAGAAAATCACCTATGAAAGCTTAGTGAACCGAAAAGGCAGTAAACCTAGAAAAGAATTTTTTTTTTTCCAAAGAACGTATATTAATTACCAAAAAAACATAAAAATAAACAAGAAAAAGGATGGTAGCTTAAATCGAACCTAAATGAATGTTTCAAAATCGCCATCGTTAGCTTCTGTGTACCTTAACTTTCCATCGAACCTCTCTGTCCCCCACGCAATTCCTACCCAAAAAAGTAGCTAGTCCGCGAAACCTGCTACCCATTGATCTTTTTCTTCACTCAATTACCATCCATCAGTATATAACAATCCCTCTTTAGAAAGCTACTACGCACGCCATTCTAAATCACGAAACTTATTTTTAACTTCCATACTAAATGCTCCTACAAGCTCCATAGAAATAACCGGTGCGTCTACGATTCCGGGATTGATGTGATAGTAAGGGGATGTTTGGTAGGATGGAATGGAAAGCAAAGAAAGGGAATGGGAGCGTTTCCTATTGTTTGGTGAGTACCGAGAATGGAATTAGAGAATTAAAATGGCATTCCCTTTCCACCTATTTGATTCTTTAAAAAAAGCTGACCTACAAAACAAAAACGCATATGCATTGCACATGTCATCTCAATTGGGGGAAAATATAAAAGCCTTAGCAATTTTTTCTCAGTCATTATTGAATTTCCTCTAAACATCTTCTTCTCCAATTAGTTTTCACCACTAGTTACGATGGTCACATCATCGTCATTTATAGTAATTTTTAATTGTTATTAAGATTCTGCTTATTAGCCAATATAAATCATTATTATTTTAAGCTACAAAATGGCAGATTGTTATGTTTGTAACGAAGCTAGTCAACTGATTTAATTATTGTACATGATGATGTTCATAACTCACAAGTGTGGCTTCGTGAATTGAAATTGAAAAAATGAAGAATTTTGATTGCACACAGAAAATTCAGCTGAAAGGAGAAATATGTGGGAAACGGTGCACACTTTTATTAATAATGAAATCGATTACGCTTAAAAATGTAAAATAAAAGATGAAAATTAAATACGATGTAAAGGGTAGAAGGTAAGCAGACACTATGGAACCGTAATAAACGAAGCAGAGAAGAGAGTTGTACGAGGCTCGTATTGGATACGATTCCCTTAAAACAGATTCGCCATCTGCTTCCTGTGGTACAACGACGAGTCATGTTGCTGACGGACTAAACTTACTTGCCTGAAAAATCACCGAAGCCTGCGTGTTTCTGATCGAAGGGGTAGAAGCATAAGTCTGCAATGGAGTTGCGTTATTTTTTTCTGCGTAAACTGAATGATGAGAGGCGTTTAATATATAGGCTAAACCTATCTTGGACACCAAGAAAAGTATCTGCCAAATACTAAACAGATATGCGAATCTGATAATATATTAAACACGGTTTTATTATCTTCCATTTATTTAAACCGATTCTATTTAACTTGTTTACAAAGTTTAAATCGGCCCAAAAATAAATGGACACAACTGAAATAATGACCACGAAATCAGAACAAAAGATACGCAGTATGCGAGATTTTTGAGTCGATTCGTGTCCGCATGTCGTGCGGGCTCGCATGAGTTCGTAAGCTTCGAACTCATTTTGGCCCGAAACTCGAATCAGACCCCCTGCTGCACGCACGTAGGTGTTGGAGTAAAACCAACAAATCATTTTGAAGGTTCATATCAAGATTTCTATATAAACAAGGTTTCACTTCTTGTTTTGGGCGATGTGGGATACTCCCACTTTTCCAAATTTTGTGTTTCAAGTGCCTCACTTTGAGACACGATATCTCATTCATATCAACTCCATTTTGACACTCTTTAGCTCGTTGCCGAAACTCTCGTCGAGGAGAACGCAAAGCTACCAAGAAATATAAATATATATAACATATACATATATTAAATAGTGTCCAAAATTTGCAAAAACTCATTTTGCAAAAACTCATTTTCCAACAATCCCCACATGAATGGAAATCGATCGAAACACACGAAAGTTTCGTGAAATTTCTGCGGTTAAGTCTTGCATAGGATAGGTAGGTGTAACCTTTGAACCTTCCTTGTGAGATGCACTTAGTCTCCTAGATCCGAGTAGACACGATGTCCTTGAACTCATTATCCATTTACGTAGACGACATTACACTTCACACAAGACTCTCCCCGACAATGTCAAGTCCTCATAGTCGTGTTCGCATGGTCATGAACACTAGCCCGGTTCTCGCAAGAGCTCTTAGGAATTGCGCCCCACATTTCCCTTCAAGCGACCCCACTTCTCTCTCACATAGGTGATTTCATCTTGAATCATTAAAACATATGTTTTGTGATTTCATCTTGAATCATTATGCTTTATGATTTCATCCCGAATCATTAAAGCCATATGTTTAACCTCTCAACAAGTCACATTTGTTATAGGAATGGACTAGGAAAGTTACAATATTTAGTAACTCCCCACATTGACATGACTTCCCCACATTTCTATGATTAGGTTGTCCTATTGAACCTAGATCTTGGGATCTCCAACAATCGGGTTAGGTTTTCCTTCATAGAAACTCATTCCTTCAAGGGCTTTAGTCCCATTCCTCTAGACGACTTACTTACTAACTCTCTCGCTTAAGCCTTCGTAAGCGGATCCGCGATGTTATCCTTTGACTTCACATAGTCAATTGAGATAACTCTGTTGAGAGTAGTTGTCGATCGAATTATGTCGACGACGGATATGTCCGGACTTTCCATTATACATTATGCTATGAGCTCGCCAATTGCCGATTGACTATCACAATGTATACTAATGGTCACACGGTTTAGGCCACCTTGGTATGTCCTCTACGAATTGACGTAGCTATTCCGCCTCTTGTCCGCATTTATCTAACGCGATAAATTTCGATTCCATCGTGGACTTAGCTATAACAGCTTGCTTGGAAGACTTCCAAGATATAGCTGCGCCTCCTAGTGTAAACACATATCCACTAGTCGATCTAGAATCCTTTATGTCGATATCCAATTTGCATCACTATATCCCTCGATAATAATGGATATCGATCATAATGCATCCATAATCGCGATCGTATCTCAAATAGTGAAGTACCCTAGTCATAGCCGCCCAATGTGCATAGCTTGGGTTACTAGTATACCTACTTAGCCTCGCTAACAAAGATATGCTAAGTCGTCGGCACCGTCATTAAGTACATTAACATGCCAATAACTCTTGAATACTCTAATTGGGCAACACCTAAGCCTCTATTTTTAGATAGATGCTTATCGTGTCAATTGGAGTTCTAGCTAGCCGAATCCCCGCATTATGAGTATTAAGAATTTTGTCCACATAATGTGCTTGACTTAACACAAGTCCATTCTCGAGTTCGTATGATCTTTATTCCAAGGATCACATCACCAAACCCATATCCTTCATGTCAAACTTTGATTTCAACATGTCTTTAGTAGATTTGATCATCTTGTCGTTATCGCCAACGATAAGCATATCATCAACATATAAACACAAGATTACATATCCACTATTTGTGTCTTTGACATAAACACATTTGTCGATTCATTAATTTTGAATCCACTCTCTAGCATGGCGTGGTCAAATTTTTGATGCCATTGTTTGGGAGCTTGCTTTAAGCCATATAATGACTTAACAAGCCTACAAACTTTGTTCTCTTTCCAGAGCCATGAAACCCTCGGGTTGGTTCATGTAGATTTCTTCTTCTAAATCTCCGCTTAAAAATGCCGCTTTCACATCCATTTGGTGAACTTCCAAATTTCTTAAAGCGGCAATAGCAAGTATCATCCTAATCGAGGTTATTCGCAGAATAGTGAATATGTATCAAAGTAATCAAGACCTTCTCGTTGTCAAACTTTGATTACTAATCTTGCTTTATACTTGTCAATGGTGCCATCGGCTTTCATCTTCTTCTTGAAGATCCATTTATAGCCTAGTGGTTTACAACCGGAGGTAAATCCACGAGCTCCCAAGTATGGTTTTGTAAAATAGAATCTATTTCACTTTTAATGGCTTCTTTCCATCGAGGCCCTTCGAGGAAGTAACCGCTTCTCGGTATGAAGTAGGTTCATTTTCAACCATAAAGAAACAAAATCGGGTCCAAACGATTTCTGGTTCTTGCCCTTTGCTTCTTCTAGGTTCAACTTCTTCTTCCTCGCTTGATCTTGTCTCTCATCTTGGAGATCATTATCATCTCGTTGTCTCTTATCTTGGACAACTTCTTCATCTATTCTAGATAAACTTCCGCTTCCTTCGTTAAACAAGGAAAACTAGTTTCAAAGAATGAAGCATTCCTTGATTCCATTAATGTACCCTTTTGTATATCTTTTCGAATCATGTACAATGAAGCGATAAGCATCGCTATTCTTAGCATATCCGATGAATATACAATCCATGATTTAGGTCCAATCTTTGGGCCTTGGGAGTTGGTATAGCGACCTTTGCTAGACACCCCACACTGTAAGTACCGATATGATGGCTTTCTTACCATCCATAATTCATAAGGGGTATCTTCTTTTCCTTACGAGGTATCTTATTTAAAAGATAAGTAGCCGTTAAAATGGCTTCCCCACATGTCCCGGCTTAGACCGAACTTATCAACATGGCATTAACCATTTCTTTCAAGGTACGGTTCTTCCTTTCGGCAATACTGCTCACTGAGGTGAATAGGAGCGGTGAATTCGTGTCTAATTCCATGTTTCGCACATAGGTCGTGAATGGAGACACATATTCACCTCTCTATCACTTCGGACCACCTTGATTTTCTTACTAAGTTGATTCTCAACTCGCTTTTGTATAGAACAAACTTGTCTATAGCTTCATCTTTACTTTTCAAGAAGTAAACATAGCAATACTTTGTACAATAATCAATAAACGTGATAAAGTACTTATTGCCACCTTTGTGGGTAGTGATTTCAAATCACATATGTCGGTGTGTATCATATCAAGTGGTTCGGTTTTTCGTTCAACCGATTTGAAAGATGCTCTTGTAAGTTTGGCTTCAACACAAGTTTCACATTTATATTTTGAGTCAATATGGAAATTAGGTATGCAATTAAATTTAATCAAACGACGATCGAATTAAAATTTACATGTCCAAGACGGCCATGCCACATATTAGAAGACTCAATCAAGTAAGCGTAAGAATTCATTTTATTGATATCATTCTTAACAACCATTACATTGAGCTTAAACATACCATTCTGTGGCATATCCCTACCAACATAAACTTGATTCTTAGAAAGAACAAACTTATCGACTCAAAACAAGACGAAACCAAACTTGTTCAAAAATTAACCGACACAAGATTCTTGCGAATCTATGGAACATACAAGACATTAGTCAACTTGAGCTCTTTCTGATGTCATCTTCAAGATTACATCTCCTTTCCTTGATTTCAAGTAGATTGCAGAGTTGCCCATGTACGCCTTCTCTCCACTATCAACCGCTCGAAAGAGTGAAACATACTCTTATCAAGACACACATGACGGTAGCCCCAAGATCCACCCATCATTCCCTCGTTGTTGGAACCTACCAGTTAACTTCGTAGATCATGGCAATGACATCGACACCATAGCAATCATGTCCACATCTTCATTCACCATATTAGCCTCGCGTGGAGTCACCCGCTTCAGATCTTACAATTAGCAAAGACGGTGACTGGCCGGTCACAGCTTGAAACACACCCTTGGAACTTCGTTTCACAATTGCGACTTTAGGAGCAAGGTACTGGACTTCCTTTGCTCTTTTGTCATTCTTTCCTTTTCCTTTGCCTTTACCTTTGACATTGGACTTTGAAGATGACGAAACATGCTCAACCATATTTGCCTTTTCGTAATCAGCGATACGTGTTTTTTCGAGCCGACTTGTTGTCCTCTTCAATACGAAGACGAACAACCAAGTCTTCAACACTCATCTCCTTTCGCTTATGCTTCGTGTAGTTCTTGAATTCTACCCACTTGAGGTAACTTTTCAATAATAGCAAAGAACTTGAAAAGTTTCACTCAAAGTCATTCCTCAAAGATGAATGTCGGTAGCGAAACCTCAGATCTTGAACCCGACTTATCACATTCTTTGAATCAACCATCTTGTAATCCAAAAAACGAGCTACCACGAACTTCTTTGTACCAAGATCTCGCTTTTGTACTTATGCTCCAATGACTCCCATAATTCTTTGGCGCCTTGGTCTTGCAAGACACGTTGTACAAAGAATCAACCAAACCATTCGTAACATAATTGTGACACAAAAATCAATGTTTCCATGCTTCCAAGGCTTGAACAACTGTTGATTAGAGGATTGACCTTCGAGGAGGTTCCACGTTAGGTGGGTTTTCTTTTAAGAACCGCAAGGTTCAAAGTAGTCGATAGAAAACATCTTCATTGCCACCTCTTGAAATTTCGCCCATTGAATTTCTCTCGTTTCTCAAAGATGATTAGCAACCGTGTTGGTAATCTGGCGCACTGTAAGTTCACGAGTAGTCACAGGAGAGGGTAGTCGTGTTTGTCATCCCTGAAAATTCAAACACAAACAGTTAAACAAACTGCTTTAAATGGTATCTACTTGTACCAGATCCGATTCAACAAAACTCTAGCTTGGTTTTGATGGATCGAGTAAATCGGTTAATAGAAACTCTATCTTGGTTTCGTTAAACCGATAACAAACCGCTTTAAAAAACGTTAGTCTGCTCAATCCAAACTGTATGTATAAATCTGTTAAAAGAAAGTCGATTTCAAAGAAACTCAACAAGGTTTCGACGAAAACAGCTTTATAAAATCTCGTTAATTATTAATCCGATTTTATAACAAAGTGTTCTAAATTCGTTAAACCGAACTGCTTTAAGACCGTGGGAAACGGTGCACACTTTTATTAATAATGAAATCGATTATAGTTAAAAATAATGTAAAATTAAGTATGCATGACGAAGGGTAGAAGCGTAAGATGCACACTATGGAACCGTAATAAACGAAAGCAAGAAAGAGAGTTGTACGAGGCTCGATTGATACGATTCCTTAAAATATTCGCCGTCTGATGGTACAACGTACGTAGTTGTTGTCCGACTAAACCTACTTGCCTTCGCCGTCTGCTTCCCAGGGTACAACGTACGTAGTTGTTGTACAGCCGGACTAAACCTACTTGCCTGAAAAATCACCGAAGCCTGCGTGTTTCTGATCGAAGGTTGCTGGAATAAGTCTGCAATGGAGCTGCGTTATTTTTTTTCTGCGTAAACTTAATGATGAGAGGCGTTTAATATATAGGCTAAACCTATCTTGGACACCAAGAAAAGTATCTGCCAAATACTAAACAGATATGCGAATCTGTTAATATATTAAACACGGTTATATTATCTTCCATTTATTTAAACTGATTCTATTTAACTTGTTTACAAAGTTTAAATCAGTTCCAAAATAAATGGACACAATCTGAAATAATGATACGCAGTATGTAGATTTTGAGTCGCATTCGTGTCCGCAGGTCGCTGGGCTCGCATGAGTTCGAAGCTTCAACTCATTTTGGCCCGTAACTCGAATCTACACCCCTCACACAAGACGTAGGTGTTGGAGTAAAACCAACAAATCATTTTGAAGGTTCATATCAAGATTTCTATATAAACAAGGTTTCACTTCTTATTTTGGGCGATGTGGGATACTCCCACTTTTCCAAATTTTGTGTTTCAAGTGCCTCACTTTAAGATACGATATCTCATTCATATCAACTCCATTTTTGACACTCTTTAGCTCGTTGCGAAACTCTCGTCGAGGAGAACGCAAAGCTACCAAGAAATATAAATATATATAACATATACATATATTAAATAGTGTCCAAAATTTGCAAAAACTCATTTTGCAAAAACTCATTTTCCAACAAAATATACCTTTAAACATGATACTCCTACAATAGTCAATAATAGTGTACATAACATAGTAAGTTACAATACCCCACCCTTTGCGTCATTGCTTCTTGTTGTCTAACGCCTCATCATCACCGAGATGATCACATGATCTTCATTATTTCCACACACAAAACAAAATAAACCCTCACAGCCCTCCATGGCTCCATGTTTATTACCTCCTTTGACAAACCATTCCTACCCTCCCGGAGACTATGCGCTAGTCTAACCCATAGACCATATCCATCAACATCATATCATCGGTATATCCCACCTTCGTCATCATCGTAACCCAATGACGACAAACCACGCTAATGCCGCCCTACCTCAGCGTATTCATGCTTCTTACCACCAACGCCGCATATCCGTTAGAGTCGCACCTACTTCTATTAGATGTCTAGCTTTGGATTAATGCTATTGTCATTATTTTATTTGGATGGATATCAGTCTGTCATTTATTAGAGTTAAATAAACCCTAAAAAATAAAGAAAGAACACCATTTGTGATGATACCATAGTTTCCAAATTTTTACGTGTTTCATTTTATCTGCTTATGTATGCTACACGACAAGTGACCTTAAGTAGGATGTTTCTAAATTGTTATCCCGTACGAAGAAATTAATGCATTTTCATATCTAGTCTGAAAAGTCAAGAAAGATCATCAATCATGAGTAGGCGGTGAAAGAGATATGGGTTGGTTAAAATGACATGCCGAATGAAATGGGAGAAAAGAAGAAGACGGAATGGGTTAATTATAAGTTAATTTGGTTTAAGACTTTAGAAGGTAAGAGTGTGGGGGTATATTAGTCTAGTCACAACAAAATTCTGTGCACATATAAAAACTCTCCGTGTAAATATCAATTCCCATTTTAATTATCTTGAAGATGCATGACTAGTTTTTTAAAACAAACTAAATATTGTAATTTTAGCGATCATGTTTTGTTAAAATGTGGTTTCACAACTTTGTAAAATGAGAGATTGAAAAATATGTAGTTGGAGTTGAATGATAATAAAATTATTAGTTACACGATCATCCAGATATTTATTTGTTTTATTTTCGTTGCATTGTATATTTCATTCTTTAGTGGTGCCAAACGAGATAATCAATCTTCTAACGTATTCCCTTGATGTATTCTTTGGTTTCACCAAACAATGGAATTCTTTCTCTTTATATAAGGTTATTCTCTTTCTTAACAATTCCATTCTCAGCTTTAATTCCATTCTGTGTCATTCACTCGTACCAAACATCCCCTAATATTTTAGAACCGGCAAATCTCGCCCGTTTAAGAGTAAGTTTTCATATTTGGTTAATAATCATATTTCCTTTAAGTTTTGGTTAAATTATACACTATGTAAAAAGAACGACTTTTTTTATAGACAAATGTACAAAGTTATCTATAAACATTTGATTTTTAAGTATAAAATTAATAGATGTACTAATTAAGAGTTAGGACCAAGTTACATATTAATGTGATTATTTTTTAGAAAAGAGTATGGTGTGTCAAGTAATTATATGATAAGGTGGCATCATTTCATAGCTTGTTATTTTAAGATGTATTGCCTTATAGAGAGTAGCTTTTGTAAACTGTCGAGATTTCCAGAATTCAAAAATATGATCAGACCTTTAAATAAAGTTGTCGAAATGAGTTTTTCTCGCGCAAAACCTATTCTAACCAATTCAAACCAACGCCGAAGCTATTCTAATCCTACCATACACCTTCTTAGGGTGTCATGGGTTCCTAGACATCACCAAAAGTGATATGTTTCAAGGAGTAATTATAGGATGATAAATATATACTTATAACTCTTAAAAACAATAAAAAGTGGTATAAACATCAATATGACTTGCATGTTTTTCTTAAATATGATGAAATGAACATAAAATAAATATGAAAGATGAACATGAACATGAGATGCTTACTAGTTACTTGACGAGGTTTAATGAACAAGGGTTTATCCTAAATACCCTAGGTTTTTATTCCAAAACCTTGCTTAAGAGTATGCTAATGTTGTGAAAATAACTTGACTTGAAGAAAAAAAATGATCTCCTTGTTGTCTTCTTCTATGGCCGGTTTTATGAAGGTGAGAATGAAGAGAGTAGCTTTTAGATTTACACTATGATATTATGTAGACTATGTGTAATAGTTTGTTTAATATAATGTAGTATAAATGTGTAAGATATTTGTACCAAAGTTGTGAGTCATCTAGTGAATGTCGACCAACATAAAAAAATAAAAGAGTTTGTATTTTGAGTAGATAAGTACTTGTGTGTAGAAGTAAAAGTGTGTTACTTAAGAATAATTAGTAACTTGTGTACATATTTGAGCTTTTAGGATAGCGTTAGCTAAAAATAAATTTTAACGGATCAAAATAAATATATTGAAGTCATAAAAATTATAAAAATACATTCTTACAAAAATTGAGTGAAATGATAATTATCGAGTAGAATTTACGAAGACCGTCGTAAATATTTATATATAACAATTGATATACAAAATAAATTTAAAACACCGGGTGAACTAATAGTATTATTTTTATAATCTTAATATGAGTATACAAATATATTAGGATAATTTTTGGAAGTGTCGGATCAAATATTTGAAATAAATGATTATGCGATAGCGTTTATTTAATAGGAAAATAAACGTTTAATGAAAAATGCAAATCCATGCATGAACTAATATGACGATGATGTTGCTAATGATGTGTAGACTAAATCTAGTCTATATGAAATGTCCTGAAATTACGAGTTGTCACAGATATGCCCAGCGGGATCACTACGCGATGACAACGTAAGTACCTATACGATTTTTTTCCCGTCTCTTTTCCTTTGTTAAAAATTGCTATTAAGAAGTATAAATTTAATTAAAATGGTGGTTGAATGTTTTTTCTTAATGATAAATAGTTTAAGAATCAATATCTGAGGTTAAATAAAAAATTTACTAAAGCAACTAAGTTATGAGAGGTTTTATGAAAAATTAATATCTAGAATTCTCTTATAACAATAGAATTATTAGAAAGCATCCGTTAAACTAAAATGAGGGATGAGATTTTTTTCTCCAAGAAAATACACGCGGATTTTCTCAAAATTAATACAACGGAACGGAATCGTCACCATTTTCAATGTTTGGATAAATATTCAACTTACTTTATAGGATTGCTTGACTTAGATTGTGGGCGTTAAAAAAATATCCGTATTTGAATATCCGAAAATTTGATCACAATTTCCTAAAAAGTTTGTTTAATGAAATGTTAGTCCTGAAACTCATATAATAGTTTTTCAAAAATTATAGATATTTGGATGTATAAAACTATTATCCGAAATTTCGGATATCCGAATTGAAACAATTTAGCTAAGATAACGGGTCTAACATAAATTACTGTGGTACATGGAGACTTTGAAGATAAGTTAACTACTACTTATAAATAATTTTTGTTCTATCACTACAAAGTTTCTAAATATACACATATATGTTGCTATGTATATCCTCACGTAATATAGGAGGTTTGTGTATATTTAAAGTCTAGTAAGTTTCTCTTGCGTAAATTATATGGCCGTGCAAAACACCACATTCAATAGAATAACTATTTTGATACCGGTGTAATACACGGGCTGTATAAATATTTTTTTCTAACAAAAATCCCTAAATTCCATAGGTTAAATATAGGGATTGTTTGTACAATGAAGACTTGCGCTTACAAACGTACACAATCCCTAAGTTAAATCTGCGGATATTTGTGTGACGAAAATTAACATAAATAGTCTCTGTAGTTAAATATAGAGAATGTTTGTGTAACCAAAAAAAATTTCACATAAAATCCCAAGCCACACAATAGAACGCAGGTAAAAAAGGTCATCGTATCTTACAAAGTGATAGAACCTAGATGTTTAAATTATGATAATGTTGATTTCTAGTTTCATGCGGAAGGGGTGTAAGAAATCTTCAAAAGATTAAAGATACCTTAAAAGATGATAGTATATATGCTTGACCGAAGAAAAGGAGAGATCCAGTACGTATGAGTGAGAGAAACTAGGGTATAAGAAGGTATATTATTTTTATCAAAAATAGAGAAAGATAAGTTTTTAACGTAGCGGTAACCAAATGTATTTGAAGTTGTCAAGAGTAGAGTATGCGTGTGTTTGCTAAGCCATCAAAAAGCAAGATGAGCAAGAGTGTGAAATTGCTTTTTGCAATTTGTGAAACAAACTTCACCCCATAATTCAACTATTTACAGTTAAAGTGTAACCATCTAAGTGCGTACCTGTTACGTTTTTAAGATATAAGAAGATAATAAAGTGTAACCATTTTAAGTTGAAAAACATAAAATAGGGTTCAAAAAGACACTACATTAAAACAATAGGTTAGACACATACTCAGCGTAAGGGTTTAGAATATTAGAACTACTGAAAATTAATGTCAACTTTGTTGGTGGTGTGACTCCCAGAACAGGGTAAGATAATCAATGTCAGCAGTAACAAACAAAAAGTCAGCAGAAACAAATACCACTAGGTGGTTATCGGATAACACTTTGAATCGTGTGATCACTTTCCAAAGTAAACTATGCGACCCTAATGCCTGGGTTACACGAATATCTACTTGGGATAAGACCAAATGTATGTTACTGAATTAGGCACAAATCAATAACCCTTGCGCTTATAAGTGTTAATCGTTTTTGTCTGTCCCTTCATGCATAATTAGATCTCGTATTTATAGGAGGTTACTCTGAGCTAGTCAAATGGAATTATGAGTATTAATCGGCCCATTAATAGCCTCATAATTATCCCCATTATAGCCGTTAGTGGTTACATGACAATTAAACGTGGTCATTATGCGCTTGTAATCGCCACTTGAATAGATCAAAGCCCGTTACAAGCAAGATTTCATCAAGATTTCATAGCACTATCGGTGGATACACCGCTCAATGGAAACACACGCTTCTGGAAACACCGCCTGGAAACATCGCTTATCGCTGGAAACCACAAACAAGACTTTCCACTAGCACTACCAATACAAACCACTTATTAAGTCGTGGTGTTCATGGATCTTATGGGTGTACCTCCACCTCCTTACCCATTGCGGTGTGAACTAATCCCACAAGTGCACTAAATTTTCCAACAATCCTCCCCAAATTTAGTTCACTTCCTTTGCATGAAAACCAAACTTCAAGCAAAACATGTGCATAAACGAAAATGTCCCGAGGATTGAATTTTCATCTTAGTAAATTACACGCTCAAATATTCGAGAATCGTGGTGTTCTAAGAATTGAACCTTCAACCCATTTGAATACCAAGATAAAATACACACAAGTTTTCAAACACTTAAAAGCTCCCGACACTTTACAAGCCATGTGTCCATATCCAAATTCATAAATGTTGTAAAGCTAAAAGTCCAAAGCTTCTGACGCTGCAAAACTTCAACATTTACATAGGTGGTTCCTCTTTATTCATGCTCTGCCAAGCACTTTTTCAAAGAAAATTAACCATTAAGAAATAAAGACTTCATCCTCCTTTCAGTGAGTTTCGAGCACAACCTTGGGATGTATATAAAACATGTGCTCTAGTCCATCGAATGTTCGACTTTCCACATTGAACTCAGCTCCTAAGTTTCCTTAGGAGGAGTTAGTGTCCTAGCATTCATTGACTAAGTTGGACTTAAACCCATCCCTTTAGCAGACTTTATAACCAAGTCTCTAGCCGCACCCTTCGTCAAGTGATCAACTAAATTCGTTGAGATCTAACAAACTCTATAGATACCACCCCATTCATGATAAGCTCACGAATCATGCTATGTCCGACACCTAAGTGTCTAGACTTACCATTGTACATCCGGCTATAAGCCTTGGCCAATGTAGCTGCACTATCACATCGGATAGAAATATGTGTTATAGGTTTAGCCACAATGGAATCTCAAGAAGCAAATTTTTCAACCATTCGACTTCTTTACCAAAGAATGCTAAAGCCACAAATTCGATTCCATTGTTGAACCTGGTGATGCAAGTTTGCTTCTTGGATGCCCAAGAAATTGCACCTCCACCAAGTAGAATACCCGACCACCGGTAGACGAATTGTCTTGAGTGTTATCTTGATTCAACTTGCATCGATGTATCCTTCCAAAGATCGATGGGTAACCAAGATATGAGAGACTATAATCCATAGTTCTCTTCAAATACTTGATTCTCCGAATCGCTTGCCGATGATGAGCACTAGGATTACTAGTATACCGCTCAATTTTCCCACCGCAAAACCAATATCGGGTCTTGTACAAGTCATGGCATACATCAGCACCAATTACCCTAGAATACTCAAGTTGAGATACTGACTTTGCCATGATTAGGCATCGACTTCTCACAGTATCCATAGGTGTACTCACACGAGTACAATCAAAGTAATTGAATTTCCTCAACACCTTCTCAATATAATGAGACCGAGATAGAAATTCTTTTACTTTCATGTTTGATCCTTATACCAAGGATAACTTCACCTCCCCATGTCTTTCATGGAGAACCTTGATGACAAAATTCTTTTGTCAGTCAACTGATTTTGGTCGGTGCAAAGATCAAGATGTCATCAACATATAGGCAAATGATGACTCCTTTACCGTAATCATCAAATTTGCTATATACACATTTGTCGCTTGGTTAAGAACATAACCACTAGACAAAACCACTTCATCAAATTTTTGATGCCATTGCTTAGGTGCTGCTTGAAGACATAAAGAGACTTAATCGGTTTACACACCTTATTTTCATTGCCGGGCATGGTGAAGCCCCGAGGTTGGTTCATATAAACCTCCTCTTCCAATTCACCATTCAAAAAGTCATTTTCACATCCATCCGATGAATAATCGATTGTGAATAGATGCCAAAGCAATCGCTAGCCTTATGGTAATCGATACGAGCCACGTGGGCATAAGTATCAAAATAGTCTATTCGACTTTTGTCTAAAGCCCCGAATGACTAATCTAGCCTTGAACTTTTCAATAGTTCCATCTACCTTTATTTTCCTTTTGAAAATCCATTTGCAACCCGTAGGTTTGCAACTGGTGGTAGATCAACCAACACCCAAGTGTTGTTGCCCATGATGGAATTCATCTCATCATTGCTTGCTTCTTTCCGTAAAGCAATATCCGGGACTTCATTGCTTCTTCAAATGTATTGGGATCATCCTCAACAATGAAGCAATAGGAGTATTGGTCCGAGACCTCATCCTCGGTTCCTTCAACTAAGTATAGTTGAAACTCGTGTCCAAATGACTTTGAGTCCCGACCTTTTGCTCTTCCCGAGCACGAGGTTCAAAGTTGTCGATCCACAACCTCATCGGGGACCACCGATGGTTCATCATCGGGACCTCGATACACCAAGTGTCATGAGTTCCATTAGGAATCCTCGATTTGGTCTAGGGACCGATGAGAATCTATTCTCATCAAAGTCTCGCATCCCTTGATTCAATTATTGAGTTAATCAAACATGTTCATTAGGTTCAATAACGTAGAACCGAAAAGCCTTGGAATGCTCGGGATATCCAACAAAGATGCGTCAATGACTTTTTCACCCAAAGTCTTTTGTTTTGGATCGTGAGTCTTACAAAACCTACAACCCCAAACCCCGAGATAGTTCAGTTGGGTTTCCTTTAGTCCGTAGTTCATAAGGGTAACCTTGTTCCTTTGTTGGGAACCCTATTTAATAAATAGCAAGTCGTTAACAATGTTGCACCCCGTAACCTTGACTCGATCTGAATAGGACAACATGGAATTAACCATCTCCTTTAGCACCCTGTTTTCCTTTCGTAAATGCCTTTTTGCCGAGGAGTATAAGGGCGATCGCTTAATGGATAATTCCAACAGATCGAAAATATTGAGTATCCATGTACTCACCTCCCTATCGATCCTTAATATTTTGATCAAAGACCCAAGTTGTAATTCAACTTCGCTTTAAACACTTTGAATTTATCTAATGCTTCATCCTTGGTATGTAACAGATAAACATAACAAAACCTAGAAGCATCATCAATAAATGTCACAGTACTTCTTATTCCCCAAAGAGGAGTGGCATGCAAATCACATGTGTCATCGTGTATAAGCTCCAAGAGCTTAGTATCACAACTAACACCCTGAAAAGGTTTCTTGGTAATCTTGGTCAACATGCAAGTTTTACACTTTTCAGTGTCCATGTCAAATGCAGGGATTAACCCATCCTTAGACATATCTTGCATCCTTTTATAGTGAACATGGCCAAGTCTAGCATGCCATAGGGTAGAGTCAGTCTGGTCAGTGGTGGTCACAAAGGTTGAATTAACACTATCAGTGGAAATATTAAGCCTGAACATTTGATTACATAAATAAGCAAAACCAATAAAAACACCATGCTTAGAAAGCACAAATTTATCAGACTCAATAACTTGTTTATAACCATGATTATTCAAAATACTACTTGAAACCAAGTTCTTCCCGATATCGTGAACATTAATAACATCAAACAAAGTTACAATCTTTCTGAACTAAACCTAAGGTCTACACAACCACGACCATGTACCAAGGTCGTTGACTCATTTCCCATGTGAAGAATAGAACCATCATTCGATGACTCATAAGTCTTGAACCGCCTTCTATCTTTGCACACATGAACTGTTGCACCGAGTCAACCCACCACGCAACATCATCATCCCGCACATAATGAGATTCAGATACATATGTAACATAATAAATCGAAAAGACTTATTAACCATATTTCGACCATTCGGTGAGTTGGTGAACCACCACCCTCGAACCATTAGCGCCGATCCATTGGCTTTACCACCAACTTTAACATCCTTGCAATCCCTTTTAATGTGACCGCCTTGCCACATTTCCAACAAGTAGGTGTTGCCTTCTTGTTAGGATCGCCTTGTGTTATCATGATATTTGCGTTTGCCTTTGTTGTCATTGTACCGGTGGAGTTGTTATGCTCCACCATATTGACAACAGATGGTCCAAGAGCATTGCTACTCTTTGGCTTGTCATTATCCCGCACCTTGAGAGATTCCTCAATGCGCAGATGACCGCCCAACTCAACCGAGTTAACTCCTCTTCTTATGTTTCAAGGTATGCTTGAAATCTTTCCAAGAAGGAGGAAGTTTATCAATAACACATGAGACCGAAATAGCCTCATCCATGTGCATATTGTGTTGTGTAAACCTTCCAAGTATTCCAAGAAGTTCATTGTATTGTTCCATAACTGGTCTTGAATCGGTCATTTTGTAATTTGTGAAATTACTAACAAGGAACTTCTTACTTGATGCATCCTCACCATATATTTGGCATCCAAAGAATCCACAGTTCTTTGGAAGATTCAAAGTTCGATAAATATCAAACAGAGAATCGGACATACCATTGAGAATTAGACCTCTGCATATGTAGTCATCATTCTCCCATTTGCTCCTCCTCCTAATTTGCTCAACCGTAGCATCATCCCCATCATCGGGAATAGGAGTGGTCAAGACATACACCACACTCATGCTTTGAGAAGAAGTGCATCTTCTTACGCCATCTCCTGAAGTCCACCCTTCAAACTTATCCGACTTAGCAAAGTTTGAAGCCATATGTTTTATTGCAAAGAAGACCATTGATTATCACAAAATAGTTTACTTTGATTGTTGGTGATGTGACTCCCGAGCGTGGTAAGATAATCAATGTCGTGATAATAAACAACAAGTCACAGAAACAAATACCACTAGGTGGTTACGGATATCACTTGAATCGTGTGATCACTTTCCAAAGTAAACTATTCGACCCTAATGCCTGGGTTACACGAATATCTACTTGGGATAAGACCAAATGTATGTTACTGAATTAGGCACAAATCAATAACCCTTGCGCTTATAAGTGTTAATCGTTTTTGTCTGTCCCTTCATGCATAATTAGATCTCCTATTTATAGGAGGTTACTCTGAGCTAGTCAAATGGAATTATGAGTATTAATCGGCCCATTAATAGCCTCATAATTATCCCCATTATAGTCAGTTAGTGGTTACATGACCAATTAAACGTGGTCATTATGCGGTTATAACGCCACTGAATAGGTCAAAGCTCGTTACAAGCGGTAATTTCATAGCACTATCGATGGATACACCGCCCGATGGAAACACCTTGCTTGATGGAAACACTGCTTTAATGAAAACACTGCTTATCAGTGGAAACCACAAACAATACTTTCCACTAGCACTACCAATACAAACCACTTATTAGAGTCAGGGTGTTCATGGACCTTATGGGTGTACACTCCGTACCTCCTTACCCATTGCCAGATGTGAACTAATCCCACAAGTACACTAAATTTTCCAACAAACTTATCTATTATACCGATCAAAATTGAATTTTTCAAGATATCTTAATTAGGAATTTTGAACAGATGGTGAATATTTTTGGTTTTCACCTACTTACAAATAATTGAATCCTAGTTTAGCCAAAATGAATTACATTAAACTTGAGAAAATCTTAGAAAAAACTGTGTGACAATAAAATAATTCTTTAATTAAGACTAATAATACATATCTATTTTTACGTCATAGTCTCTTATACATATCTATTTTTACGTCGCCTCACATTAATAAGAGGGCTTTGGCTTATAGTATAGGTAGATATAAAAGGTACGAAACTAGGTTATAGCTTTAGAAGAATGCAATAAGTCATAACTAATGAAGTACAACTCTTGTTAAATGCGGAGTAATCGTTAACTTCAAGAAAATTACAAACTTAAACGATCATATTTGTGACGTGAAGGTATTTATATTACTTAAACTTTACATGCTAACGTTTCCTTATTTGTATAGAACCTAAATGTGACAATCAATTGAGTATATAATAAGTTCACAATTTTGGCTTATACAAGAAATTGAAGTTCAAGTAAGTATACTTTAAGAGAGAACATATCAAAATATTTTGTTTAATTAGTACACTACACTACAAGTAGTTAGAATATTCATGGTTATTTTTCACGTGTTTAAAAGGTGGAGTTTTAATTTATTTTCTACAAGGTATCTAAGTGTGTTTAAAATGCTTAAAATAACCACATTAATGTGTGTGTACGTAACATTAGTTGCCATTTATGATAATGTAAAATCTAAAAGAAAGAGCCACATCTATGAGTGTGGATATAAATACCACGTGAAAATTTACAATAGAAATTTTCATATTAAAATTGAAAATTGGTGTGATAGTAATTTTTTAGAGCTAGCCGGCAAATCTCGCCCGTGTAAGAGTAAGTTTTCAGATAACGTCTGTGTTGTAATGGAGTAAGGTTTAAATTTGATTCTGCATTATCTTTTTATCAATATCTTTATACGTAAGTCCTTACTTGTGCTTTCTTTGGTGTTATGCATGTGGCATATGTTCCAGTATTGTGAAGGAGGGGAGATTTTGGATAGAAATCTTTCGAGGTATCATCATGTCTGTTATATTGATTTGTTAGAAGCGTATTTGTCATATCTTAATTGGGTTATATATTTGTCCACATGGAATTTATCACTATGGGATTCTCTAAGGGGCGGGAAATTCACTCAAGATGAGTGTCTTGATACAAATATTAAAGAGAAAAGTACACTAAAAAGAAATCTTTTTCTTTGTTCCCAACCTAGTCTTTTTTTTTCGCCTTTTAAAAATGGTCATTCTCATTTTGACACGTGTTCATTATTAAGTTTTTTTTTGAACGGCAAAGATGGAATTAATAAAAAGAGATTAGCAAGGCGCTAGAAACTCAAAATACAAAAGAGTCAGTTAAAAGAACTACATAATATTGGAAAATAGTAAATACCAGATGTTGTTCCAGTTTCCTTGGTCCGTTCCTCTTATCATGAAATCGGTTTCAACATGAATTTGTTCCGATGGCCAGTTGAATACTTCTTGCATGTCTGGCTCGTATTCCATAGGTTTCTGTGGGTCGATGTGTTTTTTGTTTTTGCAGTTCCAATAGAAGTGCCCTTTGACTTTACACAGATAACATCGAGACCTTTTTTCTTTTCTGGAAGTTGTATTGTTCTTTCCTTGAAAAGTGGGGAGCGGTTGGGAATGGTTAAGAACGGTTGAGTCTTTAGAGGTATTAAAAGATATAACTTCCTTGAGTTTATCTTTTAATAATTGTTTCCCATAGTTTGATAACCGTTTCTTCTTCTCTTCCTTTTTGTAACCGTCGCCAGTCTCCCAACGTTGTAGAAACTGTTTGTTAAACGTAACCCTTGTGCCTTCCCTAGATGACTTGTTCCATGAATCGAAACGTGGGCTCTGGTACCAATGTTGGCTTTTCTTCACAGGTTCTAAACCAAGCCACCTTCGACACATAACGGCCTTGTAATTGACAATGACTTGATGGGCAATAGAGTTTTGAGACAAAGTGTAATATGTATAACGAAAGTATTGATAACACAAATATGAACAAAGATAAAACTAAAGACTTGATAAAATGTAAATTGTTGTTGTTACAATCCTAAACATGACTCGATATATTTAAACTTAGTGAAACGGTACCATGTTACTTTAGGTGAAACGTTGCATCGATTCACAAAGTAACCGTTTTCCTAACTGCCTTTAACAGGCCATTAACTAACTTAACCAAATGTTTAACGGGGCGTTTGAATACAAAGATCCAACCCATTATTTTGCTCGTTTGACCCATAACAAATAAAACAGTAAATAACATTGTTCCAAATTAACTTAACAAAACATTACAAAGGGTTTACAAATAGTAGATACGATTATGATTGTATCAGAGTCGTCTCATGGTTTTTTAGGCCTAAAGCGAAAACATTAAATGGGAAATTTTTGACAATATATTTTTTTTTGTTAATTTAACTAAATTGAAGGACTTATCAATTACTAATAATATCACAAATTTGGATATCCAAAATTTGCGATGATGGTTTTATGTTAGACCAATTATTTTAGCTAAATTTTTTCAATTCGGATATCCGAGATTTCGGATAACAGTTTTGTATATCCAAATATTTATAATTTTTGGAAAACTTTTATATGTGTTTCAAAACTGACATTTCATAAAACCCAACTTTTTAGTTACTATGATCAAATTTTCAGATATCCAAATACGGATATTTTTTTAACGGCCACAACCTAAATCAAGCAAAAAAGAAAGTAAGTTGAATATTTCATTAAAATAATAATAAGATTGCATAACATGTATATAAAAATCAAAACCGCACCATTGGTATAGAATTGATTCGGTTTTTTTTGGCATTTTTTTTTGGTTTTATAGTTTTTGGTTCGGTTTTCCGGTTTTGTTTCTCTCCCTAATGACATCCCCCGAAATGACGCAGATGTTCAAAGGATTATTAGTGACCGTGCACGAGAAGAGAACACTTGTATTAAGAATATCTTAATAATCTCAACCGTCTTAGCTTGTATCTTTATTTAATTCTATGTACTAGTAATGACATTATATATTAATGACATACACCTAAAAAATACCGATATAGAGTATCTATCAATCAAATTTAAGATATAGCTATGTATACCTTAAGTACAAACGACCTTAAAAATCACCCTCTTAATGTCGTTTATGCTAGCACCTTTCCGATCTCCGAAACCGCACAAGTAAATGAAGTGATGTCTGATCCTCATCAAATTCAATAAACAAAGGAATAATTGCGAGCTTTGAAGAATGGTCTAGACTATGGAGAAGTATTCGTAAAATTCTGTGTGGACTACAAGATGAAGATCAAGGTTTCAAGTTCTGTACATTTTTACATAGACATGAGCATGTGGGCATAACTTGTAGTTATATATATGGTCGTTTTGATAGTACCTTATTAAAATGTGATGTTTAATGTAAGAATATTAATAATAAATGGTATTTAAGCATTACTTATTGAATTATATATACCTTTTTGGAGTTTTGATAGATTGTTTAACTTTAAACAAACATGATGCATATTAAACAATATTGAACCTTCATAGATGTAGTCAAATTAACATGGCATGTCAAAGTTAATTGTTAATACAAATAAACCGTAAAAACGTTTATTAATATTTTGTGATCTCTTTGTGTTTTGTTGATAACAAATATAATGTTATCTTAAGTATAATTATAAGGATACATGTTATTTTTGTAAAGCATTTACATATAGCCATTTAAATACAAAATGTAGTAATTAAGCATTTGTTGTAATAGTTTATTAGGACGGGTAAAAACCATAACCCATGGATCTTAACCCATACCCAAGTTGGCTAGATACAATGTATACATAGATACATTGAATCTAAAGAAAACCCATGGACCAACCCATAACCCATGACCCATGACCCATAACCAAAAAGCCCATGGGAAAAAAGGAGCGTTCCACGGATCCCTAGGATTACACTAGACGGATCCCAAGTGGAAGAGATCCGTGGGATCCGGGGAACAGTGAAAGATTTTGCCTATAAATGAGAGCCATTTCTTCATTCTAACTCACCCTCTTCTTACTAAATCTCTCAAACACTCTCATTCTCTTCTAACATATAGATAACTTGATCTAGAGAGTTGTTCTACTTTCTTTCTATTGTGATCCTCATATAGGTCCTTCTAAGGCGAGATCACGAGCATTCTACAAGTCATCCAAGCAAGGGTCCTTGATTGATTTGTCACTCCACAATATTTCGTAGCGAAGATCTTGTATTTGATATTTCACATATTTGTTGTGTAATAGTCGTGTTGGTTTGGTCCACGTGCTACGGACTCGGTATTTAGCTTTGTACCGGAAAAGTGTAAGCAACGTTGTGAAGGCTTCTCCGCCAAGTGAAGGAGTTTGTTAACATAGTGCTTGAACTCTCGAGTAGGTGACTCGGGGAGTGGAGTAGGGCAAGGAAGGTGTCCTTGTAGCCGAACCACTATACATCGGTTGTGTCTTTTCTTTCCCTTCGCTTTACATTATTTACTTGCTTTATCAATAGATCTATACTTTCTCTACATCCATAAGATCTCACATATTAACGAATCTAAAAGTTTTTAAAACTAACGTAAAATCGGCAAAACTATTCAACCCCCCCTTCTAGTTTTCCACAATTGGCATCAAGACCTAAGTTTATTAAAGTTTTAAAGTAAAATTGTATTTTAAAAACTTTTCGATCACTATGGGTTCGAAAATTATAAGGAAGGGCAATCTATGCAACGACCGCCACTACTTGAAACTAATGGTTTTATATATTGGAAAATTGATTCAAACATATGTGAAATCTAAAGATATTGATCTTTGGTACATTATTGTTGAAGGCGATTTGAGGCTACCTCAAAAGATGATAAAGGAATGTAGTTAACATACCTCATGATAAACTAAATGATGATTTGAAGAAAAGCTTTCTAAAAATTGTGAAGCAAAAATGGTTTTATATAATGCTTTACCGAAAAAGGAATTCGAAAGAATTTCTTTGCTTAAAACCTCTAAAGAAATTTAGAATTCTTTAGTTGTATTCATCAAGGCAACGAACAAGTTAAAAATAATAAAATTGATTTATTTGTTCAACAATATGAACAATTTTTAATATCGGATGAGGAAACTATAGATCATTCATTTGCCAACTTTAATACTATTATTACATCTTTACAAGCACTTAATGAATCTTCTTCTAGCCGTAACCATGTTAGGAGATATCTAAGGGCACTTCCATCAAAGTGGAGATCCAAGGTGACGGCGATCGAAGAGTCAAAAGATTTGACAACCCTCACCCTCGATGAACTCATAGGCAACCTAAAAGTCTACGAGCTTGTCCTTGCTAAAGACTCTGAAGCCTCAAAGGTGAAAAAGAAACACAAATCTCTTTCCCTAAAAGCCAAAATGGCTTCAAGCGATGAAGAGAATTCCTCCTCGGGTAGTGACGACGAGGAGTACGCTATGACGGTAAGGGACTTTAAAAAGTTCTTTAGAAGAAAGGGAAGATACGTCAAACAACCGTATGACGATAAGAAAGGCTTTCGGAAAAGCAAAGAGGACGATAAGCCAAAGGATGATCGTACTTGCTTTAAATGTGGGGACCCAAACAACTTTATTAGTAAGTGTCCCAAACGGGATGATCAAAAGGCGTTCGTGAGCGGCACGTGGGGAATGAGCGACGAGGAGGACGAAGAAATTTGTCTCATGGCAAATGACGAGGTATGTCACGAATACTATAGTACTTCATCACTCGATGACGACTCATTGCATAATGAATATGACAAACTGATGAGTGTGTAAATACTCATCATCTTTGTACAAAATAAACTGCAAATTCATCTGAAAACACTCAGAAACGCATCAAAATGATAAAAATACCACAAATCATTGTTTTATGTGTTTTAAATGCAAAAATATCAAAATCAGATGAAAAACATATCAAATTTGCAAAAATTGCAGTTTTAGTCCCCCAAGTTTCAAAAGTTGTCAAAAATAGTCCCTGAGTAAAAATTTCAAAAGAAAAGTCACCAAAGGTCCTTTTTAAATCATAACTTGTCAAATTTAGTCCTTTGGTGAAAAATGTCAAAAGTTTGAGAAAATTACAAGAATGGTCCTTCAAATTTCAAAATTGGCAGAATTAGTCCCTGGAAAATGTGAAAATGTCAATTTTGATCCTTGCATTATTGAACTTTGTCACTTTTAGTCCTTGGAACATCTTTACAGAATTGGCAGGAATGGTCCTTGAGTTTTGAAATTACATATAGTCCTTGTCATTAAAACCCCTTTATAAACCCTTTGGACTTGTCAATACCCAAGTGACCCCTGCCTAACTCTTTTGGACCGTCATTTACATGTTTTGACCCCCTTTTATTAATACCACCAAGTCAAACCATGGTCAAACCAACCTTGGCGCCAAACCACCTCCTTCACCACTGATCTCTGCAAACACAGGAAATCCCATACCACCCCTTCACCTTATCCCTTCCCATGTCCCCCCTCCTCCACCACAATCCAAAGTGCATTTAATGCACTCTCTCCCCCAACACTCAACCTCAACAGTCAAATCCCTTTTTCCCGCCAATGTTGAAAAAATGGTTAAAATCCACAAAAGTCACCCAATGACTCTGAAATTAGGTGGGATTATCTCAAGACATGAGAGAGAAGACTTGGGGTATAAAAGGAGGAAGAAAGAAGGAAGCAAGGGTAGTAGTTAGTTTTTATAAAATTCCTCTTATGTCGTTTTTTTTATTTATGTCTTAGTTTAACTACAAATGTTGTAATTTTCAGTTCTATGTATCATAATTAAGTTAAAAAGTCATTGTATTGTGTTTTTAAGAACCAATCCAAGTTTTCATCTAAATTTCAATCTTGTTGTTCACTGTTGCACTGTTTCAGTTTCGAATTATATTGTCAAATTTATTAGTGACTTATTTTAAGCTTGAATAAGCTTGTCAAGCTCATTATAAGCTTTGTATAAGCTTACATTTAAGTTTCAAATCATTTTGGTTCCCCGGTCAACTAAGTCAAAGTTGCGAAGTTAGATTTGGATTCTTGATCTTGTGATGATCCGGGTTGAAATGAGTTGGATATGGTTAGGTTCTTTTCTAATGATCTCTTGAGCAAGCCATAGTGGCTGGATTTATGTAAGCTTCATCCTATTTACAAGTCTGTTTCATTCTGTCATTTTGCATAAGTAGAGTTAATCCTTTGTTTGATTGTTATTGTGTTTGAACTTCTTCGCATTTAGGTGTTTTAGTGTTATTGAGATTTGATTTGATAGTTAGTTTGGTTTAGTTTTGAGGTTTGCTAGTAGAAGATTGCTTAACTGTCCTTAAAGTGGTGTTTGGATGGGATCAGTTGTTGAGCTTAGGATTGATTCAGTAGTTTAGTTTTACTGCTATAAGTTTTCTTAGGTTTAATTCATTCATATTAGACCTTTACTTTGCATCAAAACTCTCAAAAAGTCAAAATCAATTGAAAACTGCTATTGAGTACACATCGGTTAAAAATCAGTAGGTACAAATTAGCTTATTGGCTTTAGATTAAGTAGATCTAGCTTGCCTTAATCATCTTCAGTCTCTAAACATCAAAATCGTTGAATTAATTTGGATCAAATCTCAATAAGGTCAAAGTTTCAAAAGCGCTTTTGGAAGTCAAAACATGGTGCACCATTTTCTCGAACTTGTAGTGTAAAGTGAGCTCATTTCAGTGATTTAGAGCTTGAAACTTGGCACATTTGTAGCTTACTAGGTGGTGTATAAGACGCATAAGTAGTTTTGGTTTAGCTTACTAAATAAGCACTGCATAAGCTCTATTTAGCCCCTTGTGCCTGTGCATTGAACACCATTTGTGACAAGATATTGCAGACTGTTCACAAGCTCATAAGAGCTTGTGAGTGGCTCATTTGGTTTACATGCACTTTGCTAGGTCTACTAGAGACTGCGATGTCATTCTTAGATTTACGGATCATTTGTGCCTTATTTTCAAGCTTGAAGTTTTAGCTTATATCTCATTTCATCAAATCTGATCAAGCTTGCCATCCGTGGTTAGAGCTTGTTGATCTTTGTTGCAATCTAGTTCTTTTAGCTTATTATAGTTCTGTTTTTAGTTGGTGCTTGTTGGACCTCATTTAGCTTATTCAGTGCTTATTTTCAAGCACTTGACACATCGATTCTGATTCCTCCACATAGCACCTTGTTTTATATTTTCCTTTATTCCTTATATAATTTTAGACTTTTCCTGAAATTTTCAGATTTTTCCAAGTTGTTTTGCTATTTTCTCAATTTAAATTAGTTTTAAGCATTTTAATTAGCTTTAAATACAAATAATTATGAAAAGCTTCAAAACAATAATTTTCAATTTTCTTAAGTTAAGATAAATATAAAAGAGAAAAATATTTTTCCATATTTTTCTTAGTTAAATTTGTATTTTTAAATAATTTAATTAGTTTTAAATAGTTTTAATTCTAGAAAATAGAAAATAATCATAAAATTACAAAATAGTTTTGAAAATTCTATTTTGATATTTTAGATTTTTCTAAATCTTAATTTTATTTTTCTAGCTTTATTTCCTAATTTCTTGTATTTTAATTAATTATTTAATAGTTTAAAATAGTTTTTAATTAATAAAAATTAATTAATTAGTTGTAAAAATAATTTTCTTTTTCTATAAATTTTATTTTATCATTAGGATTGTAAAAATGTATTTTTCATATTTTTAGGATTTATATTGTGTAAGTTTCACCTTTTATTTTGTACGTTACGTAGTTTTTAATTTAAACGTACGTTTTAGGTTTTAAACGTTCATCACTTTAAATATAGTGATAGCGTTTATTTAATATCTTTTATCTTTTTAATTTTCTTAAATTGTATTTAAGTCGCTTTATTTTATAAACTTTTTCAGTAGTGTAATTATCCTATCCAAATCCTTTCTGATCACTATCATTAGTGGTCATTCTATCGTCTGATCTAGTGTTTGACACACCATTGAGTCTCCGTGGGACTTAACGACCCGGGAATCCACTGTATTCTCTCGATCTTCATTGTATTTGTGTTTAAGCGGTTTTAAGTACATTACGGTTGGCCATTCGCAAGTGGGTGGCTAGTCTGTTAGACTTGACGGTTCAAAGACAGATCAAAATTTTAAGGCATTGCGGGAGGCTTTAGCGTGTGTTTAGCCTTTTCGGACCCATTCTTGCACATACCCCATCCTTTGTAAAAGTTTTTGTAAAGTTTTCAAAATCTCAAAAGTTCATTAACACTTTTCCTAAAGTGTTAAAAGCATAAAATATTTTCATTCTTTGTTTTATCATCATGTTTTCCAAAACACCAAAATATTCCTCTTTACCCTCTTACCCTTTTGATTCTTCATTTCTTTTACCTCTATCCATTTGATTCTTTCTATGTCTCATCCTCACCAATTTGGTTGTGAATGGTGTGGGGACCTCAAAATGGTGGAAATTGCCCGGTTGTGGCATTGTGAATCCGGAAGCGGGTTTGTCTATGACCAAAATCCCTACAATGAAACAACTAATTTCCTCAACCAATCCCCGCACTATGAGATGGAGACGTATTCTTGTGAATTTTGTGGGGTCCTCATTATGATTACCAATGTCAATCATGGAATCAAAATTTCTATGAATCGATCCTTGTTATAACACTCCTTGTTTTGACAATTTCCAACCCCACAATTTTCCGTCATTGAACAATTTCCGTCATTGATCAACATCCTCGTGAGAAAATATGCTAGAAGAACTTGCGAAGACCAAACGTCTCATAACGAAAAATCTATGCTAGAATTACTTGAAGAAGAGGAGCGAGCCGCTAAGATTCAAAGATGTCTTCAAGAAATACGAATCGAGGAACGAGCACTTGCAAGGCGCTCGATGGCTCGCGACTTACATCGACGATGATGATGATAGTGGCGATGATGATGAAAGTTTGTCATTTGAAACACACACGAAGAGCCGTTAACTCTCTAAGTATGGGGACGAGCATCTCAAGACTATTCGGAAACGGAATCATCGAATGTTGAGAACCTTATCCCGATCCCAAGTGAGTCGAGGGAATTCTTGACAAAGAGTGTGATGTGTTTTCTCCTCTTACAAATGATTTTGTTGAGACTTTCGATTTTGACAAGTGATTATAGTGATGCCGATTCTTTATATTCTAAAGACATAGAATTTATTGATGCATTACTTCCACATTCGAGATCGTCAACTTAGAAGAGGATGTTGACCATGTTGTTTTCATTAATGCAGTTAATACGACTATCACTAATCCCTTATTCGAATTGGTTCGAATTTACTCTAAATTCGATTAATCCAATCTTTGATAGTGATGAGTCGACACGGAGACTATAATGGACGAGGTGCATATTTATAGCCCACGGCACCGCACATGTCCCACCTCCAGTATACTCTTCATGAGGAGTTCTCCGGTGAACTCACTCATATCATATCTCATTGGAGTATGATTGCTTGGATGGCAAAAATCATGATCGGGGAGAGAATCTCAATTTGCATAGTTATGACAAATCTTCCCACCCTCCCAACCGAGATGCCTTCCAATCCAAAGAGCTCAACCAATAAAATCCAAATAAGTGCAATCGCACTTAATCCCAGGAAGAAGATCTAGTCATGATTGTTATCATGATTTTCCTTCTTTCTTCACCTACCGGTGACTTCTCTCTTCTTCACTCCTTCGGGAGTGAGGACACTATCTTTGACCCGGCATTTTCATTTATCATTTGTGGCCGGGTGCATCTCTGTTCTCTATATCTCATCGGTGTGGAACTTTAACGTGCTTCAATGTTTATCCAAACATCTTGAATGAAAGTCCGATGGAGATTGTTTCTTCCACTTTGCTTCCCATGAACAAATGAATTCGGGTCGAGTCAAGCTAGCGACTCGGTAATCAAAAACATAGCTAAACATGGGTTTTCACCCATGTGTTCCACCTAGTGTGGGAGTTACCCCATATTATATATATATAAGTTTTGGAAAAAAAAAAAAAAAAAAAAAAAATCTTTCTAAATAATGGCGTAGTATTTCCCTTTTCCGTTCTTTGTTTCGCATAACCGCGGTACTTTGAATATTGAGGAAATATTCATTTCTAAGTGTGGGGAATTCTCACGAATTTTATCATATAATTATACCGATTCCCGTTTTGGCCAAAATTTTTTTTGGAGTAAGTGTTTACACTTTCTCATTTGGTTATCATCCGCTTGTCTAATAAACTAAAGGATTGGCTAATCCAGAGCAAACGGCTCTTGGTAAAGATATATCAAATCCGTTTATATGGCTTGCAATTTGCCCAAAATTGTATGGTATTGATTCACCATATCCTAAAAAGTGAAGAGTTGGCTAGCCCGCAAGTTTATGGCTTGTGGTAAAGGCGATGGAAAATCCATAATTGGTAATCGACTCACCAAAGATAATATTGATAATTTATCTAAGAGTTGGCTAGTCCGGAAGGTACGGCACGGTAAAGACAAAATCAAATCCGTTGAAAGTCGGTGGTTTGCTCAAAATCACATGGTTATCGGTGTACCATGGTTCTTACTTGAATGAAACATTTGGCTACTCCGAAGTAATGGCTTTTGGTAAAGAGATTAAAATCCATTATGTTTTCTCAAATCATTGCTAGGGACTAGCAATATCTTAGTGTGGGGATTGATGAGTGTGTAAATACTCATCATTTTGTACAAAATAAGCTGCAAATTCATCCGAAAACACTCGTAAACGCATCAAAATGATAAAATACCACAAATCGAGTGTTTTATGTGTTTTAAATGCAAAAATATCAAAATCGATGAAAACATATCAAATTTGCAAAATTGCGGTTTAGTCCCCAAGTTTCAAAAGTTGTCAAAAATAGTCCACGAGTAAAAATTTCAAAGAAAAGTCACCAAAGGTCCTTTTAAATCATAACTTGTCAAATTTAGTCCTTTGGTGAAAAATGTCAAAAGTTTGAGAAAATTACAAGAATGGTCCTTCAAATTTCAAAATTGGCAGAATTAGTCCCTGGAAAATGTGAAAATGTCAAGTTTGATCCTTGCATTATTGAACTTTGTCACTTTTAGTCCTTGGAACATCTTTACAGAATTGGCAGGAATGGTCCTTGAGTTTTCAGAAATTACACATATAGTCCTTGTCATTAAAACCCCTTTATAAACCCTTTGGACTTGTCAATACCCAAGTGACCCCTGCCTAACTCTTTTGGACCCTGTCATTTACATGTTTTGACCCCCCTTTTTATTAATACCCTGCCCAAGTCAAACCACAGGTCAAACCAACCTTGGCGCCAAACCACCTCCTTCACCACTTGATCTCTGCAAACACAGGAAATCCCAAACCACCCCTTCACCTTATCCCTTCCCATGTCCCCCCTCCTCCACCACAATCCAAAGTGCATTTAATGCACTCTCTCCCCCAACACTCAACCTCAACTGTCAAATCCCTTTTTCCCGCCAATGTTGAAAAAATGGTTAAAATCCACAAAAGTCACCCAATGACTCTGAAATTAGGTGGGATTATCTCAAGACATGAGAGAGAAGACTTGGGTATAAAAGGAGGAAGAAAGAAGGAAGCAAGGGTAGTAGTTAGTTTTTATAAAATTCCTCTTATGTCGTTTTTTTTATTTATGTCTTAGTTTAACTACAAATGTTGTAATTTTCGGTTCTATGTATCATAATTAAGTTAAAAAGTCATTGTATTGTGTTTTAAGAACCAATCCAAGTTTTCATCTAAATTTCAATCTTGTTGTTCTTTGTTGCCTTTGTTTGGTTTGAATTATATTGTCAAATTTATTAGTGACTTATTTTAAGCTTGAATAAGCTTGTCTAAGCTCATTATAAGCTTTGTATAAGCTTACATTTAAGTTTCAAATCATTTTGGTTCCTGGTCAACGGAAGTCAAAGTTGCAGAAGTTAGATTTGGATTGCTGATCTTGTGATGATCTGGGTTGAAATGAGTTGGATATGGTTAGGTTACTGTTCTAATGATCTCTTGAGCAAGCCATAGTGGCTGGATTTATGTAAGCTTCATCCTATTTACAAGTCTGTTTCATTACTGTCATTTTGCATAAGTAGAGTTAATCACTGTTTGATTGTTATTGTGTTTGAACTTGCTGCATTTAGGTGTTTTAGTGTTATTGAGATTTGATTTGATAGTTAGTTTGGTTTAGTTTTGAGGTTTGCTAGTAGAAGATTGCTTAACTGTCCTTAAAGTGGTGTTTGGATGGGATCAGTTGTTGAGCTTAGGATTGATTCAGTAGTTTAGTTTTACTGCTATAAGTTTTCTTAGGTTTAATTCATTCATATTAGACCTTTACTTTGCATCAAAACTCTCAAAAAGTCAAAATCAATTGAAAACTGCTATTGAGTACACATCGGTTAAAAATCAGTAGGTACAAATTAGCTTATTGGCTTTAGATTAAGTAGATCTAGCTTGCCTTAATCATCTTCAGTCTCTAAACATCAAAATCAGTGAATTAATTTGGATCAAATCTCAATAAGGTCAAAGTTTCAAAACTGCTTTTGGAAGTCAAAACATGATGCACCATTTTCTCGAACTTGTAGGTCATGTGATGAGCTCATTTCGGTGATTTAGAGCTTGAAACTTGGCACATTTGTAGCTTACGGTGGTGTATAAGACGCATAAGTAGTTTTGGTTTAGCTTACTAAATAAGCTGTGCATAAGCTCTATTTAGCCCCTCTTGTGCCTGTGCATTGAACACCATTTGTGACAAGATATTGTAGACTGTTCACAAGCTCATAAGAGCTTGTGGTGGCTCATTCTGGTTTACATGCACTTTGCTAGGTCTACTAGAGACTGCGACATCTGTTCTTAGATTTACGGATCATTTGTGCCTTATTTTCAAGCTTGAAGTTGGGGTGTAGAAGCTGTTTTAGCTTATATCTCATTTCATCAAATCGATCAAGCTTGCCATCCAGTGGTTAGAGCTTGTTGATCTTTGTTGCAATCTAGTTCTTTTAGCTTATTATAGTTCTGTTTTTAGTTGGTGCTTGTTGGACCTCATTTAGCTTATTCAAGTGCTTATTTTCAAGCACTTGACACATCGATTCTGATTCCTCCACATAGCACCTTGTTTTTATATTTTCCTTTATTCCTTATATAATTTTAGACTTTTCCTGAAATTTTAGATTTTTCCAAGTTGTTTTGCTATTTTCTCAATTTAAATTAGTTTTAAGCATTTTAATTAGCTTTAAATACAAATAATTATGAAAAGCTTCAAAAATAATTTTTCAATTTTCTTAAGTTAAGATAAATATAAAAAGAGAAAAAAATATTTTTCCATATTTTTCTTAGTTAAATTTGTATTTTTAAATAATTTAATTAGTTTTAAATAGTTTTTAATTCCTAGAAAATAGAAAAATAATCATAAAATTACAAAAATAGTTTTGAAAATTCTATTTTGATATTTTAGATTTTTCTAAGTCTTAATTTTATTTTTCTAGCTTTATTTCCTAATTTCTTGTATTTTAATTAATTATTTAATAGTTTAAAATAGTTTTTAATTAATAAAAATTAATTAATTAGTTGTAAAATAATTTTCTTTTCTATAAATTTTCTTTTATCATTAGGATTGTAAAATGTATTTTTCATATTTTAGGATTTATATTGTGTAAGTTTCACCTTTTATTTTATACGTTACGTAGTTTTAATTTAAGCGTCGTTTTAGGTTTTAAACGTTCATCACTTTAAATATAGTGATAGCGTTTATTTAATATCTTTATCTTTTTAATTTTCTTAATTTGTATTTAAGTCGCTTTATTTTATAAACTTTTTCGGTGAGTGTAATTATCTATCCAAATCCTTTACGATCACTATCATTAGTGGTCATTCTATCGTCTGATCTAGTGTTTGACACACCATTGAGTCTCCGTGGGACTTAACGACCCGGGAATCCACTGTATTCTCTGATCTTCATTGTATTTGTGTTTAAGCAGTTTTAAGTCTGTTACGGTTGGCCATTCACAAGTGGCTGGCTAGTCTGTTAGACTTGACGGTTCAGCACAGATCACAAACTATGCAACGTTAGCTTAAAACTAGTTAACAAAAATAAGCTTTTAAAGAGTCAAAACCAACGTTTAGATAAAGAAGTCATAGAATTAAAAGCAAAACTAAAACGTTTAGAAAAAGGTAAAATAGCAAGTGGTGAATGTGAACTTTGTGTTCAACTTCAAACACTAGTTGATCATCTAGATTCTAAAATTGCTAGAATGAGTACGAATAGTTTAGATACAATACTAGATGGTGTTAAAACCGGTAACAACCAAAAAGGTTTAGGTATTCAACAACTTTATCCATCAACTAGTGAAAATAAAGAAACAAAATTTGTTAAGGCACTAGAAAAACCGACCATTGTTGTGGCGGATCCCACGGATCCCCAAAAGGGAACCTGGTGTGCAGAGCGAGGATCCGTGGATCTGTGTAGCAAGCAATGGTAAAAACGTAGCTTCTTCTTCTAGAACCGAGTTTGTTATCGTTAATAGGAAGAAACCAACTCATATCACCACTAGGCAACCACCTCCAAAATATAATCCTACTTTTACAAAAAACAAAGTACCATCTTTTTCAAAACATAATCCATCTAGGAGACCTAATAACGTTTATCCAAGAAGTAATCATCAAATGGGATGGAACCCAAATATGCAAAACTGTTGTCCTTTTCAAAACTTTGCTCCATGGAATGCATACTCATCTTATCCATACATGTCTAACATGAATGGAATGTTTAACACTAATGGACCCATGAACAAATGGGGACCAAACTTTTGAGTTTATTATTGTTTTAGGTGTGCTTAAAGGTCGACCTAGACCCCGATGAATGGGTCAAGGATAGCGGGTGCACGAGGCACATGACCGCAATAGGATCTATTCTCACATATGAATCCATAAATGGAGGTAATGTGGTGTTTGGAAATAGCAAAAGTAGAATCATCGGTAAAGGTACGATTTCTAACAAATATCTAACCATTAACGATGTGTGTCACGTAGAAAACCTAAACTTTAACCTCTTAAGTATAGGACAAATATGTGATAAAAAGTGCAATGTACTTTTTACGAAACCGTAGTAAGATACTAAAAATGGCATAACCATAGGAAGAGGAATTGGGAAACATGGAGTCTATGTCATTAAAATCGGTAATGAACCTAAAGACAAGCTATGTCTTACTTCTATGGATGATACTTCGACCTTATGGCATCGAAGATTGGGTCACGCCAACATGCGACTTCTTCAATCGCTATCATCCAAAGATCTAGTAAGAGATCTACCTAGATTAAAATATGAACATCACTTTTGTGATGCTTGTAATGTAGGAAAACAAGCTCATTCTAGTCATAAAGCCAAAAACATGGTGTCTACAACTAGGTGTCTAGAATTACTACATATGGATTTATTTGGTCCATCCGCTATCCAAAGTTATGGAGGCAACTACTACACTTTGGTCATAGTGGATGATTACTCTAGGTATACATGGACAAAAATTTTAAAGAACAAAGCGAAACCTTTAATTATTTTGAAATATTAAGCAAAAAGATCCAAAGACAACTAGGAAGTCCTATAGTGTCCATTAGGACGGATCATGGTAGGGAATTCGATAATGAAGTGCAATTTGGAGCCTTTTGTGACGCTAATGGTATTACTCACAACTTCTCGGCTCCACGCACTCCGCAATCGAATGGGGTAGTAGAAAGAAAGAATAGAACCCTACAAGAAATGAGTCGAACCATGCTTAATGAACAATCCATACCTCAAAAGTTTTGGTGTAATGCCGTTGATACTTCAACGTACATACTCAATCGAGTCTTAATTAGACCAATCTTAGGTAAAACTCCATATGAGTTACTCCAAGGCAAAAAGCCTACGTTAAATCACTTTAGAGTCTTTGGAAGAAATTGTTCTATTCTTAACACTAAAGATTACCTTACAAAATTTGATCCTAAATCAACCGAAAGTATCTTTCTAGGTTATTCGCCAAATAGCAAAGCTTACATCATATTAAACAAAGAAACAATGAAGGTAGAAGAGTCGTTAAATATAAAGTTTGATAAAAGTCCACCCAAACCCTCTCCACCTCTTGTCGATGACGAGATTATAGAAAGTGAAGCTATAGTAATAAAGAAAAAGATAAATGAAGAAGAAGAACCTTTAAATGATGAAATCATAAACATTAAAGAGTCCAAAGATCACCCCGTAGATAAAGTCATAGGAAAGCTAAACGAACGAACATTAAGGTTTCAAGTTCAAAACCAAAGTAGCTTGTTTTGTTTCGTTTCAACCATAGAACCTAAGAATACACAAGAAGCCATAAAAGATGAGAGTTGGGTAATGGCTATGCAAGAAGAACTAAATCAATTCGTTTCTAATGATCTTTGGACGCTTGTCCTCCACCTAGTAATCAAACCATAATAGGAACCAAATGGGTTTATAAAACAAATTAGATGCAAACAGTAGTGTCTAGGAACAAGGCTAGACTCGTTGCCCAAGGTATAACCAACAAGAAGGAATAGACTTTGATGAGACCTATGCCCATGGCTAGATTAGAGTCTATAAGAATACTTCTTGCGTATGCTTGTGCTAATGATCTAAAGCTTTATCAAATGGATGTAAAAGCGCTTTTCTAAATGGTTTCATTAATGAAGAAGTATATGCGGCTCAACCTCCGGGCTTCATCGATTTTGAAAACCCAAACATGTATATAAATTAAAGAAAGCCCTTTACGGTCTTAAACAAGCTCCAAAAGCTTGGTATGATAGACTCAAGTCCTTTTAATTAAACACAACTATACCATGGGGTTAGTTGACAACACACTTTTACTAAGAAAAAGAGTCACATATAATCATAGTGCAAATATATGTAGGCGATATTATATTCGGATCCACTTGTCAAGACATGTGTGATGATTTCTCTAAAATCATGCATGACGAGTTCGAGATGAGTATGATAGGAGAACTTAGTTTCTTTCTTGGTCTACAAATTAACAAGTAGAAGATGGTATCTTCTTTAATCAATCTAAATACATAAAGGAGATGTTAAAGAAATTCGGTCTAGAAGAGTCGAAACCAATTAGAACACCAATGTCATCCGACACCAAACTTACAAAAGATGAAGATGGCGAATCCGTAGATAATACTAAATATTGTGGCATGATAGGTAGTCTTCTCTACCTCACGGAAAGTAGGCCGGATATCATGTTTAGTGTTTTCTTATGTGCTAGGTTTCAAGAAGACCCTAAAACATCACATCTAGAAGCCGTAAAAAAGATATTTAGATATATTAAGGGTTCAACACAATCAGGATTATGGTATCCTAAGGCACGGGAGTAGAAACAATTGTATATGCAGATTCGACCATGCGGTGATTAAGTTGATAGAAAAAGTACAAGTGGGTATGTACTTTCATGGGATGTTGTTTAACATCTTGGTTTCTAAGAAACAAACGGTATTAGCAATATCAATAACACCCCAGATTTCGTGATACGCATTTAGTGAATTCAAACGGGTGTTACTTCATCATGGCAATGATCATAACAATAGAAAACGTACTCTAATGGAGTCGTTTTAAAAGATTTATCATTCGATTTATATAAATATCGAGTTTACAAAATGAGGTCCCGGATGGTTCCAAGTTTACAAAATACATTAAATTGGTTTTGAATGATAATAAAATTTATAGCCTTCTTGATATCCTTGCTCTTCCGTGCGACTTCCGACATTATGGACACGAAATACATGCTTAAAGCTGTCAACACAAAGGTTGAGTGAAATTCATAGAGTTTTGGAAATCGAGTTGAACACATAATGTTTGTAGTGTGAGTTATAAATTCACACCAATGGTTTGAAAACCAAAGAGATATTATTGCACTAAGCTCATGATACCGAAAGCGTTAACGTTGTCATAAAATAGTAACCGATGCCCTAATAGGTAATTTGCCAATAAACCTATAGATGTTCAAATAGAGTGCGTTTGTTTGCCTACCGGTCAACACAAACGGGATTTGTCATTCGATAGATCTATCCACATTATTCGCGTTCACTGCAAGTGATTAATGGTTCATGATAATAGGGACTTAAGATTGGCAATAGTGGTACTTAGTGCAACTAATACATTCGAGATAAGCATAATTTGAAAGCAATGTGTTCGATTTAAAATAAAGCATGTATCTCCCCAAGGGTTTGTAAAACAATTTAAGTAATAGAAAGTGGGGCTATGAACTCACCGTAGAGTAAATGATATCAAATGTAAAATGAGAATGATGGATATGCCGTGAGAACTTCTCGAGCAACCTAAAATAGAATGTTGCGACTTAGGTTTGGAATAATGTTTAGGAAAACATAAACCATCCTATATCGTCTCTATGTTGATCATGATGTAGTACATGGTATTTGTGTATGTCATTTATAGAAATGGTCTAGTTGTGAAAACATGTTTAGTTTATAGATATCGTACTACCGTTCGGGCCATCATAATTCGGAGGTCATGCGATGGCGTTAGGAGCTAGGACACTTTAAATCGTAAATCCAAAGAACTCGTCGATCGTTTTACTCAAATGAAACCCTCACATGAAGCTCCCTACTTTTGTAGCACTTAGTAGATACAACATATGTTTTGAGTGAAGATTTATAACATAAAGTTTATCATGTTTTTAATAAGTATCTAGTTTTACAAGTTCTCGTCGTTTTCATAAATATGATCACCTTAGTTAACGGTCTTGGGTAAACAAGCCTTAAGGCTTTAGCCATGGCCTTGCCGTGACTTTGGTCTTGACTACCATGGTCTTGAGACTTAGCTTTGACATTAGCCGTAGCCGTGGTCTTGGCTTATGGCCATTAGGCCTCTTGGTTTGTTTTAGTTGTGACAAAAGTATAGTTATGAGACTAAATATAGGGCGGTTTCATTTATGAAAATTAATGGCCTGTTTATGCGTTTTCAAGGTCCGAGCTTCTTTGATATTGAAGGAAAGCGGCGTTCGGACAACTTTCGTGTTTTAACTTTTGATGAATCGGACCGAAGTACTACTTTTAAAATGGCGAACCAAAAGCAGTTACAAAATGGCGGTTTGGCGTTTATGTTTCGCTAACTTCTTTTGCCTATAACTTTTGACTCGTTTGTCCGTTTGGGTGATTCAAATTGCTATGTTTTGTTTTAATATTATCTACAAGAATATGAAAAGTATCGAGATCTATATGTGGTCGATTTTGTGGAAACTTTGTACAAAAGTTTATCATTTATACACTTACTAACCCAAGTTTAACATATAGGTTCTTATAACTTGTTTTAAAGATTTTGTACATCATGATCCAACATAGTAACTATATATATAGCATGAAGTAGTTAAGATTATGAATAATAAAGATGAGATGATGGTGGTGATAAGTTGCTTACAACTTTTGGCTTTCAATAAGAAAGGAGTAACTAGTAAGGATCGGACTTTGATTGATCGCTTAAGACTTTGGATTGAGCTAGCTTTCCACACCTTGGCACCCTTGCAAACTTGAAGAGTTGGTGATGAAGTACTAAGTGACTTGAGTGGATTTAAACTCAAGAAGATCACTTAAACTTGCTAGAGATTTGATGAAGTAGCTTGATCTTTGGAACTTCCATGCATAAACTTGGAGTTTATAGATCAAATGATGGAAGATGTGAAGGATTTATGATATGAACGACCAAGAACAGATTGTGGAGGTCTTTAGGATGTATTTTACTTCCTATTTATAGGAGGACAAGTTTGGTTAACCATATATTGGGTTAAATATTAACCATGGTTAAGTTAGGACACTTGTAAAGATCTAAATGTACCATGGTTAGGATGATGCCACCAAAATGATGACTCCCCCCTTAGGTCGGCCTAAACAAGATAAGATGACTTAGGTGGTTAGTTTTGGTATTATCTTGGTTACGGAGTGAGTTTTGGTTCCGTTAATCGCTAATCGTAAGCCGTTAAGCCATAAAACGTAAAACCGGGTATCGTAAAAATACGAAACTTGTAGGAATGATGAAACTCATCATTATACTCCATATAAAAATATAAAATGGGTGATAAGTCTCATTGGGTGCAAAAAGCATTTGGTTAAAGTGGAAATACGGGTCAAAAAGCGTAATTCGCAGTTTATCGAGAAAAAACGAAATTTCGTGGAAGCGACCGTGAATTTATTTAGAGTAGACTAAAATTAGTCTAAAAGTGATATGAGATGTTAAAATGTGGTTTTCAGTCATACGCGGGATAACTTTCGATTATTCGTGAAATTTAAAAGTTCTGCGATTTAAGCAAAATGTAGAACGTACAAGGTTAATTCCTTTATGGTCAAAGGAGGAGGAAATATGTTTGACTTTTCCAAAAATGTAAAAGTGTCAAAACATATTAGAAACACGGTCTGAGAATCGTTAAGTCCGGATGTAAGTAGAATTGTTTAAAAGCGTAAGTTTAGTTTTGTTTCTTTGGGCTTATTTGGTAATATTAAAATAATAATTCTTAAAATTCTCAAATTAATCATGAATGATCTAAAATTTATCGATGCGAGGAAAATTGTCGGGGTTGATTTTCGTTAAGCGTGATGTTTAAGCGGTGGACCGTCCAAAGCGAAACTTTAAAACGATGTTTACTTAATAACTTTTGCGAAAATGATCTAACGATGGTCGAATTCTCGGTCATTACTAAAATAATTTATCTTACGAGAATGTGGAATAAAAGTTTTACGGATGAATAGTGAAAGTGAATAGTAAATGTGAATAGTAAAAGTGAATAGTAAATTCTCGAAAATGAAAAGTAACCTAAAAATGCGGGTGGTTCTGGTCTCACCCCTTAATGGAATTCGTCCGAATTCAATGTGTGTTACTCGATGTTGAAGTGTCTAGGAACATGAGGGTGTATCGCGAATCCTAGCCTTTGCGTTTTCAAGTTTACGGTCATAGGATGTATTATGTACCATGTGGCTTAAGTTGATCACTTAAAGGGTTTTGTTAAAATCTTATAGAGTCCAATATACCTCAAGTTTGGCTTTTCCCGATTCTCAAAGCGAATCATATCTTATTGTATCGAGGCTATCAATAAAACCTTAATTTCTAACATGGAGTTTTGGTGATAGTGTGTGGCATGGAGCCTAATTTGTATTTGTATGGTTTTCTTAGTTGTTTCGTGGGTGATTTTCTAAACACCTTAGTCCAGCAAATGGTTAACTAACACTTTCGTCTATATAGTGCCTCAAAATGGAATAGTTTTGTTGTTGTTAGGGTAACTGTTGTTAATCAAAGGTGTAAGATATTGTTGATGTGAAATGGTTTGTAATGATGTGAAAGCTGTCGTTGTAGGAAAGTCTTGCTAGTGGCAAGTGGTTATCCAAACCATTTCCAAAGTTGATCATGTCTTAGGTGGTTTCGGGATGAAGGTCATATCTTATAGTGTTTATGAACTAGTGTTTCAAAGAAGCGTGTCTTGTGAAGTTTTACATCTTGACTTATAATGGAGTTCAGATAATGATGTGATATGTTGACGATTAGAAGAGTGTAGCGTATGTTTACCATTATTCTTAGGTAGAGATGTCAAGTTTGTTTTAAAATCAAAAGTGAATTTTAAAGGAATATGGCGGAATGATAGCCTTGAAACCTAATCAGGCTAGTACCTCTAAGAAATGACGAGAAGATTTGATGACTATCCCAAGATAGTAGTTCGGATTATCTCATGTATGAAAATTTCAAGAATGAAATTAGGTAGTATAAATGAGATGTTAAGATTTTCTTTGAGTGGTAAGACACTATCGCGTCTCTAGATCTTTTACGGTGGTTTATCGAGTTTAAGTAGGAAATTAACACGAATATAACCCTTGTATAACTATTCTCGGTGTTTGAAAAATTTAAGTTGAACATAGTTAATCGGACTATGATCCATTATCCCGAGGTTAAATATAGGTGATTAGGCTATATTTAGCGAGGTTCGATAAATTTTCAAATACCTAAATTAGGTATACTTGTGATATGTTCATAGCTTTTGAGAAATTGTCCACTAAGCAAAGGCGATATCAAACCATCCGGTTGCAAGTCACGGCCATAAAAGACTTGTAACCTATGTTTTCACATTCCATTGCATAGAAGATAACATGGGTAGATCGTGTGGAAAGGAAATCTTAAGTAATTCTAAAATAGTCTACACTTGGCTAGCATCACGGACCTTTAACAATGAAGGTTTCGAAGAGAATTTTGATGAATGTAGGGAGCGTTCTTGAACTTGACTTTTGTAGATGATGAGTCACTTTGTCCTTTAGAAATCCTATTTCTTGTATTTCCATTAGGAAATTGATAGACTGTATGTGGGTTTCATGTAAAACAATATCATATATTGTTTATAAGATAATTTTAGAGACTATTGTATAACTTACAATATCGAGGAGTAGTTGAGACCATTGTGCAACTCACAATGTCTAAGAAATGATGGAGAGATCATTGTGTACTCACAATGTCTTGAGAAATGATGGAGTGATCATTGTGTACTCACAATGTCTTGAGAAATAAATGAGACCATTGTAGGATTTACGATTGTGCGAGAATGTAATAGAGACCATTGTAGGATTTACGATTAATGCGAGAATGTAATAGAGACCCCTTTGTAGGATTTCGGTGTCTTGAAAATGAATGAGACCATTGTATCTCACAATGTCTAGGAAGTAGGAAAGACCATTGTAGTCGATTACAATGTCTTGGAGGAAGTTTCGTAATCCTAAAATGCATGAGTAGATGCATGATTGGGAGATTGGGAAAATATGATTGTGTCGTAATGCCTTAGAATAGGCATACTGTGAGATATGTTGAGTACTTTGTTTATGATTGAAATTATGTCAAGTGTATATATCAATATACTAGTATGTTTGTATAGCTTAAAATGCCTAAAAGTCACATAATCGTGCGGAGGATGGAAGGCACGGAGAGCGGAAGGCTATAAAATGTTTTGTTTGTAAAAGTAGTTATAGTTTAAGTCTCAATTAGACCCGTTTCTCTATAAGCGTGGCTCGATACCAATCTGTAACACCCCAATTTCGTGATCGCAGTGAATTCAAGCGGGTGTTACTTCATGGCACAATGATCATAACAATAGAAAACGTACTCTAATGGAGTCGTTTTAAAAGGATTTATCATTCGATTTATATAAATATCGAGTTTACAAAATGAGGTCCCGGATGGTTCCAAGTTTACAAAATACATTAAATTGGTTTCGAATGATAATAAAATTTATAGCCTTCTTGATATCCTTGCTCTTCCGTGCCGACTTCCGACATTATGGACACGAAATACATGCTTAAAGCTGTCAACACAAAGGTTGAGTGAAATTCATAGAGTTTTGGAAATCAGTTGAACACATAATGTTTGTAGTGTGAGTTATAAATTCACACCAATGGTTTGAAAACCAAAGAGATATTATTGCACTAAGCTCATGATACCGAAAGCGTTAAAATTTGTCATAAAATAGTAACCGATGCCCTAATAGGTAATTTGCCAATAAACCTATAGATGTTCAAATAGAGTGCGTTTGTTTGCCTACCGGTCAACACAAACGGGATTTGTCATTCGATAGATCTATCCACATTATTCGCGTTCACTCGCAAGTGATTAATGGTTCATGATAATAGGGACTTAAGATTGGCAATAGTGGTACTTAGTGCAAGTAATACATTCAGATAAGCATACAGTTTGAAAGCAATGTGTTCGATTTAAAATAAAGCATGTATCTCCCCCAAGGGTTTGTAAAACAATTTAAGTAATAGAAAGTGGGGCTATGAACTCACCGTAGAGTAAATGATATCAAATGTAAAATGAGAATGATGGATATGCCGTGAGAACTTCTACGAGCAACCTAAAATAGAATGTTGCGACTTAGGTTTGGAATAATGTTTAGGAAAACATAAACCATCCTATATCGTCTCTATGTTGATCATGATGTAGTACATGGTATTTGTGTATGTCATTTATAGAAATGGTCTAGTTGTGAAAACATGTTTAGTTTATAGATATCGTACTACCGTTCGGGCCATCATAATTCGAGAGGTCATGCGATGGCGTTAGGAGCTAGGACACTTTAAATCGTAAATCCAAAGAACTCGTCGATCGTTTTACTCAAATGAAACCCTCACATGAAGCTCCCTACTTTTGTAGCACTTAGTAGATACAACATATGTTTTGAGTGAAGATTTATAACATAAAGTTTATCATGTTTTTAATAAGTATCTAGTTTTACAAGTTCTCGTCGTTTTCATAAATATGATCACCTTAGTTAACGGTCTTGGGTAAACAAGCCTTAAGGCTTTAGCCATGGCCTTGCCGTGACTTTGGTCTTGACTACCATGGTCTTGAGACTTAGCTTTGACATTAGCCGTAGCCGTGGTCTTGGCTTATGGCCATTAGGCCTCTTGGTTTGTTTTAGTTGTGACAAAAGTATAGTTATGAGACTAAATATAGGCGGTTTCATTTATGAAAATTAATGGCCTGTTTATGCGTTTTCAAGGTCCGAGCTTCTTTGATATTGAAGGAAAGCGGCGTTCGGACAACTTCGTGTTTTAACTTTTGATGAATCGGACCGAAGTACTACTTTTAAAATGGCGAACCAAAAGATTACAAAATGGCAGTTTTGGCGTTTATGTTTCGCTAACTTCTTTTGCCTATAACTTTTGACTCGTTTGTCCGTTTCGGGTGATTCAAATTGCTATGTTTTTTTTTAATATTATCTACAAGAATATGAAAAGTATCAGATCTATATGTGGTCGATTTTGTGGAAACTTTGTACAAAAGTTTATCATTTATACACTTACTAACCCAAGTTTAACATATAGGTTCTTATAACTTGTTTTAAAGATTTTTGTACATCATGATCCAACATAGTAACTATATATATAGCATGAAGTAGTTAAGATTATGAATAATAAAGATGAGATGATGGTGGTGATAAGTTGCTTACAACTTTTGGCTTTCAATAAGAAAGGAGTAACTAGTAAGGATCGGACTTTGATTGATCGCTTAAGACTTTGGATTGAGCTAGCTTTCCACACCTTGGCACCCTTGCAAACTTGAAGAGTTGGTGATGAAGTACTAAGTGACTTGAGTGGATTTAAACTCAAGAAGATCACTTAAACTTGCTAGAGATTTGATGAAGTAGCTTGATCTTTGGAACTTCCTTGCATAAACTTGGGTTTATAGATCAAATGATGGAAGATGTGAAGGATTTATGATATGAACGACCAAGAACAGATTGTGGAGGTCTTTAGGATGTATTTTACTTCCTATTTATAGGAGGGCAAGTTTGGTTAACCATATATTGGGTTAAATATTACCCATGGTTAAGTTAGGACACTTGTAAAGATCTAAATGTACCATGGTTAGGATGATGCCACCAAAATGATGACTCCCCCTTAGGTCGGCCTAAACAAGATAAGATGACTTAGGTGGTTAGTTTTGGTATTATCTTGGTTACGGAGTGAGTTTTGGTTCCGTTAATCGCTAATCGTAAGCCGTTAAGCCATAAAACGTAAAACCGGGTATCGTAAAAATCTGAAACTTGTAGGAATGATGAAACTCATCATTATACTCCATCTAAAAATATAAAATGGGTGATAAGTCTCATTGGGTGCAAAATCTTGGTTAAAGTGAAATACGGGTCAAAAGCGCGTAATTCGCGGTTTATCGAAAAGAACGAAATTTCGAGGAAGCGACCGTGAATTTATTTAGAGTAGACTAAAATTAGTCTAAAAGTGATATGAGATGTTAAAATGTGGTTTTAGTCATCGCGGGATAACTACGAGTTATTCGTGAAATTTAAAAGTTCTGCGATTTAAGCAAAAATGTAGAACGTACAAGGTTAATTCCTTTATGGTCAAAGGAGGAGGAAATATGTTTGACTTTTCCAAAAATGTAAAAGTGTCAAAACATATTAGAAACACAGTCGAGAGAATCGTTAAGTCCGGATGTAAGTAGAATTGTTTAAAACGTAAGTTTAGTTTTGTTCTTATTGGGCTTATTTGGTAATATTAAAATAATAATTCTTAAAATTCTCAAATTAATCATGAATGATCTAAAATTTATCGATGCGAGGAAAATTGTCGGGGTTGATTTTCGTTAAGCGTGATGTTTAAGCGGTGGACCGTCAAAGCGAAACTTTAAAGCGATGTTTACTTAATAACTTTTGCGAAAATGATCTAACGATGGTGAATTCTCGGTCATTACTAAAATAATTTATCTTACGAGAATGTGAAATAAAAGTTTTATGGATGAATAGTGAATAGTGAATAGTAAATTCTGAAAATGTAATAAAAAGTAATGGAAGTCCGAATTCAAGTCGATGTTGAAGTGTCTAGGAACAAATGAAAAGCGTTTTAACCTAGGAAAATGCGTGTGGTGGTTATTGTTTTAAAATCAAAAGTGAATGACGGAATGATATTCTTGAAATTTAATCAGGCTAGTACTTCTAAGGAATGACGAGAAGATTTGATGACTATCCCAAGATAGTAGTTAGGATTATTTCATAAATGAAAACTTTCAAGAATGAAATTAGGTAGTATAAATGAGATGTTAAGATTTTGCTGAGTGGTAAGACACTATCGCGTCTCTAGATCTTTTCTGGTGGTTTATCGAGTTTAAGTAGGAAATTTACGAATATAACCCTTGTATAACTATTCTCGGTGTTTGAAAATTTAAGTTGAACATAGTTAATCGACTGTGATCCATTATCCGAGGGTTAAATATAGGTGATTAGGCTATATTTAGCCGAGGTTCGATAAATTTTTCAAATACCTAAATTAGGTATACTTGTGATTTGTTCATAGCTTTTGAGAAATTGTCCACTAAGCAAAGGCGATATCAAACCATCCAGTTGCAAGTCTTGGCCATAAAAGACTTGTAACCTATGTTTTCACATTCCATTGCATAGAAGATAACATGGGTAGATACGTGTGGAAAGGAAATCTTAAGTAATTCTAAAATAGTCTACACTTGGCTAGCATCACGGACCTTTAACAATGAAGGTTTCGAAGAGAATTTTGATGAATGTAGGGAATGTTCTTGATCTTGACTTTTGTAGATGATGAGTCACTTTGTCCTTGAAATCCTATTTCTTGTATTTCCATTAGGAAATTGATAGAGTATGACGGGTTTCATGTAAAACAATATCATATATTGTTTATAAGATAATTTTAGAGACTATTGTATAACACAATATCGGAGGAGTAGTTGAGACCATTGTGCAACTCACAATGTCTAAGAAATGATAGAGATCATTGTGTACTCACAATGTCTTGAGAAATGATGGAGTGATCATTGTGTACTCACAATGTCTTGAGAAATAAATGAGACCTTTGTAGGATTTACGATTATGCGAGAATGTAATAGAGACCCTTTGTAGGATTTACGATGTCGAGAATGTAATAGAGACCACTGTAGGTTCTGATGTCTTGAAAAATGAATGAGACCATTGTATCTCACAATGTATATAGGAAGTAGGAAAGACCATTGTAGTCGATTACAATGTCTTGGAGGAAGTTTCGTAATCCTAAAATGCATGAGTAGATGCATGATTGGGAGATTGGGAAAATATGATTGTGTCGTAATGCCTTAGAATAGGCATACTGAGATATGTTGAGTACTTTGTTTATGATTGAAATTATGTCAAGTGTATATATCAATATACTAGTATGTTTGTATAGCTTAAAATGCCTAAAAGTCACATAAATCTCGGAGGATGGAAGGCACGGAGAGCGGAAGGCTATAAAATGTTTTGTTGGTAAAGGTAGTTATAGTTTAAGTCTCGATTAGACCCGTTTCTCTATAAGCGTGGCTCTTATACCAATCATAACACCCCAATTTCGTGATACGCAGTGAATTCAAAGCGGGTGTTACTTCATGGCAATGATCATAACAATAAACGTACTCTAATGGAGTCGTTTTAAAAGGATTTATCATTCGATTTATATAAATATCGAGTTTACAAAATGAGGTCCCAGATGGTTCCAAGTTTACAAAATACATTAAATTGGTTTTGAATGATAATAAAATTTATAGCCTTCTTGATATCCTTGCTCTTCCGTGCCGACTTCAACATTATGGACACGAAATACATGCTTAAAATTGTCAACACAAAGGTTGAGTGAAATTCATAGAGTTTTGGAAATCGATTGAACACATAATGTTTTTAGTGTGAGTTATAAATTCACACCAATGGTTTGAAAACCAAAGAGATATTATTGCACTAAGCTCATGATACCGAAAAGCGTTAACAATTTGTCATAAAATAGTAACCGATGCCCTAATAGGTAATTTGCCAATAAACCTATAGATGTTCAAATAGAGTGCGTTTGTTTGCCTACCGGTCAACACAAAGCGGGATTTGTCATTCCCGATAGATCTATCCACATTATTCGCGTTCACTGCAAGTGATTAATGGTTCATGATAATAGGGACTTAAGATTGGCAATAGTGGTACTTAGTGCAAGTAATACATTCGAGATAAGCATAATTTGAAAGCAATGTGTTCGATTTAAAATAAAGCATGTATCTCCCCAAGGGTTTGTAAAACAATTTAAGTAATAGAAAGTGGGGCTATGAACTCACCGTAGAGTAAATGATATCAAATGTAAAATGAGAATGATGGATATGCCGTGAGAACTTCTCGAGCAACCTAAAATAGAATGTTGCGACTTAGGTTTGGAATAATGTTTAGGAAAACATAAACCATCCTATATCGTCTCTATGTTGATCATGATGTAGTACATGGTATTTGTGTATGTCATTTATAGAAATGGTCTAGTTGTGAAAACATGTTTAGTTTATAGATATCGTACTACCGTTCGGGCCATCATAATTCGAGAGGTCATGCGATGAAGCGTTAGAGGAGCTAGGACACTTTAAATCGTAAATCCAAAGAACTCGTCGATCGTTTTACTCAAATGAAACCCTCACATGAAGCTCCCTACTTTTGTAGCACTTAGTAGATACAACATATGTTTTGAGTGAAGATTTATAACATAAAGTTTATCATGTTTTTAATAAGTATCTAATTTTTACAAGTTCTCGTCGTTTTCATAAATATGATCACCTTAGTTAACGGTCTTGGGTAAACAAGCCTTAAGGCTTTAGCCATGGCCTTGCCGTGACTTTGGTCTTAACTACCATGGTCTTGAGACTTAGCTTTGACATTAGCCGTAGCCGTGGTCTTGGCTTGTGGCCATTAGGCCTCTTGGTTTGTTTTTAGTTGTGACAAAAGTATAGTTATGAGACTAAATATAGGGCAGTTTCTGTTTATGAAAATTAATGGCCTGTTTATGCATTTTCAAGGTCCAAGCTTCTATGATATCGAAGGAAAACGGCGTTCCGGACAACTTTCGTGTTTCAACTTTTTGATGAATCGGACCAGAAGTACTACTTTTAAAATGGCAGAACCAAAACAGTTACAAAATGGCAGTTTTGGCGTTTATGTTTCGCTAACTTCTTTTGCCTATAACTTTTGACTCGTTTGTCCGTTTCGGGTGATTCAAATTGCTATGTTTTTGTTTTAATATTATCTACAAGAATATGAAAAGTATCAGATCCATATGTGGTCGATTTTGTGGAAACTTTGTACAAAAGTTTATCATTTATATACTTACTAACCCAAGTTTAACATATAGGTTCTTATAACTTGTTTTAAAGATTTTTGTACATCATGATCCAACATAGTAACTATATATATAGCATGAAGTAGTTAATATTATGAATAATAAAGATGAGATGATGGTGGTGATAAGTTGCTTACAACTTTTGGCTTTCAATAAGAAAGGAGTAACTAGTAAGGATCGGACTTTGATTGATCGCTTAAGACTTTGGATTGAGCTAGCTTTCCACACTTTGGCACCCTTGCAAACTTGAAGAGTTGGTGATGAAGTACTAAGTGACTTGAGTGGATTTAAACTCAAGAAGATCACTTAAACTTGCTAGAGATTTGATGAAGTAGCTTGATCTTTGGAACTTCCATGCATAAACTTGGAGTTTATAGATCAAATGATGGAAGATGTGAAGGATTTATGATATGAACGACCAAGAACAGATTGTGGAGGTCTTTAGGATGTATTTTACTTCCTATTTATAGGAGGACAAGTTTGGTTAACCATATATTGGGTTAAATATTAACCATGGTTAAGTTAGGACACATGTAAAGATCTAAATGTACCATGGTTAGGATGATGCCACCAAAATGATGACTCCCCTTAGGTCGGCCTAAACAAGATAAGATGACTTAGGTGGTTAGTTTTGGTATTATCTTGGTTACGGAGTGAGTTTTGGTTCCGTTAATCGCTAATCGTGGCCGTTAAGCCATAAAGCGTAAAATCGGGTATCGTAAAAATACTAAACTTGTAGGAATGATGAAACTCATCATTATACTCCATCTAAAAATATAAAATGGGTAATAAGTCTCATTGGGTGCAAAAAGCGGTTAAAGCCGGAAATCTGGGTCAAAAGCGCGTAATTCGCAGTTTATCGAAAAAACGAAATTTCGAGGAAGCGACCGTGAATTTATTTAGAGTAGACTAAAATTAGTCTAAAAGTGATATGAGATGTTAAAATTTGGTTTTCTTCATACGGCGGGATAACTACGTTATTCGTGAAATTTAAAAGTTCTGTGATTTAAGCAAAAATGTAGAACGTACAAGGTTAATTCCTTTATGGTCAAAGGAGGAGGAAATATGTTTGACTTTTCCAAAAATGTAAAAGTTTCAAAACATATTAGAAACACAGATCTGAGAATCGTTAAGTGCGGATGTAAGTAGAATTGTTTAAAGCGTAAGTTTAGTTTTGTTCTGTATTTGGGCATATTTGGTAATATTAAAAATAATAATTCTTAAAATTCTCAAATTAATCATAAATGATCTAAAATTTATCGATCGAGGAAAATTGTCGGGGTTGATTTTCGTTAAGCGTGATGTTTAAGCGGTGGACCGTCTAAAGCGAAACTTTTAAAGCGATGTTTACTTAATAACTTTTGCGAAAATGATCTAACGATGGTGAATTCTCGGTCATTACTAAAATAATTTATCTTACGAGAATGTGTGAATTAAAAATTTTACGAACTTGAGAGAAAGATGAATAGTGAATGTGAATAGTACAAAGAAAGGGCAAAAAAGTGAATAGTAAATTCTCGAAAATGAAAAGTAACCTAAAAATGCGGGTGGTTACAGACCATGATGGAAGAGAATTCACCGTTAATGGGCATGGTGAAGCATTATCAATTGGATAATATTGAAATGGTGAGCGATGAGGATATTGTTTTAGAAGAAGAGGCGGTGGTGAAACAGCGTAGGAGAACTATGAGTCTAGCTACAAGACTCTTAAATAAAGAAAAGCGCTTCGTGGGAGGCAACCCATGCTTAATTGTTTGCTTGTTAGTGTCATATATCTTTTATTAATTGTTTATCCTCATGTTTAAATTTGTAAAAATGCTTTATTTTGTTTTAACCTCGTCTTAATTGCATATAAAGGTATTTTACATAAGGGATAAGTGTAGGGAGGATTACGTTTTCAAAAGAAGCGTAAACATGAGAATAACAATTAACTAAAAGATATTTATGTTTGTCTCATTCGAGTCAAATGCTTGTATCGAGTCATAATGGATGTTTTGGAAATTTTTCGATTCTAAAGATGTAAATTTTCGAGAAAATCGAGACCGGTTTTGTCGGGATAACTGGCGGGCGTCGAGAAGGAGTAAAACATCAGTTACTTTTTCTCGTTTTCGAGCTACTTATAAATTTTAGAAAGTCTTAATTTTCTTAGAAATTTAAACATCCATTCCACAAGCATTATATCCTAGTTTAAATCGAGGATTTCTGCGAAGGTTTCGTTTGAGTGTGCGAGTTTAGTTTGTCAAGAAGAAGTTACATAAGATTGGAAAGAGCTTTTCAATAATTCTTCTTGAAAAGGATTTAACCACCACTTTACGGATCCTACCGAGCTAATCGGGAGTATTAGTTTCTTCGTTTTAATCACCTTCCATTATCATAACTTTGATACTTTCAGAGAACATTGGGGACAATGTTCAGTTTAAGTGTAGGGAGGGAAAATAAAACGGGAACTTTGAAACTATGCTTATCCTTGATTATTTGCTTTGTCCAATTGCATTTGCGTAATAAACCATGAGAAAATGTCGGTTAGGGTAATTTTGGCACCAAATTTAAAATTTTTCATGACATGTAGGAGTGGGCCATTAGTCTTAACAAAAGCGTCTCATGGATAGGAAGTTGCATGACTAGCACAAAACCCTTTACCACTTAAATTCCACCCAAAATGTGAGGATCGCCCTTAGATTAGTAGGAATTAAAGCATTCATCTTTAATGCTTAGAGTGTGAACCGGTAGTATAATAGATTCTAGAACTTGTTTTGTGATGCATTCCGAGATCGCAAGTGAGGCTACACTTGTGTAGTTAGGAATAACTAAATGATAAGAGGCATTAGGATAACCCTTGTTTGATACCCGTAATATAATTACTTCTTCCACATCGGTTGAGTAATTCCCCCACACCTTTGCGTTATACTCATCTTTAGTACACGATACCCCTAGTTAACCCCTCAGAGCCTATCCTTTTCGCGGTTCTTGTGATGTTTCGGTTTTTCCGAAATATCAATGAAGAGCATTGTTTACACCCCACCCCCAAATATACACCCAAATTGCCTTAGCCTACCCCTTATGCACTCACTTTTAGTGCAAATGTTTGTTATCACCCTAAACCCTTAGTTCAATTATCTAGTTGCTTGCATAAGTTGCTAAGTCGATTCATATCCTTTGTATACAGTTTTGGGACGATTGGGATTCATGGGAAAAGTTAAAGTTTATGAAATGACGGGAAGGGAACGTTAAATTCAAATTCCCTTTGTTTGCGTAATAATGTACCCCAAGTGTTTTGATCTTTTCAATTCGGGTCAAAATTAGTGTTAGAATAATAAAAACTCAAGTGTAGGGATGTGCCTATAAATCCCTATCATTTTGATGTTACCGTAGAGGATGGTAGAGTAAAAGTGTATGTGAAAAAAAAATACGGGCTACCATCCTACATCTATCTTTTAAATTTATGTTTGTTTATTTCCGTTACCTAGAATTTTAGAGTGTCGAGTCTTGGCTTAGCAACGCCATTCTTCGTATGCATTTAACATAAAGATTTTTGACTTGCCACCATTAAAAAGCCTATCCCACCAAACCATTTGTTTCCCTACCGTAAGCCTAACATTACAACCCTTTAAAAGACCTCTTTGATAGTCTTTCTTAGGTGCTTACCAAAGCGATGGAGGTTTGATCTATTCTCAAGCCTATGGTAATCTATGTACTAGGACGGTTAATGAGTGTTTATCTTCCATTTCCTATTTGTTATATTTCATATATACACCGAGAGAGATGTGAGTACCCAAACACCCATGTGAGGTGCTAGTATGTAATTCCGTGCTTGTTATGACTTTTGCGGGGCTTATATGTGTTGTGGACCGTTTGAATTAATGCTTCATGACCCCAACTTATAAATTAATTGGCTAAAAGCACATTTTCTTGAGGACAAGCAAATAACAAGTGTAGGGATATTTGATAAGGTTTTAAAAGGTACCATTTGAGGGTCGTTTTAGCCCTTATTTGATCACTTTTGTATCCGTTATTGCTTAATTTCGTTCTTTTTCACTTTTAGGTCTCTTAAAGGCAAAATGCTGGAATGGCACTTATTTGGACGAAAAGGCGCGAATATCGAAGAAAATGGCCAAAGTCAAGAATCGAGCCACTCAGATCTTTGGGCCGAAGGGGACGGCGTCGGTGTTAAGCTACGCCGTCGCATCACTTTTGTGACTCGTGCCAAATTGCTCATTTACAAGGCGCGTCGGGCTTTAAAAGAGTAGACCGTCGCAACTCGGGACGGCCTAGATGTGACCCGGGCAGGCGTCGGAAGTGAAGAGGACGGCGTCACGGACATAAGGTGGCGCCGTCGCAAGGTTAACGTGGCCAAGACGAAACCCTAATGACGGCGACACGGCGTCCACGAAACATAAGGTGGCGCGTCGCATATGTAATCTTATATATAGAATCCAAAATTTTCGGTTTTAGAGAGAGTCTTTTGGGTGAAAACCTAAAACCGAACCTAAGGTGTCTTGTACAAGATTTTAGGGTTTTAAACCTATCTTACATCAAGATAAGTATTTACTTCATTAATTCAATTATGTCTTTGATTATTTTTGTGTATGCTTGCATGTTCTCCATGTCCGCTAATTTATTTGTGTGTTTGCTTAGGAAGTATGAAACTTAATTATTGAATATTGATTGGTTGTTTCTTATCTTAGTTGATTAATGATCTAGTAATGCGATAGGTCATTCGTTGTGTACTTAATGCTTGATTCATCTTTGTGAACCTTAGAATATGATTACCGAGTAGTTGTAGGCTAAATAATCCAAAGAGTGCCTTAGAGTAAGAGTTTATCATCCCTAGTGGGTTTGTAGACGAGACCCTTTGGTAAGTTCAAAGAGTTAGGGAGAAAGCATACCCACAACTTTAGACACACAACACAACTAAGAATAAGGACGTGACAACTCAACCATCAATAGGAGATAATTAAGGAGTAGTATAACCTAAGTGAACACATCTTTAAACTATCATACGAGCACACATTAATTAGACATAGACTCCCACAACCTTAGTTTAGATAATTAGATAATAGTAGAGTAATCGGTAGAAATACCAACCCCCAATCCAATACCCAGATTCGTACCTTTCCATTTCATAAAATATAAAAATACAAAATAATCTTCCTCAACCTTAACCATAGCGTAGTAACTTCTCACTAGCATTCCTATTCCCCTAGAGAACGATATCAATACCCGTGGCTTACCCTAATTACTACACTACAACGATTTGGTTCACTGCCTAGGGTGTTATAAAACTTGCTCGAAGAAAAGGAAGTTTCCTTGACCCCGAACGACGCGTGTAGCGTTATCAGTGCTAAATTGGGTCATTTATACAACTTTTGTGTGGTCTTCATAGTATCAGGGCTGAATAACATTTTAAAACAGGCGAAGTGGGCTAAGTTAAAAGTTACCACTTACATAAATCTCATTATGGGCCATATTGGCTGGAGTAAAGAATGTAGAAGGGGTGGATTAGATAAGGGAATGGGGATGACATAACAAACGAAAGTTGTGATTTACAATGATCTAGTTACGTTATTCGACCGTCCTAAGCACTCCCCAAAGGAAGTTAATGTTTCTTTTAAAAGGTGGATACATGTTATATTTGAACGTATTAGTAGTTTACAAATGTATATACTATTAGTTGTTTAGAAATGTATATACTAATAGCGTGTAGATATTAGTGGCCAAGACCACTAACCGCACGCCCAGACAAGACCCGTTATCAACACTTGATATAGGCACAATCCAATAAAAAAACACGCAGAAAACTTTCAACCCACTGTTAGCCAACGGTTATGATACGACACCTGACGCATGAAAATAGAACAAACATAACCAAAATATGGAGTAGGCATGTTATGTACGAACCATACGAGCCAAGGAGGGAATGACACCTGTTATACTTGTCTACCCATCAGATGATCAACGCGTGGCCAAGCGATCCGCTATTTTCTTAATATATTTTTATTCTTTTATTATGTATATGTATGTGGGTGTCTGTTTATGTGTCTATGTTTCGTGTTTGTATTTTTTTAATAATGTGACTGTGTTTGTGTTTGCATGTGCTCATACGAAAAAGAAGATAATGTATATATTTTTTTCACTTTTAATCCCCGTTAGTTAAGTCCTCGCACCGTTAGTCTTTATTAGGTTTGCGTTGTATAATTTTGGTAAGGTATTGTCACACCCCAAATTGCAGCGAAAGATAACGGGGCATGACTTTCATGGAGCAAAGTCATAAGTTATATTGAACGACCTTTATATGAGTCGTTTGAAAATACACGTTTAATTATATCAATAAAGTTTTACAAAAGGGCAAAGTTCAAGAGTTCACATCATAAATAAAAGAAGATTTTAGTTCACAACCAAACGCTAAAAGTAATGAAAGAAATCTTTGACATGATGAGACCGCAAAATGTGACTCTAACGAGATGCTCCAAGGCTATCCATGATAGTGAAACTAAGGACCTGAGAATAACATGCAAAAATGGGTCAGCATAAAGTTGGTGAGTTCATAAGTTTAACGTTAAATAAACAATAGCATGGATTACAAGATTTTAGTGACTATTGTAACACATACAATATCAAGGAAAGTATTATTATTATACTAAGCTCATGACACCGAAGCCTTTCAGTTATGTTTGTTGATAGGTGTTTCATACTGAGAACACGTAGAGTTCCTCAAATGAAATGTGCATGTTTCACAATCCAGTCAACTAAGCGCTACAAACCCGAACGTAGGTTTCAACCCCAATAGATCTGTTCACAACATACGTGCTTACTACGTAACTAATGTTTCATGGTAATGGGGACTTAGTGGTATGATGGGTAACTTAGACAATACGTAAATGTTTTAAGTACTTGTGTCCATAAGAAGACATTTGAGAATGTATTCTCATCCCCAAGTAGTTCAAAAAGAGTATTAAACGAGTAAAGTAGGGGCTTTGAGACTCACCTTAGCAAGTGATATCAACGAGAGTTAGTAAAGCAAGCTTGTAGTAAACTGAGTGACCCAACCTCGACCTAAATCAATAAGACGTCTAAGGTCACAATGATATGATCTATATGCACATGAGTTTTGTGAAGTTATATCACACATATAAACTTGTGTTAAGGTTATATAAAGTTAACAAGTAAAAGTATTTAGGTAAAATGGTAGAAACTACTTTATTTTCTAAATCTAAAGAAAAGCTAAAAAAACTGCCAAAAATGTTTACCCCAACTTTACAAGGCCTTAACTCTTGTTTCAAATAGGATTTTGGTGATTCAAAGCCTGTAACTTAAGTTATGTGTTAACTGCCCCGCTTGTACACTAACATTCTAGGATGGATGGGCTGGTCAAAGATATACAGCTTAACTCAGTGGTTCAAAGTTTTAGACATCCAAAAAGTCTCAACTAGACACGGGTCTAGAAATCAGTTTTTGACAGAAAACTTACCCCGACTTCGGGAGGCCATAACTTCCTCATTTCTTATCAAAATGCATCTATTCTTCTTTTGAATGTGAGATCTATGTCTTACCTTTAAAACCATATAATTAGACTCACTAATTCAAAGTTTAAGACCTTCAAACTGCTATTACAAGACATGTGTTCTAACATCCCTACATGTTGGACACTTGTTTGCGTAAATTCTTTTTGACATACCAAACCACCTCCATAATTCATGATTCTTAGCTTAGAATCTTCCTATGACATTAAGGTATCTTGTGGTTGAAATAAATTTACCAAAAGTGTTTAGTAAGATAGTTAAAACGCGTTCACAAATGACCCTATTTTATGATCAGCAAACCCTAGTTTTGTAACATTGTTTAAAACAACTTTTAACACAACAAATCTAATATGGTGATATGAAAACAATGCATGACATGTTAAATAAGAGTAAAATGAGTTTATTGAGACACTTACATGAAATAATGATGAGTATGATGGTTGTGAAGTGCACTTATATCAACCTAAAAGCTTAGAAAAGCCTAGAAATGCAACCCAAAACCCTAGAATTCTTTAGTAACCCTTAGCAACCTTCTAATCCTTGCTTAAATACCTTGTGACCACCTGAGATGGGAGAGTTTGAGTGTATATTTATGTGTGTTGAATGAATAAAGGAAAGGTTCTATTTATAGGGCAATAAGAGGGTTAAGTATTGTGTGAATTTAGGAAAGAACAAGAAGACATGCAATGGACATAGGGGGAAGGTGGCACGTAAATGGGGAAGAAGCAAGACAAAAGAGTTGGACTTGTAATATCATGCGTTATGTCAACAATAGATGATAAGTGTTTAGTAAATAAGGTAAATGGTGATATTTAGTTGTGATATTTTTGTAATAAAAAGGGGGGTTATGGGGGCCGATTTTGGTGAAGTCAAAAAGGAGGAAAATGACTATATTTTATAAACATATAGATATTTAAATGTGTTATAAATGGTGGTGAATAGTGTTGGGTTTTTTGTGCATGCATGCATGTAAAATGATACAAGTAAGAAAACAATGGGTAGATAAGGATATAATACATACGTTTTTAAGGGGTCATTTAAGCCCTAAATCGATCTATTTTATATATGCTACTGCTTAAAATCATTCCTTTTCATATTTTAGGTCTTTTGGAAGCAAATTGTTGGAATCAAGCACTTTTGGATGAAAAGGAACGAAAACATGAAGAAAACGACAAAGTCAAGATTTCTAGGCTGTTTTGCAAGCCTGACGGCGTCCCAATCCATAGGGCGATGCCGTCGATAACAAGGTTTTCTAAAGGAGAGTGACAATTCATAGAACTAGGGAACTAGGCACCCCCTATGACTAACACGGAATACAACGCACCAATTAATATGAGGATGTGACAATTCAACCGACTAATAAGAGATAACTAAGGAGTAAGAAATCTAAGTAAACATGCTTTTAATTATCATAAGAACACACCAATAAATCCATAGATTATTTTCTTCTTTTCATTAGTTAATTAGTTTTTAGTTTAAAGTATTAGTAGTTAAAACTGGTAGAAGTACCCCCAAGAGATTTTACTTGTCTTTCTAGAAAAATATAAAAAGCTAAAAGAATCACCCTCAACCTCACCTTCTCGTCATACACATCTACTAGCATCTCTATTCCCCTAGAGAACGATCAACCCCCTGGGCTTACCCGTACTACACTGCAATGATTAGGTACATTGCCTAGAGGGTTGTAAAGCTTGCTCGTAGAGAAGGAAGTCTTTCGACCCCGAACCTGCTATCAGTAGACATTGAGTTTAAATGTTTATGATCACTAAAAATGGTTATTAGAATGCTAATGTACTTGCTTAGTGTAGAGTAAACCTTAGTCTAGTGTGGTAGTTCATGACGTAAAACGTCCAACTATAGTTCTCGTTATGCGCGGGATAACCTAACGGTTATGAGTAAAGTTTAATATGTACTTGTTTTGAATAAAACATTATAGTTTATGGATAAATGTTAACCTAAAATTGTCGGTTATCACATGTATATTATTTAAATTATGTGATGTTTTATTTTTATATGTTGCTTTATTTAGAAAGAAAGAAACTATGGCCATGGGGTGTCTTATAACTTGAGTGATTAGGGAGGCTGCTTTTGGGTTAAGTTTTTTAAAACAATGATCAAGAAGAGCTTGTGGTTGATCTAATTTTTGTTCAAGAGGTTGATGAAGAGATAGTAGGAAGGGAAGAACTTGTTGTGGAGGAAATTGAAGAGGAAGGAGAAGGTGTAATTGGAGGCGATACCACCAAATGAACCAAAAGTGGACAAGAATGATGTTAAATTTTGGGTTGGTAATCTGTGGCAAACATATCATTCTATCAATTACTTATGACTTTCAAGTTGTGGCTTATTGCAGGATTAATTACAGGGGTTTAACCTGGACAAAGGATAAAAGATTTAAAGTTCCAAGAAGCTCATTTCTGCTGAAGCCTTTTCTCGTTTCTGCTGATGAGTCTCTACTAGCCGTTAGAGGGGTCTTAGTGAAACTTAATCTCCTATTTAATAAGTCCCTTTATCTAGGGTTACATACACTTGAGTGTGCAGTCTCTTGTATCACTCACTTCCATTCTTTCTGATCATTTCACTGATCTTGTCTTGTCTTTACATCTACATGATTATTGTCTCATTGACATTAATCTAACCTTGTAACATTTGGATACTATTGTAAACTTAATCTAAGCTGACTATTGCAGCTTAGATCTGAATAAAGACTATATTGTTCATCTTGGTTGCCTATACTTTCGAACATGGTATCAGAGAGTCAGGCTCATTGATTCTCTTCGGCAACATATTGGTGGTTTGGGTTATTGCTAAGTGTGTAATCACTGGTTATCTTCTACTTACAATTAGCCTTAGACTAAGTGAATCTAAGGTAATTGTGATATGTTCTTCCGCTGCATATCTCTCTGTAAGTCTAAGTCTTATCTCTTCTTCAAACATACAGTACTTAAGTCTTTGTGGGTGCAAACGGGTAGACTAACATCTTGATCGCCACCTTTGAGTGGTACGAATACCGCCTCGGTTTACCCTAGTCCATGTGCTTGGTGCTTGTTGTTTCTTAAATTCACAATCTTATTTATCTATCTATTTGGTCTTATTATTATCTTTGTCTGTATTATTTTATGCATCTTCTCTGTCTATATTATGGTTCTTTGGTGATTCCGTTGGTGGTGGTGGCTCATCGAGAAAAGCTTATCCTTTGGTGATGCTTTGTACTTACACCCTAATAACACTAATGGGACTCCCATCATTACTATCAAACTCACCTGGGCCGAAAATTATAAAATATGGAATATGGCCATGACTTTTGCCTTAAGGAACCATAATAAATTAGGGTTTATTGATGGTACTTGCATAAGAGATGATTCAACCTAATCTTGCCAATCAATGGGATACTTGTAACTCTGTTGTGGTTACTTGGATTCTTAACTCTCTCGATCTGAACTATTTCTTTGGTGCTATATATGCTAAAGCGCTTATGAAATGTGGAATGATCTTAAAGATACATATGATAAGGTTGATGGTTCACTATTTTTAATCTGCATAAAAATATAAACTCTCTTAGTCAAAGTGGGTCCTCTCTTCGATTACTATAACAACCTTAACTCTTTATGGAAACAATTTGATTGTATGATTAGCTTGCCTCCTTGCACTTGTGAGGTGCAAAACATTTTGAAAAACATAATCGACTAATCAAGTGAATGCAATTCCTTATGGGTCTTGATGACTCCTATGTTCCTATCGAAGCAATATTTTAACTAGAGATCCTTTACCTAATGTCAAAGCGCTTTCTCTGTTGTCTCGGAGAAGAGTCTCACGAAATGTATCATCCGGGAATAGTTCTACTAAACCCAATGCTACGACTTTTCCGCAAAAACTTCGATGGTGGAAAATTTTTGATAACAAAAGAGGTTTTAACAACAAAGTTTCGCCTTATCACGTAACGACTCTAATAGCAGAGGACCAAACATGAACCTCAAATGCACAAGTTGCAAAAACCCGGTCATACTATTGATAGATGTTATGATCTTGTTGGCTATCCCTGGATATGTCAAAAGAAATTTTAATGGTAAACCTTTCGTGATAACAATGTTTCTCTGAAACCAATCGTGTCATCCGATAATAGTGCTAGCAACTCTCTGTCTCCTTGTCTAATGAATGACTCTCAAGACTTATGAGTCTTCTCAATGACAACAATGTGTCATCGCTAATGCAAACTTAGCGGTAAAATTTCTCATGAACCTTCTTTAATGGCGAGTGTCAAGTTTAATATAAACTTCAACAAGTTTTTAACAACAACACTAAAACCTTAACTGGAAACATCGGTCTTGGTTGGATTGTTGATTCGGTGCAAATCGGCACATGGTATGGTGAAAAATTCTTAATCAATGTTGTTAACATTTCAAATCTTGGTCTAATGTTGGACATCCCAACGGTACTCAGCCTTAATTACTAAAATTGGTGATTTAAAGGTCAATAATGACCTAACTCTTTTGATGTACTTGTTGTTCCCGAGTACAATGTTAGTTTCTTGTCTGTTCATAAAATTGCTAGAGATAATAAGATGTTTGTCGGGTTTAATGAATCTAATCATTATATCTGGATTTACATCAAAAAGGATTGTGGGGATTGGTAAACAACACAATGGGTTATATATGTTTGATATTGATTCTACATGTAAGATTACTTCTAATAGCGCATATCATTTGTCATGTTTCAAAAATCTTTGGCATCAAAGACTTGGTCATCCTCGACCAAGTCCTACACATACTTAAACCCACTCTTAAATTAGATAGTACATCTGGCGATCATCTCGTGATACTTGTAATAAAGCTAAACAAACCAGGGAACCATAAGTGAACATAAATCAACTCAAATTGGTCAACTTGTCCATCTTGATGTATGGGGACCATATAAAGTCACTAGCAGAGATGGTTACAAATACTTTTTAACTGTTGTTGATGACTATTCCAGGGCAGTGTGGGTTTATATGCTTAAGGGGAAGGATGATGTTTATGTTTCCATTGTTAATTTTACTCATATGCTATCAAATCAATTTGAACACAATGTCAAGATCTTTAGAAGTGATAATGGGACAGAATTTGTCAATAATAAACTTCAACACTTTTTCCATGAAAAAGGAATTTTACATCAAACCTCTTGTGTCTATACACCACAACAAAATGGTATTGCAGAAAGGAAACATAGGCATCTCCTTAATGTAGCTAGATCCCTCATGTTTGTGGGAATTACTCTAAATCTTTGGTGCAGATGTGTTCTAGCTTCTGCCTATGTCATAAGCAGGTTGCCTCTTGATTCTGTCATGCAAGTCCCGTTCTTCCTTGTGTATGGGCATGACCTTCACTCTCTCCTTAGAGTCTTTGGCGCTTATGCTATGCCACCATTCTCAACATCTCGATAAATTTGGTAGTAGGTCCGAAAAAAGTGTCTTTATTGGTTACTCAAATGAGAAGAAAGGCTATAAACTCTTGAGCCTTGAAACGAAAAATATCTTTTATTCGAGATGTCAAATTTATGAAACTGTTTTCCTTCAAAATGAAAATTATGTGTCAAAACCTTTTGTTGAAACCTTTGTACCAAAACATTTAAATCACAAAAATTTCTTTGACTCACAAATAAGTCCCAATGATGAAGGAGAGTGACATCCTATGATGATGGCACGGTGGTAAGTCATCCTACTAGGATTGACGAACGATTGCAACATCTATAGATGATAATACACACCACGAGGGCAACATATCACATGATTCACATCCTGGCGATGCGATTTCGATCTGTAACACCCGATTCTCACGAACAAGAAAGAGGCTTGCCACCACTCATCGCTAGAAGGTCAACTAGAGTTTCCAAGTTGCCCAGTAATCTTAATGATTTTATTATAGAAGGAAAAGTCAAATATGGTGTTGAAAAGGTTGTTAATTACTCCAATCTTAACAAAGATAATTATTGCTTTACTTCTAGTCTTAATAAAAGTATTGAACCTACACTTATGAAGAAGCTATCCATGATAGTAATTGGGTTGATGCTATGAATTCGAAATTGAGGCCTTATATGAAAACCATGCTTGGGATATAAGCGATCTACCTCCTAATAGAACTCCTATTGGCTACAAATGGATATTTAAAATCAAATATAAAGCCAATGGTGAAGTTGATAGATACAAGGCTAGACTAGTTGTTAAAGGCTATAACCAAAGTGAAGGAATAGACTATGATGAAACCTTTTCCTGTTGTAAAAATGTCTCTTGTCGGATGTCTTATTGCCTTAGCCGTAAAAACAAATGGCCTCTTTTTCAACTTGATGTTAATAATGCTTTCTTGTATGGAGATCTTGATGAGGATATCTATATGACCATCCCAAGGGGTTCTCGTAATGAGAACAATAAGAATAAAGTCAGAAACTTGTCAAATCCTATATGGCTTAAAACAAGCTCCCAAGAATGGAATGAAAAACTTGTCGTTGTTTTAAAAGAAAATAACTTTATTCAATCATTAGTGATCACTCTTTGTTCACCAAACAGAGAATAACAAGTTTATTGCTCGCTTGTTTATGTGGATGATATTGTCCTTCTTGGAAATTGCCCGATGAGATAAACCGATTCAAAGAGTTCCTAAAACAAAGTTTCATATTAAAGACTTGGAAATCTAAAATATTTTCTTGGCATTGAAGTTCTAAAAGCGGGAATGACATTTGTCTCTCCCAAAGAAAATATTGTCTTGAACTCCTCAAAGAATTTGGTCTTCTTGGGTGCAAACCTATGTCCACTCCTATGGAACCCAACTCGTCCTTCCATACATTCCCACCTTGATGACCCTTGCTTGTCAACATCATCGGTTATCGAAGTTACTTGGGAAACTTATCTATCTCACCCATACAAGACACGCATCTCATACTCGGTTCATTGTCCGCACAATATATGCATTCTCCTTTAAAGTCTCATCGGAATGTGCCTCAATGTTCGAGATATCTAAAAGGAGCTCCGGAAAAGGTCTAAGTACAATTTCAAAGAACTCGAAAATCATCTTGAAGGATATAGAGATCTTGATTGGGCCAAATGCAAGAAAACCGTAAAATCATCACGAGTTATTGTGTTTTCTTTAATAATTGTTTAATCTCATGGAAAAGTAAAAACAAAATACTCTTTTAAAATCTTCCACGAAGCAGAATACGATCTATGTCTATCTTTCGTGGAAATCATTTGGATTCAAAAATCCTAAAAGACCTAAAAGTTGATATCAATCTTCCCGTCGATCTTTTTGTGATAACAAATCGCTTTACAACTTGTCATCAACCCTGTTTTCCATGAAAGATCAAAACGCTTTGAAATTGATGTTCACTTCATCGGGGAAAAAATTGCTAGAGGTGTTATAAATGCTAAAAGATTGGCTCTTCAAACCAAAGCTGCGGACATACTCACAAAGAACCTCCCTGTCTATCGGCATAAATTTTGTGTGAAAAATTGATATTGTTTGATATGTTTGCTCATCGTTAAGGGGAATGTTAAATTTTGGGTTGGTAATCTGTGGCAAACATATCATTCTATCAATTACTTATGACTTTCAAGTTGTGGCTTATTGCAGGATTAATTACAGGGGTTTAACCCGGACAAAGGATAAAAGATTTAAAGTTCCAAGAAGCTCATTTCTGCTGAAGCCTTTTCTCGTTTCTGCTGATGAGTCTCTACTAGCCATTAGAGGGGTCTTAGTGAAACTTAATCTCCTATTTAATAAGTCCCTTTATCTAGGGTTACATACACTTGAGTGTGCAGTCTCTTGTATCACTCTCTTCCATTCTTTCTGATCATTTCACTGATCTTGTCTTGTCTTTACATCTACATGATTATTGTCTCATTGACATTAATCTAACCTTGTAACATTTGGATACTATTGTAAACTTAATCTAAGCTGACTATTGCAGCTTAGATCTGAATAAAGACTATATTGTTCATCTTGGTTGCCTATACTTTCGAACAAATGACTTTCATTTTGAAGTTGATGCCCACATTGACCACATTAGGACAACTGATAAAATGTGGCAGGAATGTGTTGTGGTTATGAGGTGTATTTGACCAACAGAAACAGAAGGTTAGAGCAAATAAGAAGAGAATATAAGGGCAACGGTAATATTAGAGAAGGTGAGTTTTTTGTTGGCCAAGAGTTTGGACTAGAAAGCAGGTGACTAAGAGGGTTAGGATGCTAGTGGTGAAGGCTAGAAGGGCTGTTAAGTTTTGAATCCATTGTTTGTTGCAAGATTTCTAAGCCAATAAAGAATATTGCTCTTTTATATATTTTCTTTGTCTCACCACAACCCACATTCATTATCAAATTTGTATTTTATATTAACTCATCTTTGAAGTAAGTGGTACAAGTAGCAAAGCACAAAGAATAAGTTTAATGCAAAAGTAATTATAGTCAAGCATATGTTACAAGTGAAGTAAAAATAAGTACAAAAAAGTAGAATGAGAGATGGTAAGTACAAAAAAGTACAAGTAATAAAGAATAGAAGAATAAGTTACAAACGAAGATCGTCATGTGGGCTAATGTTATTGTTGGCGTATGTCACTTCCCGGCAGTTTAGTCAAATGCCGAAGAACCTAACTCCCCGGCTATAAGCCAAAACCGCTCGGCACAACATGAAATCTCCCGGACAAAGCACACTAGCCCAGTTGGACCAAGCATATAAGCAATCATGTACCGGAGGGTTAAATATAACCTCCCGGCATAACGGACACCTGACATCATCATGTATAAAAGGAAAGGAATCTTGGTCAGAACCACTGACCCTTTCGAGCGAGAATCTAAACAGTAAAGTCAACTCCGCCCAAAAGAGTCACCGCCCACGTGATCTCGGGATGAGGACAAAAGCTCCGCATCTATAAAAGGAACCAAGCAACAGCATTCGAGGTTAATCCATTCTCACCCATTTTCATAGTATTTTTACTCTGACACATATATACTCATTCTCACGCCGGAGCTGGGTCTAGGATAAAACCCTAGGCGAGGCTAACGCGTATTGTCTTTGTGTTCACAGATCCGAAGGTATCCAATCCGGAGAGCTTGACCGAAGGATTAGCTTGTTAGGGTAATTACAACTTTTTACCTCAACAAATTGGCGCCATCCGTGGGACCGCTATTCTAACTACCAACACTAGAAAATGGCAGGTCCTACCACCGAAACACCCCCAGGTACCTCCACGGAAACACCGCCCGGAGGCAATCCACCCAACTTAGAGGAACAAATACTAAGCCACATATCGTCACTAAAGGCCTTGATACAACAACATAACACCCAAGGAAAGAGCCCACTACAACCCATACGGATAGACTTGGAGATGAAGTCGAGGACCTACCGAAAGCGAGAGGAGGAAAAAGATCCGAAAGGAAAGCAGGTCGTGGAAGATCCGAAAGGAAAGCAGGTCGTAGAAGATCTACACAAACCATACAAAGATGCCCCGGATCCCCATTCACACGACGGATAGTAGAATTCGCCGGACCGAGACATGAGCTGCCTAAGAACATAAAACTCTACAACGGTTCTTCAGACCCGGACGACCACGTTACTCGCTTCTCTGGTGCGGCTAATCACGGCGGCTGGCCAATGCCGGTATGGTGTTGGATGTTCCAACAAACTCGGGACGGTCCGGCAAGCGGGTGGTTCGAACGATTGCCCAACGGCAAGATTGACAACGGGAGGAGCTCGGGGAGAGCTTCCTAGAGATTCGCTCGGGAGAAAGTGTCTAAAGACCCGATGGAGCTCACAAAGATCGTCTTGAAAGCTCATGAAACCGCTAGAGTTCAAAGAAAGATGGACCGACGAGCTAGCTACATACCCGGTGCCGGAAATAATGCAAATATCCTCATTCACCAACGGAAGCAAATGCCCAGACTGGTGAAACGATTCTACAGAATCCCCAAACGGTCACGGAAATGATGAAGAGTAGAAGATTTTGTACGTTCGGAAGAAGCCTACAACACCACGGAACTCCCTAAAGGAGAATGGAACCGCAGGTTATGCACGGGGAGTCAGCCAGATCGAACCCCCCGAATGGCAAACCTCCCCGACAAACGAAGAGGAGACAGAAAGATGGAACAAAAATCCCGAAGCCAATACAATCCCTACTACCCGACTAGAACTGATAACTACAGGAACGACCACAGAAGTGATTACAGGAGGAACCATTATAGGAACGAAACCAGACCCATAGATTTGAACCTTCTTTCAAAAGCTCCTAAAGAAATTTTGGCGACGGAGCTTCAACTAAACCTGCCACCACCCCCACCTCTGAGGGGAGCACCAAGGAGAGAAAATTTAGACAAATTCTGTGACTATCATGGCGAGAAGGGCCATCTCACCAACGACTGCTACCAACTCAAGGAACACCTCAGAAAAGCTTTGGAAACAGGCAAATTAGATCATTTATTAAAAGAAGTAAGGCAAAGGGGAAGAAACCCACCCGAGAGAAAATCAGCAGGCGGAGGAGGTGATAAATATGGTATACGGAGGAGGAATAGGCGAGAAAGCGAAAGAGCACCGCCGAGATGAAGGCGGATGAACGTTCCTATAGCCTTCCCTCTGCTTACGGGGACGTTCAAGAGCCACCGATAATCGAAGCGGATGTTGAAGGATATCTTTGTAAGGAGAGTTTACGTTGATCCCGGGGCAGCCGTGGAAGTAATGTACGAACACTGTTTTCAAAACCTATGCCCAGAAATCAAAGGAAAGCTAAGAGAAACGAACACACCGCTAGTAGGATTCTCAAGCGAGACAATAAAGCCCCTCGGGAAAATAGACCTAAACGTTTGTTTCGGAAATGATGGCCTATATCGCCGAGCCATAATGACATTTGCGGTGATAAGATCCCCCTCTCCGTATAACATTATCCTGGGACGATCAGGTATTAGGGAATTAAGGGCGATCCCCTCAACCATCCACTCCATGATAAAATTCCCAACGCCAAGGGGGGTGGCAACCCTCGTTACCAGATCAATAATCATCTCTGAGTGTAGGAGGTTGGAAAAACATTTCATGGCAAAGGAGTCGGAAAGTAAGGGAGAAGGCCCTCAGAAAGAAGAAGGGTGCAGTGACAAAAGCAAGAAGTAATGATAAACCCCAATTCCGGAGCAAATGATTACTATCGGGGCAATTTTTCCAAAGAATGCAAGAGGCAACTGGTAGAGTGCTGAAAAACAACAAGGATGTGTTCGCTGGCAACGGCGGACATGACAGGGTCCCCGTCGAGTCATAGAACACAAACTAAATGTCAATGTGAATGATGGACCAATAGCTCAAGAAGAGAACTTTCTCGGTGAAAAGAATCGAGCAATCAACACGAAGTAGAGGAATGGTGAAAGGTGAATAGTCCGGCGTTGAAATATCCACATGGATTTCCAATCGGTGTTGGTAAAGCTGGACGGATCATGGAGAATGTGCATGGATTTCAAAAGCATCAATGCTTCATGCCCAAAGGATTACTACCCACTCCCAGAAATCGACTGGAAAATAGAGTCTGTAATGGGTTACAAGTACAAGTGTTTTCTCGATGCATACAAGGGGTATCACCAAGTCCAGATGGCCAAAGAGGACGAAGAGAAAATAGCCTTCTACACAGAACATGGGACCTTCTGCTACACCAAAATGCATTTCGGTCTAAGGAATGCCGGAGCAACATACCAAAGACTGGTAGACTCGAGTTTCAAGGAGCAAATTGGCAGGAATTTGGAAGTGTACGTCGACGATATGGTGATCAAAAGCAGAAGTGAAGTAGAGTTGTTGGCGGACATGGCTGAAACGTTCGACAACCTTCGAAGGATCAACATGAAGCTCAACCCTAAAAAGTGCTCTTTTGGAGTGGAAGAAGGAAAGTTCCTCGGTTATGTAGTAACATCCGAAGGGATAAGAGCCAACCCGAAGAAAACAAAGGCGATAGCCGACATGAAATCGCCCAGAACACTTAAGGAAATGCAAAGCCTCGGTGGAAAGTGCGACTATGAGCAGTTACATCGATCGGTGAAAAAGCGTTGCCCTTCTTCAACACTTTAAAAAATGTCACGAAAGACAACCAAAAGGAGTACCGGTGGAGCGAAGAGGCAGAAGAGGCGTTCCAGAAGATGAAGAGTGTAATTTTAGAGCTACCCAACCTAACAGCCCCGGTGGCAGGAGAAGATCTTTTTGTATATCTAGCGGCAGCCGAAGAAGCCATAAGCGCTGTGCTAATGGTCGAAAGAAAGGGTAAGCAGATGCCAGTGCACTATGTCAGCAGAACACTCCACGATGCCGAGCGAAACTATGCTCCCCTGGAGAAATTGGCTTTGGCACTTCGCCTCCATTAACTCTTTCTCCAAACTTGATATTTTTTCACTTTGAGCAAGGGACAATTTTAACCATTCAGCTTTTTCACCCTCCAGCGTGCGAACCTGTTTTTTCAAACCCTCCTCTCGAGCAGAAGTCTCGCCGAGCGCATCCTTCGCCACTTTCAATTCAGCAAGAGTCTTATCCAAAAAGGAGAAATTGTCCTTAGCAGCCTTCTCACACCCACTGTGCTCTTCGACCAACTCACGGTGATCAAGGTCAAGACTCTCGAAGCGAACAAGCAAATCCACAAAAGCAAGCGAACCCTAGCCAAGATAGCCCATGACCATTGGTTGCCTCGATGTCAAGCAGTGCATATATTCCTCTTACGCGGGAGGAGGCGGATGAACCATGAGATCCCGATACTTTTCATACCCCTTAGCCCTTTCATCCTTTTGATTGACCACCCGGCACATAGGTGGCGCCGGACGAGGTACCTTCTTCATCACGGTGCCTTTGCCTTCACGACGCGAGGAGGAGGAGAGTTAGCTACAAAAAAAAAAAAAAAAAAAAAAAAAAAAAAAGAGGTAAGTATACAGGAAATAATCACACGATAGTAACGAAAAATAATTCGAGCAGAAAGAAACCAACTCACCATCCTCCCGAGGAGGCGGGCTGTTCGACAAATTGGGAAGCCTCAGCATCATGATCCTTCGACCCAGCCTTCACATCGACACCAACATTAGCATCATTAACATCCCCTAACTTGTTGCTGGAGTGACCCTCCAAATCTCCCTTTTCAACAACCGGAGGATTATGCGGTGGTTGGCCCTCCGGCGGAATGGTGTTCGCCGGCGTCGGATTCGTATGGGAATCCAAGTTGATCACAGAGTGGGACTCTTCTTCGTCTCTTCGGACCGAGCCACCTTCCCAACTGACGCCACGGGGTTTATAACCACGGGCTTCGCCTCATGACCTTCTTTTTCTTCTCTTTGGCTTCCAAAACTTTAGGTCGGCCACCGACCCTTTTCATGGCATTAGTCTTGGTGGAACCGCCGTGCTGAGAGGACTCGGAAGGGTAACATGCATTGTATGGGCTTGCCCTCTTGGTACTTATCCCCTCGGGTCATTGCAGCCCCCTTGCGATAGCTCGGCTTTGTAAGATAGTCAGACATGGTCAAAGCTGCAAAATAGAAGAAAAATGTTACACAAGAAAACACAAAATCTTAAACAAAGAAAGAAAATATACAGGCCAAGTACCATTCCCCTCGGCATCCTTCAAAGTCGCCCGATAACCCGGATACTTCCATTGGGCCGACAACCCCACGGCATACAAAAAGCCCGGCGGAATTTTAATCAAGTCTACAACATTCGCCGACAATAAATCCGCATGAGGCATAGAGAACTCCCGGTGGAAAGCGGATCGAAACATCTAAGTCCGGATGCCTCCACGACATAGCAAGCGGCGCCTGACGGTCAATCAAAAGAGCTGTCTTTTCCAACCCTTTAACGAAGACAACATCTCTTGAAAACACACTTTACGGCGCTTACCATCTCGCTTTAAAGCGTGAACCAATGCCCTTGTTTATGTAATTTATAAAGGCTCGAACAAAGAAGTCGTGGGAGTAATATGAAGGCTACGACTATATACCTCAAAAAGTGTAACCCTATGTAAACCTATCGGCACTAATTGGGAAATGTGAACTTTGTAATAATGGAGAACATCTAAGAGGAAGCTAGAAAAAGGGACAGAAATCCCACCTTCAATAAAATATTCTAAGTATAATCCTATGGCATCATCCCCAAGTTGCCCCATGGTAAAGTCATCCGGTGGCAGCCTCGGATGAAGATCGGAAGGTATTCCAAATTCCCTCACGGCCCATTGCAACGATTTATCGGTCATAACCGAAGTATACTTATCCAAGTCAAATTTGGGTCGGGTTTGGGACGGACCCTCGGAAACCGGCCCAGATCCCCGAGCAGATGACGAGCCGGACGGTTCAGACATGTTAGCCGGAAGGGAATGGTCGCACCTATAAAACTAAACAGGAAAAACTAGAGTAGTACCTGGACAAAAGACGGAGAGCAAGTAAAATCGTTCGGCCAAATAACGCAGAGGAGACGTGTGAGTAAAAAATTTACGGTGGTAAAAATGAAGGGAAACAAGCGTATTTATAAGCGAAAGATGGGGAGCCGAGGCGTCCGTCGTGTCGAGATGACGTGGCGAAATCTTCACCACACAACACACGCCCATCGCCACGCGCCCCTGGTCAGATAATCACACCGCCACGCAACTTGGCCGGCGTGTCACACCTACAGTTAAAAAAAAAAAAAAAAAAAAAAATTACTAAGACTTCCGGGAAGGCGGAGCGGCCGCGAGACACTCGCCGAGGCACCTTCTGAGACTTCCAATATCATATAATGAACGTGTCCATTAACATGATCTTGGGGGACATGTTGGCGTATGTCACTTCCCGGCAGTTTAGTCAAATGCGAAGAACCTAACTCCCGGCTATAAGCCAAAACCGCTCGGACGACATGAAATCTCCGGACAAAGCACACTAGCCAGTTGGACCAAGCATATAAGCAATCATGTACCGGAGGGTTAAATATAACCTCCGGCATAACGGACACGACATCATCATGTATAAAGGAAAGGAATCTTGGTCGAACCATCGACCCTTTCGAGCGGAATCTAAGCAGTAAAGTCAACTCCGCCCAAAAGAGTCACTTTCGCCCACGTGATCTCCGGATGAGGACAAAGCTCCGCATCTATAAAAGGAACCAAGCAACGACATTCGAGGTTAATCCATTCTCACCCATTTTCATAGTATTTTTACTCGACACATATATACTCATTCTCACGCGAGCCGGGTCTAGGATAAAACCCAGCGAGGCTAACGCGTGTGTCTTTGTGTTCACGGATCCAGAAGGTATCCAATCCGGAGAGCTTGCAGAAGGATTACCGAAGGATTAGCTTGTTAGGTAATTACAACTTTTACCTCAATGATTATATTTGTAATTATGTAATAAAACAAAATAATATGTAAGAAAACCTCACATGATACAAGTACTTTTATAATATATAATAGGACACGTGTCACAATTTGAATGAAGTTGCACAGTCGATAGGTAGAGTTTGACCACTTAGGGAGGAGCTTCTTTTTAGACCAAGTCATGGACCATTAGGTCTCAAATGAATAGATATGACATTTTGTCTTTAAATATAAATATACCTCACAATATACCTAACACACTAAACAAACATTATTTGTCATTAGACAAATATTATGTTAGTAAGTTATTGTAACATGTGTTAAAATGATCAGATTAGAGATGACAAAAAAAGTATTATCCACATTTTAATTTTTTATATAACTAAGATGATATGACTGAGTGTAAATGTGTAACACTAGTCGTAATAGTAATCGCGAATATGACCACCAATTTAGCGTAACATTAGCTTTTCAATATCATCAACATGGTGTAATAAGACAACCAACATTACCAAAAAAATATACCTCATTTAAATACAATTATTACCCCACAACACACTAAAAAAAAAGTTACCGACTTGTGTTGAAAACTTATGCACGGCGTGTCGATTGGGACAAGTGTTTATAAAGGAGACGCGTGATAATTAAGGGGATCGAAGACACGTATTCTTTTCCTTATTACCACCAATCTAATATGAAGAAAGACCATCGGTGGTCGCCTACCACCATGTGTGCCCTTTGAAATGGCAGTCAACTAGCACGCGTAATGGTTTGGTGGTCGCGTGAACCAAGACATAAAACAAGGAAATGAAGTTAGGTTATACAAACCCCCCCTTTTTCTACAAAGGGCACCCCCTCTTGTTTTGCGGTTTTTTTATTTTTTTTTATTTTTATAATTTTGTTTATATAAAAAAACTATAAACCTGAAAGTATGGAACATAAAATATAAAGTTTAATAAGTCAATCGCTTAAAGTCGCCAAAATACGGAATGACCGACAAAAGCGTGTTGTCTCCAAAGCAGGAGGACAAAAGAATAAAAGTACAAAACCCCTTATTTGACATCCTAGGGAGGGTTTGTATAGTATGAACCTCATATATTGTCACATCAAGAGGTTTTAGTCAAACCGTACAACCCGCGATGCACATCGTACAAGCCGATAATGCATCAAATGATTGGATACCCTCCCTATGGGAAGGCGAGGATAACTCACCCTAATTTGTTTTGAAATAAAGTTACACATGATGTAAAGTTCCGACTTGAAAAAGTCAACCTTTGGCAGCACAAATTCTGTGTAAATTATATTTTAATAAAAAAAAAAGGAAAAAAAGGAAAAAAAAAAATAAAAAGAAAAAAAAAAAGATTGTGCTTAGAGACCATTTTGATGGAAATTTCACTTACTAGGTTATAACATTAATCTTTATATATTTTCTGCCTTGTGGTATGAGACATTTTAGCATTTGTTTATATCTGGATCTGCGCCATGCTTATTGTATCAACATTTTAGCACTGCTAGATCTGTTACCATTTGCTTATATCTAGTTTAACCTTACTGAACCTGCACGGAGTATATATTGAAAATAATTTTTTTTTTTTTTTTTTTTTTCTACAATGTCGAGAGATTCTTGAGTTAACTATGTCATTTTTTATGTGAGTATTTTTGCAATAGTCATGGATTAATATAAATGGTAAATGATGATATCGAATATCTTTTGGAAACATGTTTTGAAGAAGTTACTGATACATTAGGTTGATTTTGAAGCGGACTAAAACATGATTTTTGAATTTTGAACTAATTTGCAAAATAATACAGTCGAAAAGTATGGCATGTAACAAGAGTACATGCCTTATTAACATATAAACACAGTTCACAATTTCATTTTTATTCAGTAGTTTAGCATAGCTCTGAAGTAGCTTCCTTATCCAAGAACCACGTGAGAGTTCCTTCAGGCGAAACCTTTTGCACAGGCAAAGGGTAATAATCATTTGCATGTTTTCCCAAAGCCACTTTAACTGCATCAGCTGCATCTTCTCCTGTCACCACCATTGCAATCTCAGAAGCCGAATTGATCAAAGGGAACGTGAAAGTGATCCTTTGAGGAGGCGGTTTGGGTGAATCCGTTATGAAAGTCACCCACTTTTCTTTCTCAAACCGTTGGAAATGCCAGCAGAAGAGCGATGCAACGTGCCCTTCTGGACCCATTCCCACTAGCATCAAATCAAATTTAGCAAACTCTGTTGTGTGTGATGTTCTCAGTGTCTTGTTTGATACCAAATGTTTAAGGCGATGCTCATATTCATCTGCTGTTTCCACAGGTGATAATCCTTCCTTGATGGGATAGATGTTACACTTGGGTATGGGTACCTAGTTAATACCATACATGAATCCCAATTAAACAACAGTTTGATATAAAAAGCGTGTAAAAATAGCTAGAAGGGGTGTTTGGGTAAGCGTTTTTATGCATATAATAGTAATCATTTAATCAAAGCCATTCATGTATAGTTAACTTCACAATTATATGAGTAGCTTAATTCCATACTACTTTTGAGACTCAAAATCTTTTACGTGTGCCAATGACACACCCACCTAACAGAAGATGAACCATATAGCTTTTTGCACATTTCAGACCCACTTGTTAGATTAGGGTGGGGGTGTTCAGGTAACCTTATTTGAAATTATTACTTCAGCTTATTTGTTTTCTTTTCTTGTAAGAAATTGATAAGTGAAAGGTTTTAATGGATATTTAAATAATAGTATGTCGGATTCGAACTCGAGACTTGGGATTGCACACATTACGTATGAGAATTGATGTACATAATTAATATAAATAAAGCGTTATTATTATTAATTATTAATCACTAAATAAAACATAACGATAGTTAAATAATTAACGAGGTTTGGTTAACGGTCGTTAAATATTAACTAGAAGGACTAGAGATGAAATTACAAGTCGGAAAGTTCTAGAATCCCTTTGGGATGCTTGGCCGATCGGTGGGGGTTTCAAACCCAATCCCACTCAAACTTGGACTCAAGATATGTTAACTATAAATACAAATCAATGTATTCATTATTGACTAACCTTGGATTACCAATAACCTAATTTCTCTCCTTCTCTCTCCTCTTTGTGTGGCGGTCGAACATCCCTAACCCCTAGGGTGTTTCGATTTTGTCTTAGCTCAAAGACACAAGTGTTTGGTTTATTTGTGATTCAAGGAACTAGCTTCTCACATCAAATCGCTATTAGTGCGTGTGTACAAGAACGAAGAACAAGCACGCTTGAGCTTGTATTCCTTGGTGGTCGATTTTTGGGTTGGTCGAATTGCTAAACCCTAAAGTTAGGGTTTTGGGTTTTGTTCTAGTTCAAAGTTCGTTTGGTTTACTTGAATTGCTAAAAGTGCGCACTTTCTTGTTTGGTTAATTTATTACATATATTATTCCTATAGTCTTCATTGCTTGCTTTGATGATGTATTTGTTTTATATATAATTGTTATGAGTATAAAATTCCAACGGTGGCATCACGAGCCGTTAATATGATGTAATTAATTACCGAAACACATAAAAATTGAATCTTTATGATTATTTGCATGCTTTTTATGGTTTCTAGGGTTTTGAATTCGAAACCCTAATTTTTATATATATGGGTCGATTACCCTAATATTTATTTAATTAGGTTTTAATTTTGTAAAACTTGTAGAAACCCTAGGATTGCATGCTAATTTTATGTGGTTAATTAATGAATAATTGTTATGTGCCATGTAATATGCGTATCTTGGGTGATAATTGTTATCACGGAATCCATGGTGGAACATGCATGTTTTGCCATGGAGTATTGTTTATTGTATATTGATTAATTGTTAAGTGATACACATGTTTTATTTATTTAATAATTATAAAATTGGGAAGACCTCAATTATAACTAATAAAATTAGTTATGTGCTATTTGGTATACTATTAACTTTGACTTACGCAATCGACTTGTCGATGTATGTGGCTCATCTACCTTGCGAGATGAAAGTCCTAGTTAATGTATGCATTTATTTACGCCTAAATTGTTATTAGAGTTTATTGAAATAATTATGCATGTGGCTAATTGTTTTACATATGTTAAATTGTTTAGTTATATGTTTATATTATTTGAGTGTGTTTAATTTTTATTAAAATGCTTTTTGTTTATATATTGTTTGACATGTTAGTAAGCAAAAGGGTTTTTATGAATAGAAAATTAAATGGACTAAATAATGGCGAAATTGATTTATCTAAGAATTATTCTTGAACTTTTAATCGATTGATGCGTTGTACTAAATGGTTAGAGCGGCTCACCCACTAGAACAAACTATAAAGGGGTATTTAAGAAGTGAGCATAGTCTCATTGAATGGATGTCTAAGGTTATGCTTGGTACTTACGGTCCTCTCCCCCCTTGTGCGTTCGATTGGAGCTACCTAGTATAACCATTCTATGTACGAAGCATCTTAGTGCAAAGTTGTAAGTTTCTCAACGCATCGATTAAAACTTTGTAGAATTCAATCTTAGCAATTAAAATCTTTTAGTAAGTTTTTGAAAATTTTATGTTATAAAGTTGTATGCATGCTTCTTTATACATAAGTTTTGATTACACATCAAAATTGTACCCTTTAAAATTTAAGTTTATGCCATCTAATGATATGAAACACTTGAAGTTGTAATTTAGTTATGTGAGACCTTGATCTAGATTACAATAACGAGGTGAATTATTTTGTTGTGTGAGACCTCGACTTTATGATTTGCGGTTTCTAAATTAGACAACTTAATTAAGTTAGTTAGTGAGACCTATAACTTAAGGCATAAGATGGGATGAAACATGCTTACGTTTTGCATTAATTGTTTTGGCAAAATTGTAAATCCCATAAATTTTGGAATTGAAAACTTGTTTGTCAATTATCGTTTTCAACGATTACCTATTCTATACTTTCACCACTAGCGGATCAAGCGATGTGGTGGAACTATGATAATGAGGATCCAAAATTCAAGGAAAATTCTATGGTTAATATGAATATTGACCAAAGGGTAATTTTATTTTCTTGAATGTTTACTTATCGAAAGTACTAACTTTTGAACTTTTATTTCGTAGAAATGGCTCAAGTGAATCTCTTGCACTAGCCTCGTCGTTCAAATCTATGTTTGATCGAGAGAATTATTGTAGCGCAATTTCAATGATTGGTATCGCAACTCGAATTGTCTTGAGGGTTGCCAAAAGAATCAATTATTTGACTACGCCTTGTCCTCCGAACTGCGGTGATGCTCTTCTTTGAAGCACAGTGCATGGCAATCTGAGTATGACAAGTATAATGAGGTCGCTTTGCATTATGCTCGGGAGTATGAACTCAAGCTTGCAAAAGCAATTTGAGAATTACTTCCCTAATCTCATCTTGGAAGAATTGCAAAGTTGTTTGAAAAGCACTGTTTGTGAAATTTGTATGACTTGATTGATGCTCTTCATAGTTGCAAGCAAGGAGATGGGAAACACATGGCGCCCATTGTGCGGAAATGATGAATTACATGGACCGGTTGGGCGTTTGAACTATGTCTACCCTAATGACATACAAATTGGCACGATCAACGGATCCCTTAACAAGGAATTTGATGGTTTCGTGCGCAATTATAATATGCATTGCAGGGGAAGGCGATCGATGAGGTACATGCAATGCTCATTGATTACGAAAAGGTTTGCCCAAGAAGGCCTCTACACTGCGGTTTTGACCATCCGGAAGGGTAGAATTTCTAAGCCTAATAAGCCGCTAGCGAACAAGAAAGGAAAGGTAAGGGTAAAGGCGATAAGGAAAACAAGTTATGACTTATCGGCAAGAACCCAAGTACCCTCCCAGCGTGAGAATCGAAGAAGGATCGGGCTTGTCATCAACTGCACCGAGGTTGGACCTTTGGAAGAGGAATTGTCCATTGTACCTTGATGAGTTGCGCAATAAGAGGTATAAAAATCTTGCTTGTGGCGATGCTTGTACTCTTTTGATGATAGAATTATTTGCTTTTCCTCATAAAATATATTCACGGGTATATGATCTTGGATGTGGTATTCACATTTGTAATACACTCTGAGGGACTTAGAGGAGCAAGGAAGCTTGCCTATGGACGACAATACTGCGTGGGTAATGGAGCACATGCGATCGTTGAAGCTATAGGCACGTTTGATTTAGTTTACCTTCGGGTTTAGTCTTGTCATTAAACGATTGTCATTCGCACCTTCCATTGTTAGGGGTGTCGTTTACATTTCCTTGTTAAAAGATATTGGTTTCGTTCATACATTTCTTGATTATGGAATTTCTGTTTCTTTAAATGATGTTTTTACTTTAATGTTATTCCGATAAATGGTGTGTTTGAAATTGATTTGCATGATAATGTTGTTGATAAAAATAATTACATCTTTAGCATCAATAATAAAAGAATCAAAAGTGATTTGGATTCTTCATTTCTTTGGCATTGTAGACTTGCTCATATAGGCAAGAAACGCATGCAACAATTTGCAACACGATGGGCTTTGCAAGACATCAATGATGAATCATTTGATAAATGCGAATCTTGCATATATCGGGAAGATGACCAAGAAACCTTTACAAATAGTTTAGAAAGGGCTTCGATCTTCTTGGTGTGATACATCTTGACGTATGTGGACCACTAAGACATGTGTCAAGAAAGGGTGCTAGCTACTTCTTAACCTTCTTGATGATTTCGATCGTTATGGTTATGTTTATTTACTTAAACATAAACATGAAGTCTTTGAAACATTTAAGGTTTTAAGAGTGAAGTAGAAGCGCAACTAGGAAAGAAGATTAAAGCTCTTCGATCGATAGAGGTGGTGAATATTTAAGCCAAGAGTTTAAAGATTATCTAGGCGAGTGTGGTATTGTCCGACAACTCACATCTCCTTATACTCCACAACAAAATGGTGTATCCGAGAGAAGGAATCGTACATTGCTAGACATGGTGCGATCGATGTTTAATCTTACTACTCTTCCCTTATCCTTTTGGGATTATGCTTTGAAGCTAGCATTCGCATATTGAATATGGTTCCAACTAAGAAGGTTGATAAGACTCCTTATGAAGTGTGGTATGGAAACCTCCCAACTTGTCTTACTTAAAGGTGCAGGGTTGTGAGGCGTTTGTTAAGCGTGACTCTGGCGATAAGTCGCAACAAAGATACATTAAGTGTGTCTTCGTAGGATACCCAAAGGAAACTATGGGTTACTACTTCTACTTTCCACACGAAAACAAAGTAATTGTTGCTAGGTATGGAGACTTTCTTGAAAAGGATCTCATATCTCATGAATTCGATGGGAGAGTATATGATCCGGAAGATGATCAAGAAGATACAACACCTTCGAGAACACTAGCCAACCTCAAGTAGAACACGAAAGTGCAGGCGTTCCACGAGATTGAAGTGGTTCCCATTCGTAGATCCGCAAGGACTACGCGTGCACTGGCGTCTATGTCTCAACGTAGAAGGCGAGGAAAATATGTTAGGGGATCTTGGTGAACACGCTAACTATAAAGCGCCATGATGAGTCACGAAAAGGAAAAATGGCGAGTTGCAATGAATGGGAAATGCAATCCATGAAAGATAACGAAGTGCGGATAGAGGTTGACTTACCTCCAAATGCTAAGGTAGTTGGAAGTAAGTGGCTCTTTAAGATAAAGGCCGACATGGATGGCAATGCACACACCTATAAAGCTCGTCTTGTAGCTCAAGGTTATACTCAAACCTATGGGGTAGACTACGAGGAGACATTTTCTCTGTAGTGAGACATTAGAGCTATTAGGATTCTTATAGCCATAGCTGCGTACTATGACTATGAGATATGGCAAATGGATGTCAAAGCGCCTTCTTAAGCGGTCGCCTAGATGAGGACATCTATATGGCGCGACTGAAGGGTTTGTGAATCCAAAGTTTCAAGCGTGTATGCAAACTTCAAAGATCCATTTATGGGTTGAAGCAAGCATCAAGGCAATGGAACAAGAAGTTTGATGAAGAAATCAAGAAATTTGGTTTCACTCAAAATCTTGATGAGCCATGTGTGTATCACAAAGCTAGTGGGAGTAATGTTATTTTCCTTGTCTTATATGTCGATGACATATTGATCATGGGAAAAGACATTCCAAGTATGCAAGATGTAAAGTCTTATCTTGGAGAGTGCTTTTCTATGAAGGACTTAGGGGAGCGACATTTATTCAGGAATCAAGATCTCTGAGAGATAGATCAAGGCGGTTAATTGGACTAAGCCAAAGTGCTTACATTGATAAAATCTTGAAGAGATTTAGTATGCAAAATTCCAAGAAGGGATATTTGCCGATGCAAGTTGAACATGGCTTAAGTAATAAACTATCGCGTCAACACTGCGAGGTGGAATACATGAGAAAGTTCCTTATGCTTGGTGTAGGATCTATCATGTATCTTGTGAGATGTACAAGGCACGATGTGGCGTTTGCACGAACATTACCGATCGGTATCAACAGAACCGGTGTGAAGCAGCGGCAGTATAAGAACATTCTTAAGTATCTAAGGGCTACTAAAGAAATGTTTCTAGTGTATGGAGGAAATCGGATGCGAACTTGATGTTCTGAGGTTTTGCGATCGTCATTCCAAAGCGATAAAGATGATCTGAAGTCTCAGACGGGTTATGTCTTTGTCATTAATGGAGGAGCGATTATTGGAAGAGCAAGAAGCAAACAACAGTTGCGATGTCTATTCTGTTGAGTACATAGTCGCTTGAAGCTGCGATGGAAAGCTGTTTGGATTAGGAAATTCATTTCGGGACTCGGAGTAATGCCCTCAATTGAATTACCTTTAAATGTATTGTGACAACTCTGCTGCAATAACATTTGCCAATGAGCTGGAGTCATGAAGGCGCGGACATTTTCCTCGTCGATATCACTATGTTAGAGAACAAGTCGACATAGGTGAAATCAATCTACTCAAAGTTCATACGGATGAAAATCTAGTGATCCCTTTACGAAGCCTTTGCCAAAAGATAAACTTCTTGACCATCTTGATGGGATAGGACTTCGTTTAGCTAGTAGTTTCATGCTGATCTGTGATTAGTATTTGGATAAAGGATGTTATGAACAAATATTACTTTAATGAAATAAAATAGTTGTTTATGTTTATTTTCATTTTCTTAATATTATATCCTATATTTGCATGTTTAATCCATGAGTAACTTATGTTATTCTAAATAGTCCGTTGTCAATCAATGATGTGGGAATGTCATTGAATTAAGACAAATCTGAGTTTTGGTAGAATATACTTTTAAAGTATATTGATGCGTGGGACATACCAGATTCACATGATATTCAATGAATTGAATATAGGACTCATCCCAACTTTACATGATGATACTTTTGGATTTTATCATTAAGTATATCATGAAGTGTTTATCCTCGGACTTGAGATACCGGATAAGCGATATGAATGTAGTGCATTTGTGTAAGATAGTCTAACGCTATCCGTGGCGGTAGTTATAAGGGCTATTTTCGGAAGTGTTGCAAAATTCATGAGTTATGTTTGTAGTCAAGAGAATTTGTTCCTTTGAATTTGTTTCAAAGCATAATACTATATTTGGGCCCTCGTAGGGTTGACAAGATGTTTGTATGGCCATACCCAAGATCTATCGGAATACGTTCGAGATGATTTGGTAATCTTGTTCAATCATATACAACGAGAAGCAGAATATTAACTTATGAAATGACTTGATCCATATTCATAGTTAATGTAGTATTAGTAACAAAAGGATAAGTAAAATGATGAATCATTAAATGGTTTTCGAGGAGACCATGCTCGATTTGATCCGGGGCGTTGGCGTGTGAAAGCTAGACTAACCAATGTCATTACTATATTTAGTAATATCCAGTGGGGCTGAAAGGTTTTAATGGATATTTAAATAATAGTATGTCCGGATTCGAACTCGAGACTTGGGATTGCACACATTACGTATGAGAATTGATGTACATAATTAATATAAATAAAGCGTTATTATTATTAATTATTAATCACTAAATAAAACATAACGATAGTTAAATAATTAACGAGGTTTGGTTAACGGTCGTTAAATATTAACTAGAAGGACTAGAGATGAAATTACAAGTCGGAAAGTTCTAGAATCCCTTTGGGATGCTTTGGCCGATCGGTGGGGGTTTCAAACCCAATCCCACTCAAACTTGGACTCAAGATATGTTAACTATAAATACAAATCAATGTATTCATTATTGACTAACCTTGGATTACCAATAACCTAAATTTCTCTCCTTCTCCTCTCCTCTTTGTGTGGCGGTCGAACACCCTAACCCCTAGGGTGTTTCGATTTTGTCTTAGCTCAAAGACACAAGTGTTTGGTTTATTTGTGATTCAAGGAACTAGCTTCTCACATCAAATCGCTATTAGTGCGTGTGTACAAGAACGAAGAACAAGCACGCTTGAGCTTGTATTCCTTGGTGGTCGATTTTTTTGGTTGGTCGAATTGCTAAACCCTAAAGTTAGGGTTTTGGGTTTTTGTTCTAGTTCAAAGTTCGTTTGGTTTACTTGAATTGCTAAAAGGTGCGCACTTTCTTGTTTGGTTAATTTATTACATATATTATTCCTATAGTCTTCATTGCTTGCTTTGATGATGTATTTGTTTTATATATAATTGTTATGAGTATAAAATTCCAACGGTGGCATCACGAGCCGTTAATATGATGTAATTAATTACGAAACACATAAAATTGAATCTTTATGATTATTTGCATGCTTTTTATGGTTTCTAGGGTTTTGAATTGAAACCCTAATTTTTATATATATGGGTCGATTACCTAATATTTATTTAATTAGGTTTTAATTTTGTAAAACTTGTAGAAACCCTAGGATTGCATGCTAATTTTATGTGGTTAATTAATGAATAATTGTTATGTGCCATGTAATATGCGTATCTTGGGTGATAATTGTTATCACGGAATCCATGGTGGAACATGCATGTTTTGCCATGGAGTATTGTTTTTGTATATTGATTAATTGTTAAGTGATACACACATGTTTTATTTATTTAATAATTATAAAATTGGGAAGACCTCAATTATAACTAATAAAATTAGTTATGTGCTATTTGGTATACTATTAACTTTGGCTTACGCAATCGACTTGTCGATGTATGTGGCTCATCTACCTTGCGAGATGAAAGTCCTAGTTAATGTATGCATTTATTTACGCCTAAATTGTTATTAGAGTTTATTGAAATAATTATGCATGTGGCTAATTGTTTTACATATGTTAAATTGTTTAGTTATATGATTATATTATTTGAGTGTGTTTAATTTTTATTAAAATGTTTTTTGTTTATATATTGTTTGACATGTTAGTAAGCAAAAGGGTTTTTATGAATAGAAAATTAAATGGACTAAATAATGGCGAAATTGATTTATCTAAGAATTATTCTTGAACTTTTAATCGATTGATCATTGTACTAAATGGTTAGAAAGGCTCACCCACTAGAACAAACTATAAAGGGGTATTTAAGAAGTGAGCATAGTCTCATTGAATGGATGTCTAAGGTTATGCTTGGTGCTTACACGGTCCTCTGCCCCCTGTGCGTTCGATTGGAGCTACCTAGTATAACCATTCTATGTACGAAGCATCTTAGTGCAAAGTTGTAAGTTTCTCAACGCATCGATTAAAACTTTGTAGAATTCAATCTTAGCAATTAAAATCTTTTAGTAAGTTTTTTCGAAAATTTTATGTTATAAAGTTGTATGCATGCTTCTTTATACATAAGTTTTGATTACACATCAAAAATTGTACCCTTTAAAATTTAAGTTTATGCCATCTAATGATATGAAACACTTGAAGTTGTAATTTAGTTATGTGAGACCTTGATCTAGATTACAATAACGAGGTGAATTATTTTGTTGTGTGAGACCTCAGCTTTATGATTTGCAGTTTCTAAATTAGACAACTTAATTAAGTTAGTTAGTGAGACCTATAACTTAAGGCATAAGATGGGATGAAACATGCTTACGTTTTGCATTAATTGTTTTGGCAAAATTGTAAATCCCATAAATTTTGGAATTGAAAACTTGTTTGTCAATTATCGTTTTCAACGATTACCTATTCTATACTTTCACCACTAGCGAGATCAAGCGATGTGGTGGAACTATGATAATGAGGATCCAAAATTCAAGGAAAATTCTATGGTTAATATGAATATTGACCAAAGGGTAATTTTATTTTCTTGAATGTTTACTTATCGAAAGTACTAACTTTTGAACTTTTATTTACGTAGAAATGGCTCAAGTGAATCTCTTGCACTAGCCTCGTCGTTCAAATCTATGTTTGATCGAGAGAAATTATTTGTAGCGAATTTCAATGATTGGTATCGGCAACTCGTAATTGTCTTGAGGTTGCCAAAAGAATCAATTATTTGACTACGCCTTGTCCTCCGAACTGCGGTGATGCTACTTCTTTGAAGCACGAGTGCATGGCAATCTGAGTATGACAAGTATAATGAGGTAGCTGCATTATGCTCGGGAGTATGAACTCAAGCTTGCAAAAGCAATTTGAGAATTACTTCCTAATCTCATCTTGGAAGAATTGCAAAAGTTGTTTGAAAAGCACCGTGATTGAAATTTGTATGACTTGATTGATGCTCTTCATAGTTGCAAGCAAGGAGATGGGAAACACATGGCGCCCTGTCTGAAATGATGAATTACATGGACCGGTTGGGCGACTTGAACTATGTCTACCCTAATGACATACAAATTGGCTCGATCAATGGATCCCTTAACAAGGAATTTGATGGTTTAGATGCACAATTATAATATGCATTGCACGGGAAGACAATCGGTGAGGTACATGCAATGCTCATTGATTACGAAAAAGGTTTGCCCAAGAAGGCCTCTACACTGCGGTTTGACCATCCGGAAGGGTAGAATTTCTAAGCCTAATAAGCCGCTAGCGAACAAGAAAGGAAAGGTAAGGGTAAAGGCGATAAGGAAAACAAGTTATGACTTATCGGCAAGAACCCAAGTACCCTCCCAAAAGCGTGAGAATCCGAAGAAGGATCGGGCTTGTCATCCGCACCGAGGTTGGACCTTTGGAAGAGGAATTGTCCATTGTACCTTGATGAGTTGCGCAATAAGAGGTATAAAAATCGCGCTGTGGCTAGTACTTGAGTACTCTTTTGATGATAGAATTATTTGCTTTTCCTCATAAAATATATTCCGGGTATATGATCTTGGATGTGGTATTCACATTTGTAATACACTGAGGACTTAGAGGAGCAAGGAAGCTTGCCTATGGACGACAATACCCGCGTGGGTAATGGAGCACATGCGTCGTTGAAGCTATAGGCACGTTTGATTTAGTTTACCTTCGGGTTTAGTCTTGTCATTAAACGATTGTCATTCGCACCTTCCATTGTTAGGGTGTCGTTTACGTTTCCTTGTTAAAAGATATTGGTTTCGTTCATACATTTCTCGATTATGGAATTTCGGTTTCTTTAAATGATGTTTTTACTTTAATGTTATTCCAAAGAAATGGTGTGTTTGAAATTGATTTGCATGATAATGTTGTTGATAAAAATAATTACATCTTTAGCATCAATAATAAAAGAATCAAAAGTGATTTGGATTCTTCATTTCTTTGGCATTGTAGACTTGCTCATATAGGCAAGAAACGCATGCAACAATTGCAACATGATGGGCTTTGCAAGACATCAATGATGAATCATTTGATAAATGCGAATCTTGCATATCCGGGAAGATGACCAAGAAACCTTTACAAATAGTTTAGAAAGGGCTTCGATCTTCTTGGTGTGATACATCTTGGCGTATGTGGACCACTAAGACATGTGTCAAGAAAGGGTGCTAGCTACTTCTTAACCTTTATCGATGATTTCGATCGTTATGGTTATGTTTATTTACTTAAACATAAACATGAAGTCTTTGAAACATTTAAGGTTTTTAAGAGTGAAGTAGAAGCGCAACTAGGAAAGAAGATTAAAGCTCTTCGATCCGATAGAGGTGGTGAATATTTAAGCCAAGAGTTTAAAGATTATCTAGGCGAGTGTGGTATTGTCCAAGAACTCACATCTCCTTATACTCCACAACAAAATGGTGTATCCGAGAGAAGGAATCGTACATTGCTAGACATGGTGCGATCGATGTTTAATCTTACGACTCTTCCCTTATCCTTTTGGGATTATGCTTTGAAGAAACATTCGCATATTGAATATGGTTCCAACTAAGAAGGTTGATAAGACTCCTTATGAAGTGTGGTATGGGAAACCTCCCAACTTGTCTTACTTAAAGGTGCAGGGTTGTGAGGCGTTTGTTAAGCGTGACTCTGCGATAAGTCGCAACAAAGATCTGTTAAGTGTGTCTTCGTAGGATACCCAAAGGAAACTATGGGTTACTACTTCTACTTTCCACCGAAAACAAAGTAATTGTTGCTAGGTATGGAGACTTTCTTGAAAAGGATCTCATATCTCATGAATTCAGTGGGAGAGTATATGATCTGGAAGATGATCAAGAGGACACAACACCTTCTGAGAACACTTGATTGTGGTAAGCACTTGATTGTACTAAAAATAACATAAGGTGTCGGTGAGTTAAGTTGCTTATCTCTATCATCTAGCTAGGTCTTTATTAGGTGCGGTGCAAAAGGTAAGTAATAACCGTTAACTCGAACCGAACCGACTGATTTTTCATAATGTGAGTCCTCACTCAGCTGTTGTGACTACGGAGGTGCCAATGATTGAACCAAGTATTTGCTATGCAAAGCGAAAATAAAAGTATAAAATGCTAGTATTCTCAATATATCGAGAACCAATGTAACTAATTAACTTTATCGAGCGAAACTAAGAAATTCACTTCGTTTATTATGTCAATCATTGGAAATTACATTAAAAAAATGTGCTAATTTGACTTGAACTTGACTTCATCAATCATTAAAGAAGAGCTAGTTAAGATAATATAGACAAGAAAAATGTCACTAACTTGGTCCATGTTGGCATGTTATCATAGGTACAATTTTTTCTTGACTTAAAATTTTTATTGATCGAATTAAAAGTTGAAATGATATCGGTTGCCGTATTTGCATTAGCCTTTTTTACAAAAGTTAATTGTTTAAAAATGTATCATATTTAGTACGTAGTATCTTTTTGTAGTTGTATGTATCATTGTTTGAATCTTATTATTTCGTGCGCATATTTACAAATTTTGATTATATAGCATATTGATTAACGTATTTTTGGGAATCAAATCACGTATTTTTAGAAATCGATACATAAAATAATCAAAATTTGAAAAGATGTGCATGAAATAATCGGATTCGAACAATGGTACACACAACTACAAACGATGACAAATATGATATTTTTAGAAAATTAACCCTTCTTATAAATGTGCTTAGAACAAAATAAGACTGTTTTTAAGAGCATGGGGTTAAACAAATAAAATATACATATACTATTAGCAATGAAACTTAAATTCGTAACCATTTTATCATAAAAAGAGAGTTTCTTGTATTTCTCTCTGAGAGATGTAGATTGAACAACAAAGATCGACCTAACGAAGATAGTGATATTATTGATCAGAAAAACCAAAAACACGTTTTGAAGATGGTGATGGGTGACGATTGTGAATCTGAAAATGATAGCATGGCAGTGTGAATTTGATTTGCACATTTGCATGTGTATCTGTGGCGAAAAAAATCTGAACTTAAATTGAATAAATTTGTTTGGTTTTTTAATAAAACGTCTGATGAATGATTTTTAAACTAACTTGCAATGTGATACAGACGTAAAAATGTGGCATGTCATCAGTCACATTTAAAACAAATAAAAGATCATTATTATTATCCAAATTAATAACATATATGATAGAATTAGTACATGCCTTCTTAGTGTAGAAAGACAGTCTATGCTTTATTACTTTCATGTTTATTTAGTACAGTATATGATTTACCAATATACCATAGACCTTTTGCTTGTAAACCTTAGTAGTTTAGCATAGCTCTGAAGTAGCTTCCTTATCCAAGAACCATGTGAGAGTTCCTTCAGGTGAAACCTTTTGCACAGGCAAAGGGTAACCATCGTTTGCATGTTTTCCCAACGCCACTTTGACCGCATCGGCTGCATCTCCTCCTGTCACCACCATTGCAATCTCAGACGAGGAATTGATCAAAGGAAATGTGAAAGTGATCCTTTGAGGAGGTGGTTTTGGTGAATCCGTTAGGTAGGTCACCCATTTCTGCTTCTCAAAGCGTTGAAATAACCAGCAGAACATGGATCCAACGTGCCCCTCTGGACCCATTCCAACTAGCATTAGATCAAATTTAGCAAACCCTGTAATTGGTGATGTTCTTAGTGTCTTGTTTGCTACCAAGTGTTTAAGACGTTGTTCATACTCTTCTGCTGTTTCCTCGGGTGATAATCCTTCCTTTATGGGATAGATGTTGAATTCGGGTATTGGTACCTAACGCCATTGTTGAATAAGTAGCAACAATTCGATTACTAAGCATGTTAAGATAATTAGAGGGTTTGTTTGAGTGTGACGTTGGTTTTTTCAAAAATAGTCATGTTCATAATCTTAAAAAGTTGGCGCAAGTCAATTATAATTATCACACACGTCTCAAGAGAGACTTGAACCTACAAGCTCTTGTTATATGGACCACTCACATACCACTAGCCCAAAAGCCTTTTGGTTATTGTCGGCCACATAACTCATTGTGTTCTTATACTCCATTGTTTCTTCTCAAAATTTATGTGTTACGGGATTTTCCTAACATACCTTACTAAGGAATCCATCATAAGCAAGCTTGAAATTAGAATCCGAGCTATCCAATGGAACAACTCGTTCATCAAGAAAGAATATCAACCATTTCGACCAATCTATTGAACCAGCATAAGCAGGTTCCGTTAACTTCCTGTAAATCGCTAAACTCAAATACATTATATGAAACATACTTCACGATCAATTTCTTCTTTCTTAGTATTCAAATAAGTATTAGTATTGTAGTATATGTTATAGTTACCTCATAGTATTGATTAAAGTTCCGGCTGAGAGTGCGACTGAGAAAGAACCATGACCTGCGATGGACTTAGCAGATAGCTCGGAGATGTAGTCAGCAAGAGCAAAGGCCACAACATCCTCTGTCTCAAATATCTGAATCTTAGGTGGCACCATTTTTTGTTATCGCAAAACGCTATGAGAGGTGTACGTATAAATAGCATGTACATGTAAGCCATATATCTATTTCTAGTGAATAGTTATATGCAAAGAATGCCAAATAGCTTTATCTCACCGTCTACTTTAATCATCGATCAAAACCTGAAAATCGTGAAGAAACATACTTGCCAAAAGAATTAGCAAAGATAATATACACGAAATTAGTTTCCATATATTCATGGCCTTGATTGAACTTGACTTGGGCCTAAAGCAAAATGTTACAACTTTTGTCCATGTGACTTGGTCCATGTGATCACAAATACAACTTTTGTTAGATTTTCTATATAATGTTAAACTAACTTAATTACTGAATTCATGTGACAAACCATGGTGGGTCTCGAGAAATTCATAAACCCGATGAATTTTTATGGCGTAGTGTTAATTCTTGTAAGAAAGCCCCAAATTCAATTCTTGGTAATGCACATGTTCAGAAAATGTGTTTTTAGTCTTATTTAGTTTTTTCGTAAATACATATAATATATTTAGTTTTGGTTCCGTCCATGATTACATTAGATTATATATAAATGGAAAATGAGTAACATATATATATATATAATGCTGCTATTCATTTGAGTCTCAACTTCAACGAACAACTAATTGATTTTGAAATATATTAGGTTGCTATATGTTGGAATTATATATCATGACAATCAAATAAATAATCACAAAACATCAAAGTATACATGCGGAAGCGTATAGGATTTATTAACGAATAATTAATTAACATAAGAAGAATATGCGTACCTTTTCTTGATTCTAGCCGAACAAGAATCAAATCCACAAACTAGCAATTGAGATGAACCCTAATTAGGGTTTGAGTGCTAGTCGACTTAATAAAGTCGAATAGTGTAAATCACCAAAATCCAAAGTAGGATTTCTCTACGATCATGTACGCGCGTATTGTTAGCGATTTAATTAGAATGCTAGTTCAAGTCACGATTAAAGCTCAATAAACAAGTTTAGCTTTAATAAAATAAACCGAGTCGTACCCTTTTATTTTATATATCGTCGAACATGAATCCAAGAAGAAAGAAAAAAAATTAATATTAACATGCATATATCATGTCATACATACGCAATAGCATGCATATCATGCATTAGATAATCAGATAATATCTAATATTGATTTACGATACATATATCTAAAGCAAGGGTTGTATGTCGTGTTTTTCTTTTCTCTGTTCATACGAATGAATTCAAAAGACCAAAAGGGTGTGTATATATATAGCATTAAACCTTGTCTAACAAGTCATTGCAAGCACCTCCTTAAGTTTCAAAACTCGACACTTAACCCCCTCGTTTTTCTTAGTTCGACCATATAAATATTTCGTGACTTAATATAATTAAATCTCATACGCAACGCGTGCAATCCCATAGGTCTCGAGTTCGATCCTAACTCACGACTACTAATTTATATCCAAAAACTATGACTCCCACTGGATATATCTTAATAGAGTGATCACATCGGTTAGCGTCTAGCAACACTTGATGCCTCTAGCACGACTCGAGTAAGGTCTCTGGAAAAACCTTTTAATGATTTCTCATTATTATTATCCTTTTGTTTCTAATACCATGTTAAATAAATATATGGAATTAAGTCATTCTTTATTCAACCATTCTGTTTCTCGTTGTTAGTGATTGAGCAAGATTACCAAATCTTCGAACATATTCGTGGGAGAACTTTGGGCATGGCCATGCAAACATCTTGTCAACCCTACGAGGGCCCAAAGAAGATTAAACTCCAAAATAAATTTGAATGAACAAATTCTATCTTGACTACGAGAATAACCCACGAACTTTGCAACACTTGAAACAACCCTTATGACTACCAATTACGATAGCGTTAAGTTGTTCCACGTAGGGCACTACATTCATGACACTTATCCGGTATCTCAAGTGCGAGGATAACTATTCATAATTTACTTATAACAATATCCACAAAGTAAATTATGTAGTTGGGATAAGTCCTATATTCAATTCATTGAATATCATCCGAAATTGGTATGCATTCTCATCAATATACTTTCAAGTATATTCTACCATATCTCTCGATTTGTTTTAGTTTAATGATACTCCCATATCATTAATTGACAACGGACGATTTAGAATAAATAAATTTATTCACGGATTAAACATGCAAATATAGGATACAATATATTATAAAATCAAACATACCAAGTATTTGATTTATTATAACAATTGTTTAACATCCTTATCCAAATACCAAATAGATCAATGCATGAAAATTCTCATTGATGAATTATGCCTCAAGTAATGACAATCATACTTGTTGACAAGGCATAAATCAACCAACTTGATCTATCATAATTTTGAGAATACTTATTTCAAGAATTCAATTAATGAAGTCCTTGTATGTGTGCATTCACCAATCCACATAATAATTCATAAAGTGTGTGACATCCTCTATCACCAATTTATGACAATTAAACTTCCAAACATTTTTAAGTTTAAAATATTCTTATTCTTTTAATGTATAATGCAACTGCGCTCTTAATAGCACAACTAGTTCACATGGTCATTATCAAGGATGAAATCCTACCATGACTAGTATTGAGTGTCATCTCAATTAAACCAGCATCATTGTATACAAACAACAATATGCTCATTAAAACTCCGTAAACTTTAATATCTTTATGTAATGTTTGATGCTTTCCTAACTTTCAAGTTTAAAGCTGATGACAATTTTCACAACATTTGACATATTGTTTATCCATAGAATCTAGGAGCAATTCCAGGTTTTGAGAATGTAATTCTATTAGAATATTCATTACACAAGTTATCTAATAACTTTTAATTAGATATCAATGTTGTCAAATCATCTATCATTCAAGAATGATACAACAATTTGAATACACAACATGATGTACATGATGAATCTACATGTCAAACTTATATTTCATTCATGTTCTATCTTGTCAAAAGATATTTATCAATTTCCCAAATGATATATCATGTTTTATTAGAATCATTTATTTTACTGCACATGTTTATTAATAATAAACATATATTCCAAGGTTGTATGTTTTAATTCTTAAATCTTACAAGTGAAGTATTATTCCAAACTAAGACTTAACATTTAGCTTACAAGGAATGTTACTTCCTATATGTTATACAACATATAAGATTTAAAAACCTTAACATAATACTCCCACTAGCTTTCAGGAATACTTAAAATTTATCTTATTTCAATTATAAATCAAAACTAAGATTTAATAATTAAATATAAGAATAATTTTATAGATGCATGCATTTATCCATTCATGAATTATTGCACTTCGTACACTTCCAAAGATTTTATATGAACTCAAAAAACCTTTCGATTACTTACCGTCCTCGCTCAAGTAATTTCTCAAGAAAGAGTTTTGATATTCCATTGTCATATTTCATATTCATGAAAACAAGTATGACCATTATTATCTTTATATATTTAATGTGTCTAGAAAAAAATATTCAATCATAATTAATTTCTTAAGTATGATTAATAATCTTGTCATAAACATGCATTAAATAAGTGTACAATATTGTCCATATGATTTCTACATAGAAATTCAAACTACTAGGGTTTTTCATCTCTTTGAAGAAACTCATTTCCATTCTCTAGTCTAACTATTAAGATAAACCAAATTTCCAAAATTGATTATCTTTATGGACAGCATCTTTAATATTCATAGTATGAGTAATTTACCCAATTCAATATTCGGTAATCCATCATAATGATTATCAGGTTTACTATAATCCTGTAACTCATATTTCTCATCATATAAGTCAAATATCTGAGATATCCTTGCAGATCTATGAATGAAAATTCCATCATCATGAGGTCTATCATATACATGTCTAACCTCATCATGATATATACTAGTGTGTTTTTAGAAGATTATGTATCTTGTAATTTCATCTTTCAAGATAAAAAAAACTCCCACTTGCCTTTTGTAATATATAGACTATCTATATATACTTAGCAATTAGAGCAAAACTACATTGTTATCTTTTTGGGACATTACAAATACACATTGATAATTCCTTACTTAAGTTTGTTAACAACCTATTCATAAGTAGTTTAACAAATTCAGAATCTTCAATTTTAAAACTTAATGTGATTCATCACATTCCATAATGAAATGGTGTTTTATTAATCTTCTAGGTTGGAGTCATATTGAGTATATCCAATTCATACTCAATTTCTAACCTTGTTACTTTTTAAGAAAGAAGTTATGGTTATCATGAATCAAACAAATCAAATAGAGTTTGATTCTCCTAACTGAACATGGTATTCATTAGAATTAATATTGTAAGACAATCTAACAATATATAAGATAAACATATTCCTTTTGGCTTACCTATTTACCAACTAAGTCAACTTAATGGTATAATAGACTTTCCAAGCCAATTACATGTTTTATAACACAAGTACCTTTTAACCAAGTCACTTCATATCCATGTCTCAACAAGAAACATAAACTGTTATAATCCCATTATACGTTATAAATCATTGATCAACTCAATGACTTCTTGTATATGTCTTAATTAAAAAACATAACAAGTTAACGTCTTACTTTATTATAAGTCTTAAAAGACTTTATGTTTATGTCTTTACAATGAATCATAAACATGTTTAAATAAAGTAATTATGAACACAACTCTTGGTTTCAATAGTAATTTCAAGTTAATTTATTTTACTTCACAATAATGTAGGACTACATTATTTATTCATTTATTTATGTTATTCCAAAAATTCATAAATATACAAATTAAAGTAGTATTAGATTACTTCATTTAATTTTATGTCATTCTAATAATACATAAATATTTAATTTGAAGTAGTCTTATATATCATTTTGACACATGTTCTAAATACTTGTCTAATTTAGAAACTGCAAATATGTCCATGCAAGGTCTGACTTCACATAGAGATTTACTTTGTTGTTGCAATCTCGCCAAGTTCTGACATGACGTAAATTGCAACACCAAGTGTTTCTAGAATTAGATATGTACAAGTTATATTAGAACGTTAATCTCTTACCTTGCAGTCAAGAGAATCCATTAAATCATATACTTATATGTTGTACCTTGCACACAATATAGATTTCTCCCACTTGTGCATGGAACAACATCATGTAGCAGATAAACAACACGACATATGTTTGTTTATGTGACTAATATGATTGTGTCATTGATATTAGCATAACTAGTAGATGTAGAACCACTTCATTGTCTAATAAGGAAACGTACATGACTATCCTTGAAAACATAAGTGTCTACAAGTGGAAAGTAATTATCTTAAGACATTCTAGAGATAATCTGTGTTACTACCAAGATGACAAAGCTTGTAACTCCCACTGAATAAGAGATCATTACATTAATTCCTTATTCAGTAATAAGAACAACATACTCACACTGGATTTGACAACATTGAAAGTGTTTCATTAACCAATGAAAGAAAATAGTGTTCTATTTACTTCCCTACACTTTTGAGAAAGTTCATACATAACAATTACTTATGTACTTAAAGAGTGTATTCTACTATGTAGATGATGAACTATCCATCAATGCTATTAACTTGAAAAATTGGGCATGCAATTTCTTTCTTAATAGTTCTACTATTCTAACAATTGTAAGTAGTACTTTTAAATGGTCAAAACAAAACAACTAGATAAAATAAGCTAGTTTGTCTTTTACCAATTATACAGTAATTAGTCTAGCTTCTAATTTAATAACTCAGAAATATGCAATTTTCTTAACTATTAAAATTTGCTTACGAGTTATGTATTTAGAATTTAGACAATTCTAATTTTTTCTATCATACCTTTCTCATTCATGAAAAAGAATAGGATTGAATCTCACTCTTTCATATATAAAGAGGACTAGGTTTATCCTTTTAGCAAAGTTGAGTCTACCAAAAACCCTTACAGGTGTAGATCAATTTACCAATACAGGAATAACCTACGTTTACGATTTAATGTTGCATTAATACATTTAAAGAATTAGCAAAATTCAAAATTTTAGTATTTTCGATAATTAAACTTTTCAAGAAAATAAAATACCCAAGGTAATATTCATATAACCATAGAATTTTCTCGAAAACTAGGATCCAAATTATCGTAGTTCCATTACATCGTTGATCCGCCGATGTGAAAGCACATAATAGGGTAATCTGTCGAACAATGATTGGCAGACAATTTCCAATTCCTAGATCATTATGGGATTTATATTTTCCAACGCTATTGCAAATATAAACATGTTTCATCCCATCATACGCCATTGAGTCCATGTCTCACTTCCTACTCAACTTAAGTGTCTAACTTAAAGAACTGCAAATATGTCCATGTAAGGTCTCACTTTACATAGAGATTTACCTCTCCATCACAATCTAGCCAAGTACTGTCATGACGTAAATTGCAACTTCAAGTGTTCCTTTTAATTAGATGGCATATTCTTAATTTAAAAAGGTACTAGTTTTTGATTTTATGTGGTCAAATCAAATATGTACAAAGATGTCATGCATTCATCTTGTAGCTTAAATTTAATAAAGAAAACTTTTTATTACCAATTCATAAAGATCAAATTATCAAAGTTTTGATTGAGGTATTGGGTTCACCAATCAAGGAATTTAGTGATAATTATCGCCCATTATACCGTACTTTTGCATAAGTGTAAACACTTAGTGTTTCGGATAATTACCACCGAAGTGGCGCATGGAATTAAAACTAATTCGCCCTTAAGATGAACTTGTACATTTTATGGCTTACTAAGTAGCTCCATTCGAACTTAGACATCCTTTCAGTGTGACTGTGCACACTTCTTAAATAACCCCTTTATAGTTAATTCTAATGGGTGAGCCGTTCAGTCATTGTACCAAAGTCACCAATCAATTAAACTATTGAAAACTTAACTCTTCCAAACAAATCAAATTTCGCCATTGTTTAGTCCGTATTATTTTTCTATTCAAAATTACCCTTTGCTTAAAACTGTCTAACATAATAAACAAACAAGTAACAAATAAAAATAAACTACTAAAAAACAATGCGCACATAATAAACAATTTATACGTGTAAACAAGTAGCCACATGCAACTTATTCGATAAAACCCTATTAATAATCAATATCTAGGTTAAATTAATGTATATATTAATTAGGGCTTTCACTCTCTCAATTGAGAGTGAGCCACATACATCGACGAATCGATTGCGTAAACCCATAATTAATGATATACCAAATTGCACATAATTGATTCATTAATATACATAATTGGAGTCTTCCCAATTCAAGATTTATCGTAATTAAATATGTCTCAACAATTAAACAATTATCAAAGCAACTTATCCATGACTAATCATGCATGTATAATCATGGATATCATAACAATTTATACAAATAAGTCACAAGATCGCATATAAAAATTCCATGACACATAACAAATTATTCACGAATTAATCACGTAATCAATATTAATTATAGGTTTTAATAAGGTTAGCAAACACTTTTCAAAACCCTAAAAAATTTATGCATGTGTCGATCTAAAAAAAAATAGGGGAACGCCCCATTAATTAAAAAATCGACCAAAAACATAAATAAAACATAAACCCTAGATAAACATATCAAACAACATACAAGTATTTGTTTTATTACGCGTTTATGTAATTAATTACTCATTAAAACCAATGACTCGTGATGCCACTGTTGGAATTATATATGGGCAAATAACCTATTTAAGCATCATACTTGTCACAAATGTTAGTACGACGTATCGAATAAAAAAAATAACCCCTTTGACCCCTTAACTTGTAAATGTTGTCTTTAACCATACATTTTTATACTTGTGCACCCGGTTCCCTGTTTTTCCCACACCTTTTTGCCTAATCAGCTATCCATGCTGGAAACCTCGTACCTTCCCCCACACTCCCATCAATGGTCCCCCACACTTCCTTGCTACGTTGGATTTGCAGTACGAGGTTTAATATAAACAAGTACAACTTTCGTATTTATAACCACAAATGGGCACCCTTATCCACTCACACATCATTTTCCTTATCCCCACATCTGTGAAACCCTAAATCTTTAATAATAGCAGTTGATTGTCGCTTTCCTCAAATTGGCTACACAAAAGGTACGTTCCATATATATTTTGAATGTTTTATTACCCCAATTGTGTTATTTTACATTATAATTTAGTGTCGGTGTTTGGGGTTTTTTTCAATTAGGGTTTTCATATTTTTTGTATTATCTCCATTAATTCAGGTCTTATGGAAGTTCCATTAGATGTGGTCTTCAAAATACACTACAATGGTGTATTTATGTTTGACCCTTTAAGGTATGACTTTGGTAGGGAGATAATAATGGAGGCATCTTCAACAGATAGGCTTATGTGTAGCCCTCTTTTAGATATATTAGTTGCCAAAGTTAAGAATAATATATGGGCTTTGTACATGTGCATTCCTACATTAGACATAGACAATGGTGGTTTAAAGATAATTGAACGGGATGCAGATGTAATGTATTTGTATGATCAAGCGAAACTATTTCAGAAAGTGGACTTGTTTGTTGCTCATTCCCCCCAGAACTTAGCACCATACTACCACGGGAACCTACGTTTAGATAGTTCTGACTCAGAAGTTACATCCCGGAAAAGAAACATACCAAGTTGAAAAAAGATGCTGGTAACATGTCTTGTGAGGAGTTGATAGCTTGGGCTGAGGAAGAATCACAGTCGCCTTATTTAAGGTCTCCTCCATTAAAAGATAGACCACTAAGAAAGGACTTTGAGGGTAAGGTGACCTTTACTAGAGTTTGGAATGCAGACGATGATTTCACTTATGATTACCCTATGCTTACGGAAGATGAGGTATTTAAGGAGTATAATGTAGTGTTTGATGAATCTGCTAAGGTTAAGGAGAAACAAGATGTTGTTAACGCTATGGTGACTGATAGGTACTTCTTATAATTGTTTTGCAACACCTTAGTACATATGAAAGGGTTATTTTTTAATATTCTTCTTGTTACACTTGTTTCAGGATTCATTTGGTTGATACTCTTGCTGAACCTGAAAACCATACGCAGATGGGCGATTTTAATGCAACCGAGAAAGATGCCCATATTGATAAAAGGGTCGACGATGTTGAAGCAATGCATTCTAATGATGACTCGGATGGAATTTATCGGATCGGTGCTTGCTAGACAACGAAAGTTAGACAAAGGGAAGTCCGTCATGAAAAGGAAAAAGAAGCTAGCAAGGAAGACAACCTCTAACGTGCGTAGAGCTGCAGGCGTTGTCATTAGAGAAAACCCAATTGCACCTGCATCATCAAAGTCTGATACAGCCAGTGACGATGAGTATCAAGATGCACTTAATTCTGATTCAGGAGGTGAAGGTTTTAAGAATAAAGACAGTAATCCTCAACATTCTTCCGGATACGAGTCTTATGATTCTGCACTACAATCTGAAAAATCATATGACTATCTAAGCAATGGAGATGACGAGGTCATCCAATTGAGAAAGATGCTTCTTAATGATGATCAACCTTTGTCGGATGAAGCGGAGGAACAAGATGCAAATGAGGATGAACCTGAAGATACAAACGATGACGTTCTTTCAGATGGGCCAACTGGATTGGGTCCATTAGTTAGAGAGCATGAGAGGTATATGCAAGCTTTGTTGAAACATATCAAGGGAAAAGGAGATGGTATAACAGATCCTTTTGTTGCTGTTCAAAAGTCACAAAAAGAAGACATTTACCCAATCTATGATGCCGAAACTCATTGGCGATTGAAAAAACCAACGGTAAGTTTTTCAACAGTAAATAGTTACAATTATTGTTACTGATGATATGCAAACAGTTTAATCAATATAATAAGTAACTTGTTTGTCTACTTTTGATTTAGCTTGGACAAAAGTTTCCAGACGTTGACAGTTTCAAAGAGTGTCTAACATACTATGCACTGGCGAACGGTTTCTCATTATGGTATGAAAGGAGCACAAGATCAAAGGTGATTGCAAAATGTGGACAACGAAAAGAGAACCTCAAAGATCCTATCCTTGGAAAGCAGACATCATACAACAAGTATCCATCAGAGAGTGCGGGAAACTGTGATTGCCCATGGAGATGTTATGGGAAAATGCTTAGGGGAGAAGCTACTTTTCAGGTTATCTCTTTGAGCGACAACCATACACGTGCGTAGTTTCCACTATGGTAGGCTAGTTAACTATAAATGGATTGGTAAGCAATTTGGAGATAAGATTAGGATGAATCCGGATATTACCATTAGCAACATACAGGAACTAGTCTTAAGAAAATACAAATGCAATGTTAGCCGGACACAATGTCGTAATGCTAGGTCTTATGCCCTGAACGAAAGAGATGCTACCATCCAGGATCATTACGGTTTGTTAAGGTCATACGATAAGGCGTTAGTTGACTCAAATGAGGGAACCACAGTTAAGGTCGGTGTCACGGTTAATCCGGATGAGAAGACATATTTTGACAGATTTTATGTTTGTTTTAATGGGCTGAAAGAAGGTTGGAAAATTGGGTGTCGAAGAATTATAGCATTAGATGGTTGTTTTCTAAAAAAACCTAACACTGGCGAGATACTTACTGCGGTCGGGAGAGGCGGTAATAACCACATATTCGAGTGGCTTGGGCTGTCGTCACAGTTGAGAACAAAGACAACCGGAGTTGGTTTTTACTGATTGTTGGGTGACGATTTGGAAATTGAAAGTGGTCAAGGATTGACTTTAATGTCAGACCAACATAAGGTACGTTTCATTAGTGTCTTTGCTGAATACCTTCTTTTGAATTCGAATACGCATAATTATAACTTACATTCTTGTATTTGGACCAGGGTTTGATAGAGGCAGTCAAAGAGGTAATGCCCTTGGCAGAACATCGTCAATGTGCTCGTCACATTTATGAAGGTTTTAGGAAACAATTCCCTGGTGTGGAGTTTAGACAATTGTTTTGGGCTGCTGCTAAAGCCTCATATCCCCCGTTACATAATAAAGTTATGGAGAAGATCAAACGGGCTAATCCAAGGGCACACGACTTTTTAACAAAGAAAGATCCAAAGAGTTGGTCAAGGTCTTTCTTCAGGGAAGGAGTGTGCTGTGAAGCTATTGAAAACGGGTTTAGCGAGTGCTTTAATGCCGTATTGGTAAGTCTAAGGCACAAACCAATAATCACAATGCTAGAATCAATGCGGGTTCTTGTAATGGAGAGGATGCACACAATGAGAGTCCTTATGGATAAGTGGAAAGGAGATATATGCCCAAATATTCAGAACATCTTGGAGCATTCAAAGGATCACCAAAGGTAACCTTTTAATTTGCAACATAATCTGTTCTTGTAATTTACTTTGACTGATGTGTATTATGATAAAAAACGTTAATTATCTCTGGTGTATTTGCGTATTAACAGGTTTTGGCATGTTGTCTCATGTGGGGGAAACAAGTTTGAAGTAAGGAAAGGATACGACGCATTCAAGGTAGATGAGCCAAACCGGACGTGCTCTTGCCGAATGTGGCAAATTTCAGGTTTGCCTTGTTGCCACGCAATAGCTTGTCTTTTTAAGTTGAATAAGAAGGTTGAGGATTATGTCCCGGATTGTTTTAGGAAGGATAGGTATTTACTAACTTATGGTCAGTATATGAAACCAGTGGATGGAATTGACTTTTGGCCCGACGTTAGCCACCTTTCTAGGATTTTAGGACCAATTCCTAAGACAATGCCTGGTAGACCTAAGCGAAAAAGGGTTAGGGCATCCCATGAAAAGAAATCAACAACTAAGATAAGTAGAGCCGGTATCGTTATGACTTGCCAAAAGTGCGGTGAAACAGGCCATAATAGAAAAGGGTGTGTAAACCAACCGAAACCACCTGTTTCTAAGGAAAAAGGCAAACACAGTAGACCTTTCAAGAAACAAAACACGAACCACAGTTGGTAGATGACCATGACATACCTCGATTTGTTAACAATGACATAAATGAATTTGAAATGGGGCTACAAACATAAGAGGTGTGTTAGGTGACGGTGAACCATTTTACTTGGGAAAACAAAAGAAGAAGAGGGGTGGTGCTAATGTTGATCGGGGTCATTTGAAAATGAGAGGAGGTAGGACCAAAAGTGGTGGACTTATTCCAGCTCAAAGGGTTGCCAGGATGGGAACGTGGTTGGCAACGGATGGTGCTACTTCTGATACGATAGAGGATGAACAGCGTATGCATTCAGTTATCCCGGGGAGAACCGCAAGAGCTAGTAACGAGCCTAACATAGCAGGTACTAGTGACTAGACCAAATTTTGGAAAGCATTATATGTAATATAGTTGTAACACATATGACTAATGTACTTTTATTGTGTATTGAAATAATGCTAGAAACTCAAGAATCTCAAGTGGGTGGGTCAGTAAATTTGGCAAGTAACGTTGTAACAAGATCAGTTAAAGCTGCAGCATCGGAGATAGTTCAAGTCCGAAGAATGGCAGTAGGAGCAAGAGGTGGTGCTAGTGTGCGTAGAGGAGGCAGAGGCGGAACAAAGCAATTACTTGGAAGGAAAACCATGTCAGCTGAAGCTCCACCTGTTGAACATACTAAAGAAAAAAATGCACCAAAATTGCCACCGCCTAGGTTGCCTAGCCAAAGAATCCTTAGCAAGAAGCTCGCAGCACCACCTAAAGGGCCTGGTTCCAGTGTCGACAATGAAATTGTCCTGGACTAGACCCTTAAAAACAAGCAAATGTTACTTGTCTGTATAATTATGTTGCCCTATTTTGTTCATGGAAGGGCCAGGTTTAGTGTCTAACTTAAACTGTAATAGTGCAGCAAATATTGCCACTATTTGGGATGTGTAAGATAGTAGATGTAGTGCTGCTGTTGATGCCACTACGTAGCCCTATTTTGTGTATTGAAGGGTTGTGCAACTGAAACATTACATGCCTGTGTTCTGGATGTAACAGTTGATAGGTGCTGAAGCACAAACTTGATGTTATGAAAGAACACTTTTGGTGTGTTAAAAGTTGAATTATATGATTTGGAATGTTGTGTACCTAAGTAATTTGTTGGTTAAAAAGCAACCACTTATCTGCAATACTACTGACATTGTGCATAAAGTTGTAACCATAAATCATTCATGTGCATAAAGTTAAACAGCAGCACTTGATGTTATTGAACAACACCTTTGGTGTTGTAACAATTCATCATACAAACAACCAACATAACCATTCATCATTTATTGTGTACCTAAGTAGTTTGTTGGTTAAAAAACACCCACTTTACTGCAATACTACAGAGCAAACAAACAACACAACAATAATAGGTAAGATAGAACATCATATAGAACAACACAGAAGCCATGATTTACCTACAATAACCTAGCATTCATCACCATTCATCATACAAACAAGCAACATTTGTTCAATTGCTCGAGATAGCAGATACATTACCATACATACATTAGTACATAACAAGATACAATAGTTTGCATCTAGTGTCTTAGAGACACAGCCAACATAACCAGACTGAAAAACAAAAGCATGAACATGAAGCATCCGCAACCTCCCAAGAACATGTCATACAATTTCCCCTTCATCTTGAGCTCATTCAATTCTTTGTAAATGAATTCGACAGGTAAAGCATCATTGTGATTCTTTTCAGCAACATGGTCACTGACTTGTGCATTACTTAAGGTCTCAAGGTTGCACTCCAAAACCTGGTTGTCCTTATGCAGCCTAAACAAGAGGTCTTTGTAATACTGTGAAGGTAACTCATCATCAAGGAAACCATAGACCTCACATTTTGATTCCTTATTCTTTACAACGACATTCAACAATAATGATTAGCATAACACTAAAACACGAATCAAGTAACATTAATAACATTAATGTGTAACACTTACACGTGTTGGACAGGATTTGAATCTTCGACCAGGATTCTCATGTGTCCAAGATACCTGTTCATAGATTGGGTGCATACATTTACAATGACTCAAACGTGCAATTTCTTCTTTCGTATATTTCCTTCGACTGTAACGAGTAGAAGTGGAAGACGACGTCATTTGCTTGACAAATTGTTTGTCAATTTTGCGTTTATTGAAAAGGTTAAAGTTAGGGTTTATGTTAGCTTAGAATTGGGGAAAGTGAAAGTGTGGATATGGAAGAGAGAGAGTGAAATTGAAATAAACGTGTATTATGTGGGGTTTGTAAACGAGGAGGTGACATGGAATGGTGACGGGGACAAGATTCTGTGACATGGCCATAACCGGCTAACACAAGTTGTCCATGTATCAAAGAATCATTGGTGGACAAGATGATTGGTCAAAGGGGTTATTTTTTTTATTCGATACGTCGTACTAACATTTGTGACAAGTATGATGCTTAAATAGGTTATTTGCCCATTATATATCATACAATCAAATAAATAATCACAAAACATCAAAGTATACATGCGGAAGCGTATAGGATTTATTAACGAATAATTAATTAACATAAGAAGAATATGCGTACCTTTTCTTGATTCTAGCGAACAAGAATCAAATCCACAACCAAGAATTGAGATGAACCCTAATTGGGGTTTGAGTGCTAGTCGACTTAATAAAGTCGAATAGTGTAAATCACCAAAATCCAAAGTAGGATTTCTCTACGATCATGTACGCGCGTATTGTTAGCGATTTAATTAGAATGCTAGTTCAAGTCACGATTAAAGCTCAATAAACAAGTTTAGCTTTAATAAAATAAACCCAGTCGTACCCTTTTATTTTATATATCGTCGAACATGAATCCAAGAAGAAAGAAAAAAAGAATTAATATTAACATGCATATATCATGTCATACATACGCAATAGCATGCATATCATGCATTAGATAATCAGATAATATCTAATATTGATTTACGATACATATATCTAAAGCAAGGGTTGTATGTCGTGTTTTTCTTTTCTCTGTTCATACGAATGAATTCAAAAGACCAAAAGGGTGTGTATATATAAGATTAAGCCTCGCTCAACAAGTCATCGCAAAGATCTCCCAAGTTTCAAAACTCGACACTTAACCCCTCGTTTTCTTAGTTCGACCATATAAATATTTCGTGACTTAATATAATTAAATCTCATGCGCAACGCGTGCAATCCCATAGGTCTCGAGTTCGATCCTAACTCACGACTACTAATTTATATCCAAAAAACTAACACTATATATGCAATTGTCATGTTTATAAACGTGCGTAAAACAAAATAAGGTTGTTTTTAAGAATACGAGGATATACAAAGAAAGTATACATATGCTATTAGCAATGAAACTTCTGTTCGTAACCATTTATTATACGAAAAAGAGCTTTTCGCACTCCTCTTCAATTCGATGATGATTAGACGAGAAGATTGACCTAACAAAGATGGCGAAACCTAAAAGCACGTTTTAAAGACGGCGATGGGTGACAATGTTAAAGTGAAAAGAGTTTAGAGTTCTAACGAAGACGAGCATTTGATAAATCCAACTTTTTTTTTAATCTAAATTAATTTTTTTAGTAGCAATTTTCATATTATAAAATGTAAATGATTGAAAGAGAGGTTGTACATACCTACAAATAGGGGTGTTATTCGGGTTGACCCGGTCGGGTTCGGGTCAACTCGGGTCAAGCTTTAGAAAAATATACCTGAACCCGACCTTGTTTAGAACTCGGGTCAACTCGGGTCGGGTCAATTCGGGTTCGGGTCAACTCGGTAGGGTCAATCGGGTCGGGTCAATCGGGTTTGGGGTCAACCCGAGTTTTTTTACATTGTAAAAGTGTTGTTGAGCCGGGTTAGTCGGGTTCGGGTCGGGTCAAGGCTAAAAATATATACCCGAACCCGACCTTGTTTAGAATTCGGGTCAATTCGGGTTGACCCGATTGACCCGAATATAATTTTGAACCCGATTGACCCGACCCGAATTGACTCGGGTCGGGTTCGGGTCGGGTCGGCCCGAATGACACCCCTACCTACAAACACACAAACATAGGAGTTTAAATGATTCGAGCCAAGTTCGAGGTTGTTATGGGCCTTTTGGCCCTAGTTTAAAGCTCGTGTGTCGCTCGATAGTTATTTTAGAAGCTCAAGCTCAGTTGGCTACTCTTTATCCATTTATTTACAACAAATAAATAAGTGAATATTATAAGATAAAAGTTACATTATCTCTCAACTATAAGATAAAAGATTCAAGAGCATATAATATGCATGACTTCATAATATGGCAAACATTTTAAATGAGTGTTCTTCTTTAGATTTATTTAGATAGATTTGTATTTGTCAAAAAAAATAACGTTAATTGTACTACTCAAAATCATTCTAATCAAGGATGTAAATTTGGGTTGGGTTGGGTTCAGCTCACGAATTGGCGGGTTCAAACAACCCAAATCGACCGTTATTTATTTTAGTAATCCATTCAAATGTATCATCCATAACCTGTTTGATATATTTTTAACCTGAACATGACATGTTTAATAAAACGTGGTAAAAAGCTTAATCCAAAACCTAAATCTCTAGTTTGCCATGTAAACACTAGACAAAAACATTATCCACTTTAGCTACATTTGACAAAAACTACTGGTTGTTAGCGTAACTATCAACTATTTAGTTTCGAATCTAACCTCCTCACAAGAAGTCACAGGTTCATATCTCAAAAGATACATGTTTGGCATGGCACAGGAAGGGTCAGAAACGGTCACAATAATATCACGTTTAAGTCATATACATCTGAGTCAAGGATTCACTCTGAATAATCGGAATAAACAATCATATTAATAAACAATAAAGGACTAAAATTGTAACTTTTTATATATACAAGGGTCAAAAAGTAACTTTTCTCACACTTTATTTTCACTTACCCGCTCCTCACCAACCCCAAATTTTCACACAACAAAAAAAAATCCCAAAAATAGAAACCTCAAAGTAAGTCAAATCCATCCCAATCTTTTCTACATTCTAAATTTAGTAACCTTAAATTTTGTTGTCACAAAATTTATATACCAACTTTCCTTAATTGTTCACAAATTTGCAGGTTTGAAAATGGCAAACTCAAATGATGAAGCTGTTTCATTGGAGTTACCTGCACCTACTGGCTGGAAAAAAATGGTTCATTTTTTTTTTTTTTTTTTTTTTTTTGGGTTTTATAAAAATGTGGTTAATTTAGTGAATTGGGTTGTGGGTGTAGTTTAATTTGGATAAAGATTGGATTTTTAGTGATGATTTAGCTTAATTTTAATGGGTTTTGAAAATTAGGGTTTATGAGTGTGCTTTAAAGAATATTGGGCTCAAATACTCTGGATTGACCCGGGTCGGGTCTCTTGAACCGGGTTGACCCGGGTCTCACTGGGTTTCGAATATATAAACCCGGTTTAATTTGACTTTTTTTTTACCGGAACCGGTTCAACTGGCCGGGTCAAACCGGGTTTCAAAACATAGGTTTATGTATGCTATAGTTAATATGAGTTATTATTATTGTTTCAGTTTAAATTGCTGGTTAAATTGGTAAATTGGGTTGTGGGTGTAGCTAAATTATGCTGGAATTTAGGTTTTTTGAGCATGATTAGCTATTATTTTGTTTAGTTTTGGTTAATTTTATTAGTATGGTTTTTTAATTTGGAACTTTTTTAAATGCCTTGGCTTTATTTGGTTAGTTTTATAGTAGCAGTACTTTTTCTATCATGTATTTGTGTCGTGTGCTAGTTTATCTTCTGTGAAATTCTTTAATCTTGTAGTTAGATTGTTGCTTAATACCGTGACATGGGTTATATATGTAGTTCAAATTCACTGAAGTTCGTTTTTTCAGGATTGGTTAGTTTTTGAAGGTTAATGTTCTTGACTGTTCTTTTGAATTTATATTTTTAATTTTGGTGATAATTGGGCTATGAGCGTAGTTCACTTTTGTTAGAGGTTGAGTTTTTGGGATAACTTTAATCTTAGTTGGTTTTTATAGTTAGTTTTTTGGGCTTGTTTACTTTATCCAAGATTTTTGGATATTGTTTTTTGGTATGTTATGTATGCATACATATGCAGTATGCTAGTTTTCCCGTAATTTTGAATCTTCTGTTTACGTTGTTGGTTAACTTGTGTCTTGTTCTTAGTTTAATCTTGCGAGAGTGAGTATTGTTTGTTGCAATATTAAAGGGTTTTTTGAGCTGGTTCTGCACTTCTGCTATCTTATATGTATGCGGGAATGAGGATTGTTTGTTTCATTTTTAAAGAGTTTTGAGCTTGTTCTGCTATCTTATATTATATGTATGCGAGTTTAAAGTGCGCCAAGTTCTGTAGTCTTCTGCCTACAGTTCTCCAACTTTATGGTCTCTTATATTGCTGAAATTTACGTTTCAAAAGCTTGTATTTCTGGAACATTATCTAGTGTTCTTTTCCCCTCTTTTTTGTATTCGTTAATAGCAAAACTGCCAATTACTTCTTTAACTTCTATAGTTTACAAATCTTACATATATTCATGTTACAGTAAGGTTTTTCATAATGCCCTTACTAAGGCCAAATGTAATGTTTGTAATAAACTTTCTCTTATGACTTCCAAAAATGACGGGCAGAGATTGAAGTTTTTGTGAGGATGGTAATTGGAGAGTGTTGATGTGTTTAAGTTAATACTCAAAGATGTGAAGTTACACCAACAAGACTACATTGAAGTACTGGACTTCTGATTATGTGGATACCTTATAAGAGGTTGATTGAGGTAATGAGGTTAAAATGCCTATCAACAAGTTAAATGGAGGAATATTCTAGAGTTGCTCGCATTTGTAAGATGTTACCGGGATCTTTCGCAGAAAAACTTAGATTTTTTTTAACCTTTTTTAGATTACGGGTAACTTTAGAGAAGATTTGAATGATTAGCCTAGGAGTTGGAACTTGAGACATACCATGGTATTGTCATTAAGACAGTTAGAGAGTGATCACACTAGAATTCCTTGACTTAGGTTGCATGCTTGTATTGGAAATTGATACTTTTGTATTATGTAATTCTGTGTTTGTATATGTTCTGTGTCAAGCTGTAATACTTGAATTCTTGAACTCGTAAATAAAAGTGCTACTCCGTTTAATTTTGTTACGTTACGCGGTTTGTTACGTGCTTTAGCAGTACACTTGCATTTCTTTTAGACCCACAAATGACCCTATACATTTAGACCCATATACTAGACAAATGGTCCTCTTTTTATGATCTGCTGACCGGAAAAGAGCCCCTTCCGAATATGTAATTCATATTGAACACACACACAAATTGCTAGAATTAAAAAAGGAAAAGTTGTTTGTGGGTCAAGCCAACCGAACATGCCATCCAATTTTCCACCTCTAATTCTTTTTTGAACGGAATTCACATGTAGTTTTTGCCGAAGGAAGAAGGGACCCCAAAGAAGAATGCAATTGTGTTCACTGCGCCAACAGGGGAAGAGATCACCAATCGAAAGGAGTTGGAGCAGTACCTGAAAGCAAACCCTGGTGGGCCCAAACTCTCGGAATTTGATTGGGGAAGTGGTGAAACACCGAGGCGGTCATCAAGAATCAGTGAGAAGGTGAAGTCAACTCCGCCATCATCGGAGACTGAGCCAGTCAAGAAACGGATCAGAAAGTCTTCAAGTTTAAAAAAGGGTAAAAAGGAGAATGAAGAAGAGACCCCGGAAGTAATCACTGATATAGATGTTGAAATGAAGGAAGCTGAAAAGGATGTGAAACAGAATGAAAATGGCGAAAATGCCCCTGAAGAGACAAATGACGAAATTGCTCCTGAAGAGAAAAATGTTGAAAAAGACCCTGAAGAGAAGAATGACAAAGTAGCTGATGGTCACGAAGCCAATGGTTCAACCAACCAAGACGAAACCCCTGTCGCCGAGGCTGAGAAAGATGGAAGTACCGAGGAGCAAAAGGGTAATCTTGACAGTGTTCCTGAGAAAAAAGTGGAAGCAGAAGGAGAAACCGTGGTGGAGAATGGTAGTCGTGTGGAGGGTCAGTGAAGTCAATCCGCTAGCACATTAGGTAAAAACGGAGTAACCAATGGCGGCTGTTTGTTTGTTAATCTTTTTAACTTTTTCTATCTTATTAATTGCAAAGACTTCATGTTCCTGGTGTATTTGAGTCGCAGTCAAAGAGATTGTTGATATTCGATGTATCGCGAGCTTTGTTGTACGTTATTGCTAGAAAATAGTAGGTTGCATAGATGATATGCATGAATGTGTTAGTATTATGCAACAACCCTTTATGTTTGGGTAATGACATTAGCTTTTAGCCAATTAGTCCTTCTATCTGACATGTCTTTTTGCACAATAGTTTTGGCTGTTGTAAACTTGCAACTGGTTGCAAAATGCAGGGTGTAAGAGCACTGGGTATCGTTTGGTGCTAAAGGGTGGTGTCATAAGAAAATTGGTGCCACATCGGTATTTTTCTTCCATGGCACGAGGTTTGTCTATGGCACCAAAATCCTCTTCCCTGGTATAAAAGTGTTGTAGAGTAAAAGTGGTGCCATAGTACCACCAAAAAAAAAAAAAAAAAAAAAAAAAGTCTTTGGCTTGGGTTGTTATATACTAGCCGAGATGCTTTGGCACGAGTTGCGGTATGGTATGTGGTGCCAAAGGTTGGTGCCGAAGCCCATGGCTTAAGCCATGGCGCACTGTACCTGGTGCTCTAATGGTTGAGTGATGGATCAATGAAAAGTTTTAACCAAAAACTCTATAATTATTAAATTAAGTGCTAAATAAATATTACAGATTTTTTATTCTTACCTCCAAAGAGAACCCTTTTCAAATTCCACAATAACCTTGGTGACTTTCATTCAAGACCTAAGAGTGCATCGAAGATCTAAGCCAGACAGCGCTATAGAGACCTATAGCAAGGCAAAGCAAAAGTTACATAACAGGCCACAAAAAGCCTAAAGAGAACTAGCTATGGGACTATATTTCTAAAGGGAGCTACTATGCACGCACCCCATGTAGGGGGTGTTTGCACTTTTCTTTGTTTCTCAATCATTGGGTGAGGTGATGGGGGTGTTTTTTCTCGATTTTCGTGCCAAAAACATAAAAGATGGTGCTTGAGGCTCATTGTGGTAGCAAAGTTAGTTTTTTTTTTTTTTTTTTTTTTTGTTACAAAGTTTTACAACTTTTTTTAGTTTTACAACTTTTCTTTTTACAAGTTTTTTTACAAATTTTTATAACTTTTTGTACAAGTTTTTTTTGTTTTTGTTTTACAACTATTAGTTTCAGTTTTATAACTTTTAAAAAAAAACGTAGTCGGAAAATTTTTGAGGCTCAGATTCGAAGGTTGCAAAGTGAGATTTTATCTCACTTTACCGTCCATTCGGTTTCGGTTATCATAATCGCATCGGAAAATTTTAAGGCTAAAAAATCATCATCGCCTCGGAAAATTTTAAGGCTCAAACTCGAAGGTTGCAAAGTGAGATTTGATCTCACTTTACCGTCCATTCGGTTTCGTTTATCATCATCGCATCGGAAAATTTTAAGTCACAACTGCACAAAGTCACAAGTTTACAGGATTGTCAAACTGCACAAGTCTCACAAGTCCAAAATTGCACAAGTCTCACAAGTATCAAACTGCACCAGTCTCACAAGTCTCAAACTGCACAAGTCACTTGACTAACTGCACAAGTCACAAGTTCTCAGGACACAAGCCTCACAAGTTCAACAAATTTCACAAGTTACACGTTTTCAACATGAATGTGGTAAGTAGGATTCCAAACCGCAAAGTTCACAAGAAAGTAACTAAGATTCTCAAGGGAGCTGCATGAGCACTTGAGCTTATAATGCCACAGGAAAGCAACAACACCACAACACCAACATCACCAACAAGAAAGCAACAACACAAACTAAAAACTAAAAAACTAAGCACCAACAAGAAAGCAACAACCAACAACACCAACAGCACCAACAAGAAAGCAGACAACACAAGTTGTCCACCACAACAAGCAACAGCACCACAAGCAACAACACCAACAAGCAACAACAACAAGCAACAACACCACAAACAACCATGTCTAGTTCACCATTTGACACACAAGAGGTAAGGCTCGGATTATTAGCTTTTATGAGATATAAACAATCATGTTGGTCGAATATGAATGTTGCAAAGTGAGATATAAACTCACTTTATCGTCCATTCATATTTGCCATGCCAAAACTCTTAATTTTTTTTTTTTTTTTTTTAAATCATCATTGCCTTTTTTTTAAAACCTATTTATTTCATTTAAAGTTGCAAAGTGAGATACAACTGCTCACTTTACCATCCAGTAATGAAACTGCATAGGCACCCCAACAAGTTTCAACATGAAAAATCACCACAACAAATAATCAGGTGACTCATTAGAGTATCACCTGCAAAACATAAGCACAAAAAATAAGTCATTGCCACAGAAACAGTCTTTACCACAAGGATACCAAAAGTTTTCATTTTTTTTAGATCTAACAAGTCAACTTTTTTCAAGATCTAACAAGTTTTTAGTTTTAAAAAAAAATCAGTCTTTACCAGATAAACAGTCTTTACCACAAAGATCTTCAAAAAAGTTTTTATCTTTTTTGAAGATCTAAAAGCTTGTTAAATCTAAAAAATAATCAACGAAACCAAACTACTCACAGAAACATCAACCACTTTATATTTTTTTAGATCTAACAAGTTTTTAGTTTTAAAAAAAAAATCAGTCTTTACCAGATAAAAAGATACCACAAGATCTTCAAAAAAGTTTTCATCTTTTTTGAAGATCTAAAAGCTTGTTCGATCTAAAAAATAATCAACGAAACCAAACTACTCACAGAAACATCAACAACTTTATATTTTTTTAGATCTAACAAGTTTTTAGTTTAAAAAAAAATCAGTCTTTACCAGATAAAAAGATACCACAAGATCTTCAAAAAAGTTTTAATCTTTTTTGAAGATCTAAAAGCTTGTTAGATCTAAAAAATAGTCAACGAAACCAAACTACTTCTCACATAAACATCACCACCACTAAACAGATAACCTCACAGAAACATCAACAACTTTATATTTTTTTTGATCTAACAAGTTTTTAGTTTTAAAAAAAAATCAGTCTTTACCAGATAAAAAGATACCACAAGATATTCAAAAAAGTTTTCATCTTTTTTGAAGATCTAAAAGCTTGTTATAGATCTAAAAAATAGTCAACGAAACCAAACTACTTCTCACAGAAACATCACCACCACTAAACAGATAACCTCATAGAAACATCAACCACTTTATATTTTTTTAGATCTAACAAGTTTTTAGTTTTTTTTTAAAATCAGTCTTTACCAGATAAAAAGATACCACAAGATCTTCAAAAAAGTTTTCATCTTTTTTGAAGATCTAAAAAGTTTTCAAGATCTAAAAACTTGTTAGATCTAAAAAATAATCAACGAAACCAAAACACCACCACCACAGATACCACCAAAACAGATACCAAAACATCACCACAACATCAGATACCACAACAGATACCACCAACCCACAACATAACCACAAGATCTAACAAGTTTTTAGATCAGAAACATCACCAACGATCTAAAAAGTTTTTAGATCTAGATCTAAAAACTTTTCAGATCTATCAACTCATAGAGAGAGAGAGAAACGAGAGGATAGAGAGAGAAATGGTTTACGTGTGTGAGGATTGAGAGAGAGAAAAACACAGATATCAACTCAGACAGAAAACGCGTACACCTCCCACCACAAGAATGGAACGCGTAACACACACCTCAACCACACACGTAATACTCTTTTATAAATAAAAGTTAACTCTTTTTTTTTTTTTTTATAAAAGAGTATTATAAATAAAAAGTATTATAATTTGTATTTTATAAAAAGTATTTTAAATAAAATTTTGTATTAGTTTTTTAAAATAAAAGTTGTATTAGTTTTTTAAAAGTATTATAACAAAAGTTGTATTTTTAAAAGTATTAGTTTTTAAAAATTGTATTAGTTTTTAAAAGTATTAGTTTTTAAGTTTTATAAAAGTTTTACAAAAGTTTTATTAAAAGTTGTATTTTTAAAAGTTTATTAAAAGTTGTATTTATTATTTTTAGGTGTTCCGTGATGAAGTTGTTTTAACCGATTGGGTGCACCCATCGCTCAATCGAATGGTTTTCTTATTGTTAAAGGAAGAACTAAAACAGATAGGGCTATAAGTACTCAATCGAATTTAAGTGTTCTAGACATGGGACGTCCCGCGACGAAGGTTTAGAAGATGAACTTCAACGGCGATGGTACCGCTAAAATTAATTGCCCATTCAGACATCGCGAAATATATAAAAGGTCGAACTGTACCGCTAAAACTAGTGGTTGGATCTTGAGGTCAAGTGTCCGAGGCATAATCATGATTTTGTAGACTCGCTCCATGGTTTTTCACAGCCATGCGATTAAAAGAAAGTGAGTTAGTTTTGGTGGAGCAATTGACAAAACATCAAGTAGCACCACTAATTATACTTTCTTTACTAAAGAGAGCGATCCGAATAACGTGTCTAGCATTAAAACGATATATAATGCACAAAACAAGATATGCGGCGCCATTCGTGGTGATTTGACTCCGATACAACTCCTTTTAGTACATTTGAGGCGTAAAGGTTATACATACTACCCCAGGGTAAATGACCACACTAATGAGCTTGAGGAAATATTTTTTGTTCACCCGACGTCATATGCCCTGTGGACAACATTCCGAAATCATGTCGATGGACTCCACATACAACACCACGTTGTTTAAACCGCCATTCTTTACAATTGTTGAGTTACTTCAACAAATGTAACATTCTCAATGGCGCTTAGATTTTGAACTGTGAAAAGAGCCAAATTTCAAATGGGTGTTGCAATGTGTTAAGTTAGTGATAGAAGAACAATATTACCGGGTTATCGTCACCGACTGAGATTTAGCGTTGCTTGGGGCATGCAGAGCAGAATTCCCAAACGCTAACAGATTACTCTGTCGATGTCATATCAATCTAAATGTGCTCAAGCATTGCAGACACAAATTCGCTACGAAAGAGGAGTATGAGTCCGTTAGATGGACATGGGATTTGATGGTTAAAGCTCCGACCGAAGATGTGTTCACGCACTATTATCATCACCTACAGGATTTATTTGTCCAAAAACAGGGTACTTACCCATTAATATATTTTTTTATTATTATTTAATAAATAACTACTCGAATTGTTTTCTCACTTTATTAATTCATTGTTTTCTCAGATGTTTTGCGGTATTTTAATAACTGGCTGCAACATTACGACCGCATGTTTGTGTCGTACATTACCGATCAATATCGCAGCCGCCGACAACAACATGTAGAGTTGAGGGTCAACACGCGTTGTTGAAGTTATACTGGGCTCCACACGCCCCGGCTTAGACACGTTGTTGTGTTCGGTCGACAAGATTATAGTGCGCAAGAAACCGCGATACGAGACTCTTTGAATACAAGCAAAATCAAGAAACCGTGATTCGTGTAAGGGCACACTATTTAACGAATGCGGTATAATGTTTCAAGAGATGCTTTACTACTCATACTCGCAGAAGTAAACGGATGTGGACCCACATGAATGTGGTCATCATTATGTTAGTTTATGGTTTACCATGCTATCACGAATCAGATACCTTGATTCATGGTATGTATATTAAATTTATGCCTATCAAGTTATTCTCCCGTCAATACCGATAATTTTAACTAGTCACTTTTTTCGAATACAGATCGCCTATTCCGCTTAATGTTGTTGATAATTTTTGGAGAACACTAAGTGTTCCCTCGCCTAGAGTCTGAAATACTCATACGCCTCAAGAGCCTCAAGAGCCTGAAGAGCCTCAATATCTTTCTTGTCAAGATGACGTAGAAAAATTCCAAAATGTTTTACCAAAGCATCGTCGTTTGTGAAGAAAAATATGTTAAACATGCTCGAGGTATATACGCCCCGAACTGTGTCAACCCAACAACCTCTTTGTTAAAGAAAGTACTGTGGACGTCCGAGCGCAAAGGACAAAAATCCAAGGCTAAACAAAATATCACGATTTGAACAAAGAACCCCCACTGTGGCACCGCAGAAGCTATACAAAACCTAAAAAGTCCGAGACTTAAATGAAGAAACCGCGAGACATAGTTCATACGCTGGAGAGCCTTCTAACTTCCCGCACTTGAATGAAGAACCTAGCGAGGCGATTTAAGACACGACTTGTACATTCCAAATGATGAAGAGCGAATATTTTATGGCTCGAATTCCACCTCTTTTCCGACGGTGGATCCTAGGGATTGTTAACGGAAGGTGATGGAAATTGTGGCTATCGAGCTCTTGGCGTAGGTCTTGGTCATCCCGAACAAATATGGCCCAGACTTCGAACTCTTGTCAGGGAAAAGGTAGACAATAACCGGGAAGTTTACATGCAAATGTGGGGGACTTGGTTTACAAATATGGTCAACTCGCTGAATTGGTTTGAATCAGGTCCAGCACCCTACGGTTACTGGATGATTATGCCAGACACGGGAGTGGCTATTGCTACAGCTCTTAACCGTACAATTGTATGCATATCCAATTCATAATCTACTACGTGTATTCCGCTTAGGTCAGGTCCAGAGACAACACAACTATTGTCCCCCGTTGTGATTCTTCGTGTGGGGGAAGACCATGCTGCTCACTACGTTCACGCGGTTCTGGATGAAAACTCACCACTCCCGCTCACTCACCCACAATGGAGATGGTTCAGAAATGACTTGGCCACGGGATGGGCACATCTGTTTGCTGAACGACAAAGCATGTTTAGAAGGACGTAGTATAGACATATGTTGCAAACGATTATTGATTTATAGAAAACGATTACTGATTTTTATTGTAAACGACAAAACATGTATAGACGACATCGATTTATATTGTAAACGACAAAACATGTATAGACGATTATGGATTATCGATTTATAGTAAACGACATCGATTTATAGTAAACGACTCCTCATCTTTTGTTACGATTGCCCGCCCGCTTTCTTCCTCATCTTTTGTTACGTGAATCGGATGACATTCGGTGAGGGACATTCAGTGTGTCAACAACACACCCGCCGTGTTGAGAGTTCAGATTATGTGCCTCCCTCTCCGCCTATATCTCCACCGCAGATGAGGAGAATTTTATACACCGTCCTCCGGTTCTTCCTCATCTTTTGTTTCACCGCCTCGCTGACGAGCACGAGCGAGAGATTGCCGGATTGAGGAGACACATTTCAGATTTAGAGTTTCGTGTGGGATAGATGGCAGCATCATTGGAGCGACTATGCCTCGGGTGTGATTGATCTTAGTTTCTAGTTATATTGTGATTTTGTGAACCATGTATCAACTATTAATCTATAACAAGATTGGTTATTTATGTATTCGAAGCTTCTAATTTTGTGAACCATGATATTACTGATTTATGTTGTAAATAATTATACAAATTCTTTTGGCCAGATGCAACAAGAAAATCCTTTCTTGTGTCGTTGTCGACGGGGACTTATAATTGAAAGAACATCCCAAAAGCCCAAAAGTTGTGGTCAGAAGTATTATGCATGTCCTTTATCAAAGGTAAACAACTAAACGTTTGCTTATTTACGTAAATATATCAATAAATTGTTTGTTAAGAAGACATTTTTTATAATTGTTTCACCATGTAACAGCCAGGGACTGAATACTATGGGTGTCGATACTTTATGTGGAAGGATGTATTTCAACAAAAGTACTTTGGTGAAGGCTCTTCTTCAACGCAGTGCTCAAACTGCGAAACTAAAGATAGCACGATCAACATGCTATTGGCTCAAAACAATTTGTTGAAGGCAAGAATAAAAACGTTGGAGGCATCACTAGAATTGGCAAGAAATCCAGTTGATCACGTATGTCAGTCGAGTGGAATACTCTATGAGCTTATAGATGACATTAATAATCTTCATGTGGAGTAGATTTCGTTGTAATAGTAGTAACATTTGTTGTTGTACTTGTTTAATGTTTTATTGTTATTGTTTAATTAAATGGAAACAAATACACAATTAAAAAAACATAACGTAAAAAACTACAAAAATAAATATACTTTACATATAAAAACACTACACAAATAAATACACTATACATATTAAAACACTACACAATTTAAACAAATAAATACACTACACAAATTAACTCTACAAAATTTAAAAAAAAAAAAAAAAAAAAAAAAAGTAGCCAATCATTGGGTCGTACGGATAGGGGGCCCACCTTATGGGGTGCATGGAAAGTGAAAATGAGGGTGCTTGTGTAGATTATCCCTTTCTAAAACGCAAGTGGCAAGGCTACTGAGAGACGCCTATTAGGCCTAAACGTAATAACTACCTCATGCCCTCGAACAACCTAGCTCGAACTACCACAAATTCTAATCCTATCTCTCTACACATTCTCATTTGAGGTCATTTCCGTGATAAATAAATATTGCAGATTTAATTTTCTTACCTCCAACGAGAACCATTTTCAAATCCGGAGACATGGCCGCTACTGGCCTACGGTTGGCGACATTCATTCATATTTAACAACACAACACAACACAAATCGAGCAACACAGGGTCATGAGGTAAGTATTCCCCTTTTGTTATGCATTACCAGTTAATATAAAAATATGTTACTAAAGTTTTCTAAAAAATAGGCGTATGGTAAAGAATTTTTATTTTGTTTATTTACATTACTGAACTTATGAAACATGACATTTTGGGTTACTAAACTTGAACTTATAAAAATATACGTAAACATCACTGAACTTGTAAAAACACGACATTTATATTACTTAACTATCCACAAATATATTTGTATATTTGTATATAGGGTGAGCGCGGTTCCAGAACCGCTAGAAACCGAACCGGAACCGAGAAAATCGAGAACCGAAAAATTCATATCTTAGGAACCGAGAACCGGACCGAAGAGCATGTTTCGGTTCCGGTTCGTTTCTCGGGTTCGGTCCGGGTATTTCGGTTTTACCCAATTGGAACCTAAATTTTCTAAAAAAACAACAAAAAAGTTCATTTTTTTTTCATGTGTTTGCACTTATTTACGTTTAAATCATAAAGATATTGAATGATTAATGTACATGACAAAATATTGAACATGAACAATTAAAGTTCAATTAACTTGTGGTGTCGTTTGTGTGGTTACATTATTACACAAAAGTTATTTTAACATGTATATATATATGTGTATATAGTTAAAACCTTGTTGAATCAATACAATTTGTTTGTTCATCTACATGAGTAGATTTTCTTTTCTTGTGTCGAAGGCTAGGAAGATAAATGAACCCTCTCATAAGTAATTACTTCAAAAACGACCAAATTTTATTTGAATTACACACCTTAGATACTTGTACTGAATTCTAAAGGATATCATTCTCGAAAATACACTTCTCTAGTTCTCTATACTCATTACTGTCATATATATATATATATATACACACACAAGTAATGTATTGAAATGCAAACTTCAAAAAAATTATGTACAAATGATTAAATGTAATCCAACTAGGGGTGTTCACGGATCGGGTAATATCCACAGTAACCGAAAACCGAAACCGAACCGAATCGAAAATTACTGAACCGAATTTATAACCGAACCGAATTGGTCAAAACCGAACCGAACCGAACTAAATATTTGGTTATAGGTTTGGATATGGTTTTGGCAATGAAAACCGAAAACCGAACCGAAAACCGAATTCATATAAAATATATATATTTTTTTATGTATATATATGAAAAAAATCACCAAAACTCTTTTTTAGTATAAATATAACTTGATTTAAGCTTGAAAAAAATATTTTGTGCCAAAAATATGTATAATTAAATAAAAAAAATTAAATTTATGTAATTCGGGTTGATTAGGTTCGGATTTCGGTTATACACAGAAAAAAAATTTAACCAAACAAACCGAACCGAATAAACCGAATAACCCGATAACCGAACTGATGAACACCCCTAAATCCAACAGTTCTCTGGTATCCCACTTGTTTATCTGTCACATGCATTTTTTATCAATGTCTAAACTATGTTGGTGGTTAGCTCCCAGAACAGGGTGAGACAATCAGTAGCAGCAGCAATACCACTAGGTGGTTACCGAATTTCACTTTGAATCGTGTGATCACTTTCCAAAGTAAACTATTCGACCCTATGCCTGGGTTACACGAATATCTACTTGGGATAAGACCAAATGTAGTTATTGAATTAGGCACAATCAACAACCCTTGCGCAAATAAGTGTTTAAGCTTTTTGTTTGTTTCTCCTGATTTCAGTGTATATCAGTATGTCTTCATGCTGATGATAACATTCTCTATATATAGTAGAGAATACTCAACACTAATCAATGGACATTATGTATGATTAACGGCCAATTAATCACCCATAATAAACCTCCATTATCATAGAAATAGTGGTTACATGACCAATTAAACGTGGTCATAAAGCAGTCATGATAACACTCAGATTGTGCATGTTTTTAGTAGCATTGTGTGTACTTTTATATCTGTTATTTGGTTATATTTGTGTGATTTTAGCACTTAATCGTATCTAGAGATGTTTGTCTAGTATTTATAACCAAGTGTGGAAATGGAGGAAAATGTGGAAATATGCGCTTAATCAAGATTCCGCCTCAAGAAAGCTAAAACCCAAGTACCTTTGAAGACCTTAGTGATTGAAGAACCAAGTTCTACAAGTCGAGTGAAGAGTAAAGATCAAGTTTCATGTTCAGAAGATCCAACCGGATCCGTTACACTTTCACCGGATCGGTTGGCATTTGGTCGGAATAAATGTTTTTGCCATAACCGACCGATCGGTCGCAACCCAAACCGGATCGGTCGATGTGTTATTATTGAAGAGCAACCGGATCGGTTGGTCGATGACCGATCCGTTGGAGAAGCCGCAGCTTGTCAAATCTTCATCACTAAGCTTCCCTTGCATCCAAACGATTCTAGGTCCTTCTCTTGGTGTATTCTAGTCCCTTCCTTACTCCTTGAGGCCAAGTCAAGCATTTAACACCCTAGGCCTTGGAATTAGTATAAATAGAGGCTAATTGTGAGCATATTAGACACACTTCAATTAAAAGCTCTCACTCATCAAACCAAGCCTTAACCTCCCAAATTCGTCCTTAGAAATCTAGAGAAGTTTGAGTTCCATAAGTTCCACCGTTGGAAGCCAAAACACTAAGAAGTCCACCACGATCCTTTGGGAATCATTACTTCATCATTTGTAATCTTATTCGAGCATTGTAAGACTTTTAATCATGTTTTCTAATGATCAAAGTTATGAGTTTATGTTCATGTTTGCTATGAGTGGCTAGTTTCTTTATACACTTGCTTAAATAATGTTGATTATTATATGATTAGTTAGTGATTGTATTAACATGTTTTAATTCAATTTCAAGTTAATTCTAAGATCCAATTGTGCTAAAAGTTTCATAGTGACATTTGGTAATCAAGTTTGGCTAATTGGTAACTATCGTTGAGTCGAAAGAACTCGTATTATTCAACTAGTCATAATCATTTTGTCTATGGATGATTGTTTTACCCATTATTCTTGATTATACAAAGGAACTAAGGTGTGGTTGTAATAGAAACGCTTTTGATTATCAAATTGGATTGGTTGGAAACATCTAAATGGTCGTAAGATTAGTTGTTGAAAATTAATTGTAGCCTTTTGTCTATGATCGGGTACCTTTTGTATTGACCATTTCTTAAGCGATTTGATGAACAAGTGGATGTTTTTGTGTTTAAGTTTATGAAAGTAGACTTATGAAACTTGAATTGATCTTGAATTGATTGGTTAAACTTAAAGCTTGTTTTTATGAACTAAAATCTTGACGAAGGTTTAACTTGTAAGAACAATAGATTAGTTTTCAACTAATTATCACAACCAACATGTTAAGTAGTTAATACAATCACATTAATCTATGATATGATACTAGTTTGAGCAAGTGTAGTTTTTAATCATCTGAATTTCATTATATCTATTTGCTTTGTTATATGTTTTTGATAGACTCGTTAATTCAAACTTGTGCTCGATTCACTCAAATCCTCGCGAAACGATCCCGACTTACCTTCATAATCTTGCTATAACGGACGAGTATACTTGCTCGTATGTGTTATTGGTAAAATTGGTAATTCACCTTTTATAAATTTAAACTTGCACCAACCGGCACATCAAGTTTTAGGCGCCACGCCGGATTTGATTGTGTTTCAAACAAGTTTTGAATTTCCTCAACCGATTCTAGTTTTTTTTTCACGAAACCTTAACCGGATCCGTTGCCCTCAACCGAATCGGTTACGAAGTTTACCATCATTCATCAGTCGACCGATCGGTCGCATCCCGCAACCGATCCGGTTACCTTCCTCTGCTCCATATAAACCGCTTTTGTTGTTTGTCCGTGTTTAGATATTGCCCGGATTCTCTAGGACATTGTATGAACACTCGAGCAGCGGAATAGAACCAATTACACCTCTTACCAACCCCGAACGCTTGATTCGAAGAAGAAGGAGAACACGCTTCATACCATTGGAAAACCGTATACCAAGAGAACCAAACCCACCATTTGATAACCTCATTGAAGCCAAAGTTGTTTACAATCCTTTCACCAATTTACCTTTTCCCATGGCGGACGATCAACCCATGTGGGAACAAACGAACCGTAGCACCAACACCGAGAGTGCTATTGTTGCTATTAACCTTGGTGACAACTTCACCGTGAAGGGACATCACCTTTCTATGATCAAAGACCGACAATTCGATGGCCGCGCTGGCCGATCCGCATAAGCACATTGTCAATTCATCGAAATTTGCGGCATGTTTCGTTATGGTGACACCGATGTCAATGCCATCAAACTCAAACTTTTCCCATCATCACTCGCGGAGATGCTAAAGTATGGTACAATGAATTAACCTGTGAATCATCAATACTGGGAGGAGATGAGGCAAGCTTTTGTGAGCCGATTCTTTCCACCGCCATGTTTGATCGACATGGGAGAAATTGCTTTCAATCAAAACCCAAACGATCACTTGTCGAAGCTTGGCTTCGAATGAAAGATTTGTTTCAGAGTTGTCATGGACATGGATTATCAAAAGGAACCATTATCCAAATTTTTTACCATGGACCTGATGAAATCTCTCAAGGCATCCTTGATGTCGGAGGAATTTTTCTCTATAAAACTCCTAATGATGCACATCAATTGCTCAAGATCGAGTACTTCTTAAACTTGATTGGTCCAAAGATTCCAAAACCAAACCTCTCCGAAAAACCGTTGCTTTTGTCGAAAACACCGATACCTCAAAACTCATGGAGAAGATGGAAGCGTTAACCTCACAAATCAACTCGCAATACAAGGATATCAAAGATGAAATGAAAGAAATGCGAGACGGATGCAACAATTGTGGAGGAAATCACCCATCGTCCGAGTGCGACGATAAACCTATGGGTGGACCAAAAGAAGGAGAAGCAAATTACGTTCAAGGAGGATACCGTGGAGGAGGATATCGTAGAATTATTACGGTCGAAATCGAAATTGGCAAGATCGCCGACCAAGGGATGACAACCGTGATTCTCAACCTCGAATCGACGATCCACCAAACCAAACTTCCGACAAAAAGACAAGAAATCGAATTGAAAAAACCATGAGAGAATTCGGTCGGTCAAAAATCCGCTAATGATTTTATCAAAATCAATTTTTCAATCTTAAAGCCAAAGTTGAGCAAGGATGTAAAAATCATCAAGCATCTATCCAAGATCTTGAAAACAAGCTTATGCACTTTTCACCAACATTCTTCTAGACCATCCGTTCATTGCCAAGTAACACTCAATCCAATCCAAAACCATCAAATGATAAGACGCATCTGCCCACCCCAAACACGAAATGAACATATCAATGTCAAGTTACAAGAAGTGGTCTCTCGTACGATCCACCACCTAATCCTAATACTCCTATCACCGTTGATAGTGAGGATGAAAACGAAGAACCAAACACAACTCAAACCACCAAAAAGAAAGACATTCCACCAGTCAAGGCGTATACACCAAAAATTCCTTATCCTCAACGCCTAAAGAAAGAGAAGATGGAAGAGCGTTATAAGAAGTTTATCGAAATAATCAAAGAGGTTAGACTCAATGTTCCTCTCGTTGATGTTATAGCCGGAATGCCCAATTACGGAAATTTTGAAAGAACTTTAATAACAAAAGCAAGCTTGAGCAAATATCAAGAACTTTTCTTAACGAAGAATGCTCACCATAGTTCAAAACAAAATTCCACCAAAGCTCGGAGATCCCGGGAGCTTTCTTATTCCATGTACTTTGAATAACGTTAAATGTGATGCTTTAGCCGATCTTGGCGCAAGTATCAATTTGATGCCTTATTCACTCTATTCCAAGTTGTGCAACAACAAACGAAACCAACAAAAATGAGCATTCGATTGGCAAATCATTCCTATCAATATCCCTGGGAATTGTCGAGAATATGCTTGTTCAAGTCGGTAAATTCATATTTCCGTGGACTTTGTGATTTTGGAAATGGAAGAAGATAGTAAAGTCCCACTCATTTTAGGAAGACCTTTCCTAAACACCGCCGACGCAATCATCAAAGTTAAAGGAAAAGAACTCAACCTTGGAGTTGGGAAGATCGAATCACTTTTCTTATCGATAAAGCAATGCGCTACCCACATTCCGTTGATGACACTTGTTTTAACGTCGATGTTATTGATGAAGTCACTGATGAGGAATTAGATGCATTACTTAACGAATCCGATCCATTCATGACTACTTCTGAAAAAATCAATGAAACAGATTTTGACAAAGAGTTTGATGATTTCATGAAAGTAGAATTTGAAGAAGATAACTCAGAAGAAGAAGAATTAGAGGAAGAGGAAGAAAATTTTGAGGAAATCACTTTCAATGAAAAAATGCGAATAAAGTCCTCTATCGAAGAACCACCCACGGATCTCGAACTCAAACCTCTCCCAAATCATCTTGAATATGCTTATCCGAGGAGAACTCACTTCTTCCAAGAGTCATATCTTCATTACTCGAGGATGATGAGAAAGAAAGTTTAGTTTCCGCACTCAAAAATCACAAACAAGCTTTTGCTTGGAAAACATCCGATATCCCAGAATTAGTCCTAATTTTGCAAACACAAAATCAATTTCGAAGAAGGATTAAACCTGGTAGAACGTCAACGAGACTCAATCCCAACATGAAAGAAGTTGTTAAAAGGAAATCATTAAACTTTGATGCCGGAATCATTTACCCAATTGAGGATAGTCCTTGGGTAAGCCCCTGCTCACCGTGTTCCAAAGAAAGGAGGAATGACGGTTGTAACTAATGAGCGAAATGAGCTAGTTCCAACTAGAATCAAGTATCGGTTGGCGAGTTTGTATTGACTATCGAAGTTAAACAAAGCCACCGAAAGGATCATTTTCCACTCCCATTCATGGATCAAATGCTTGAAAGACTAGCGGAAATAAATTCTTTTGTTTCCTCGACGGATTTTCGAGGATATTTTCAAATTCCATCGATCCTAACGATCAAGAAAAGACCACCTTTACTTGTCCTTTTGGAACTCACGCATATCGGCGATGCCTTTTGGTCTTTGTAATGCACCCGCAACTTTTCGAGGTGTATGATCGCCATCTTCCAAGACATGCTAGAAACCTCCATGGAAGTTTTCATGGATGATTTTCGATCTTGGAGAGTCATTCAAACTTGCCTTTCTAATCTCGATAAAATGCTTGAAAGATGCGGTTTCGCACATCTTGTTCTCAATCGGGAGAAATGCCACTTTATGGTAACCGAAGGAATTGTGCTTGGCCACAAAATCTCTAGTGCTGGAATGGAAGTCGACAAAGCAAAGGTCTATGTCATCTCAAAACTTCCACCACCAACCAACGCCAAAGCCGTTAGAAGTTTTTAGGACATGCTTGGTTTTACCGCAGATTCATCAAAGATTTTTCCAAAATATCTCGTCCAATGACAAAACTTCTTGAAAGAATCTATCTTTGACTTCGATGTCGATTGCATAAAAGCTTTCAATCATCGAAATCTCAACTTACTAGTGCTCGATCATGGTTTCACCTAATTGGTCACTACCTTTCGAACTTATGCGACGCAAGCGATTTTGTTGTTGGAGCCGTCTTAGGACAACGCTGAAGGGAAACACTTTCGGCCTATATATTTTGCAAGCAAGACCTCGAATAGTGCCCAAGAAAATTATACCGTCACCGAAAAGGAATTACTAGGCGTCGTTTTGCCTTTGACAAATTCGATCATATCTTGTGCTCTCAAAAGCGATCGTTTTACCGATCATTCAAAGACTCAAATATCTATTCAACAAGCAAGACGCTAAACCACGCCTTATTCGATGGATTTTGTTACTCCAAGAATTTGACATCGAAATCAAAGACAAGAAAGGAGCAGAGAATCTTGCTGCTGACCACTTATCTCGTCTCGAAAATCCTAATCTTGAGGAGTTAAAGAAGAAGAAATCGATGATTATTTTCCGATGAAACTCTCATGACCATCGACGGAAATGACGATCCTTGGTTTCTCGACTTTGCAAACTACCTCACGGAGGAATTCTCGTAAAAGGACTAACTCATGCTCAAAGAAGCAAATTCTTTTCGTAACTTAAATACTATTTTTGGGAAGAACCATATCTTTTCAAAATGTGTCCGATGGGATGATCCAAGATGTATTTTTGGTTCAAACTCGTAAAATTCTTGACGAATGTCACCATGGCCCAACCGAGGACATTATGGTCCTTCCACCACAAACTAAGAAAGTTTTGATCTTTGGATTCTATTGGCCAACAATATTCAAAGAAGCACATACACTTGTTCAAAAGCGTGACGCTTGTCAAAGAACCACCAATCTCTCGAAGGGATGAAATGCCATTAACAAGCATACAAGTGTGTGAAATATTCGATATTTGGGAATAGATTTCATGGGACCTTTCCCTAAATCCCACAAATTCAATACATTCTCGTTGCTATAGATTACGTGTCCAAATGGGCGAGTCAAGCTTTACCAACAAACGATGCTCGTGTCGTCGTTAATTTTCTCAAAAGCTTTTCGCTCGTTATGGAATTCCCAAAGCACTCATAAGCGATCGTGGAACTCATTTCGCAATCAACAAATGGAAAACCATGAAAAGATATGGAGTTCATCATCGATTTGCAATCGCTATCATCCACAAACTAGTGGACAAGTCGAAAATACCAACAGAGCTCTCAAAAGAATATCGAAAAACCGTAAAAGACAATCCGTCTTTATGGGCAAGGAAACTTGATGATGCTCTGTGGGCATTTCGCACGGCTTATAAAACACCAATTGGTACAACTCCCTCTGAGACTCTCAGTATGGGAAGACTTGTCATTTGCCGTTCAAGTTGAACATCGTGCTTATTGGGCGCCGACAATGTAACACCGATCTCAAAATAGCGGAGAGAAAAGATTTACGCAATTGCACGAACTCGACGAATTAAGACTCCAAGCTTATGAAAACTCCAAACCATATAAAGCCGAACAAAAGCCTATCATGATAAAAAGCTACGATCGAAAAGAATTCAAAGTCGAGATAAAGTTCGCTTTTAACATGAAATTCAAATTCAAAGCTCCTAAGTTACAACCAAAATGGTTTGGACCATACGTCGTTAAACATGGATATCCATCGGGTATGTCGAGCTCTATGACAAACAAGGTGGAAGTTTCATTGTTAATGGACACGAATCAAGTTATACTACGATAAGGAGCAAACGAATGAAGTTTCGATTAAGGGCAAAGTGTCCTGGAGACACCATGAGAATGAATTGAACTCGCACTTTTGTAGCACCATTTCGGAAGAATTCCACAAACCGTCCCATGGAAACCAATCATTAAATGCGGAACGATATTGAAGATACCGTGAAGAATTCATGTACATCCTCGAACTCTATAATGTTCAAAGTCGCCTTGCAAATGAATAAATCGGGAAGAATCGAGTCGCCGATGACTCAGTAATAAACAAGCGCTTCTCGGGAGGCAACCCGTGTGTTTCGATTTGATTTTCGTGGTCGCTCCCAAAGTCTTAACCTTTGGTTGAACTTAAGTGTGGGAGTGCCACCCTTTAATAAAACCTTTTGTTTGTTTATAAGATTGTGTGCAGTGATGATTTCTCTAGTGGGACGCCAGAATGAAGAAAGAATTTTAAGTCGATAAACTCATTGACATATCTGGTTTCATCTCTATTTTCCTATTTCTATACTTTGAAGTTCGTTTATCATTGAGGACAATGTCTAACTTAAGTGTGGGGGTGAATAGGAAAAATTAGAGTTTTCATGCTTAAATTTAAAATTTTGTTTGCCCTTGTGATCTAGTTGTTTTCACACTTTTAGGATTATCTATTAGAATAATCGGATCATTCCATCGGTAAAATCTGGTAATATTTGAAACTTGAGATGTGTTCGATTACTATTGCAATCCATTAAGGATCGATAAACATTTGCTAACACATATTATACCCTTTCCACTAAATTGTGAGGATTTAAGCCTATTTCTTATTAGCATACATCTTTTATGCTTAGATCTTTTGCTATGAGTGTGCCGGTGATTTTATTTATTCTAGAACTTGTGCTCAGAATCATTACTAGACCGCAGTGAGATTGCATTCGTGCGATATAAGTGAATTCGTGTGATAAAGAGGCAACTTAGGATTTAACCCAAATGGCCTTCCATTTTACATTTAATGATTTATTAGCTAGCCACATTGGTTAGTTAACCACCCACATGGACCCATTTGTAGTGCTCATTTTAGCACTAGATACCCCTAGTTACACCTTCGAGCCATCCCTTTCATTTTGCTTCACCCGTAAAATACAAAAGATTTTACACTTTAAACCTTAGCCTACCCTTATCAATGTCTAACGGTTGGTTGCTAGTCGCCGGAAAGTGAAGATTGTTCAAATGATTATGAGTACCACATCCTATGAGATTGATTGAGCCATGCGTTATGTTATGTTAAAAATAAAAAAAAAAAAAAAAAAAAAAAAAAAAATTGTGTTGAAAGTATGGAAATAATAGCCAATGTGCTATGGTCGAGAACAATTGACATGGCAAAGCAAAAAAGCTGTGGAAAGTGAAAAAAGAAGAAAGCAAAGCTATAATCATTTATCTGGTTCGTGGAATGTTTGGTAGCTAGCAACATGGGTATTAGACTTGATTTCATTTTTATTTTTACACCAATTTCATTAGACATTCCCATGCCTTATCCATACCCTTAACCCTTAGCCTATCATTATAACCCGAATAAAAAGCCCTCTTTAGATGTTTTTACTTGGTGCTCACGCCACGTCGGTGGAGTTTTGTTTCTTGTACAAGCTTATGGTAATAATCTAATCATGACTGAGCAATGAGTGTGATTTATCTTGTTACTCCACTAAAATGAGTGATTGAGTGAATTATATTCCATTATTTTTCGTGAGGTGTTTTGAAATGTTTATCATGCAAGAAAATCATTGGATATTGTCAAACATCTTGATGTTTCACCTTTATAAGCATAATTGATGAATCTTCTCTCGTATTTATACTTGGTTGATTTGCATCACATTTTTCATAATCACGATTCTGTCCCAGTGGATGTTTGTCCTAGATTTGCTTGAGGGCAAGCAAAGTTTAAGTGTGGGGGAATTTGATAACACTCAGATTGTGCATGTTTTTAGTAGCATTGTGTGTACTTTTATATCTGTTATTTGGTTATATTTGTGTGATTTTAGCACTTAATCGTATCTAGAGATGTTTGTCTAGTATTTATAACCAAGTGCAGGGAAATGGAGGAAAATGTGGAAATATGCAGTTAATCGAAGATTCCCGTCTCAGTAAAGCTAAAACCAAAGTACCTTTGAAGACCTTAGTGATTGAAGAACCAAGTTCTACAAGTCGAGTGAAGAGTAAAGATCAAGTTTCATGTCTCAGAAGATCCAACCGGATCCGTTACACTTTCACCGGATCGGTTGGCATTTGGTCGAATAAATGTTTTTGCCATAACCGACCGATCGGTCGCAACCCGCAACCGGATCGGTCGATGTGTTATTATTGAAGAGCAACCGGATCGGTTGGTCGATGACCGATCCGGTTGGAGAAGCCGCAGTTGTCAAATCTTCATCACTAAGCTTCCCTTTGCATCCAAACGATTCTAGGTCCTTCTCTTGGTGTATTCTAGTCCCTTCCTTACTCCTTGGAGGCCAAGTCAAGCATTTAACACCCTAGGCCTTGGAATTAGTATAAATAGAGGCTAATTGTGAGCATATTAGACACACTTCAATTAAAAGCTCTCTACTCATCAAACCAAGCCTTAACCTCCGAAATTCGTCCTTAGAAATCCAGAGAAGTTTGAGTTCCATAAGTTCCACCGCTGGAAGCCAAAACACTAAGAAGTCCACCACGATCCTTTGGGAATCATTACTTCATCATTTGTAATCTTATTCCGAGCATTGTAAGACTTTTAATCATGTTTTCTAATGATCAAAGTTATGAGTTTATGTTCATGTTTGCTATGAGTGGCTAGTTTCTTTATACACTTGCTTAAATAATGTTGATTATTATATGATTAGTTAGTGATTGTATTAACATGTTTTAATTCAATTTCAAGTTAATTCTAAGATCCAATTGTGCTAAAAGTTTCATAGTGACATTTGGTAATCAAGTTTGGCTAATTGGTAACTATCGTTGGGGTCGAAAGAACTTCGTATTATTCAACTAGTCATAATCATTTTGTCTATGGATGATTGTTTTTACCCATTATTCTTGATTATACAAAGGAACTAAGGTGTGGTTGTAATAGAAACGCTTTTTGATTATCAAATTGGATTGGTTGGAAACATCTAAATGGTCGTAAGATTAGTTGTTGAAAATTAATTGTAGCCTTTTGTCTATGATCGGGTACCTTTTGTATTGACCATTTCTTAAGCGATTTGATGAACAAGTGGATGTTTTTGTGTTTAAGTTTATGAAAGTAGACTTATGAAACTTGAATTGATCTTGAATTGATTGGTTAAACTTAAAGCTTGTTTTATGAACTAAAATCTTGACGAAGGTTTAACTTGTAAGAACAATAGATTAGTTTTCAACTAATTATCACAACCAACATGTTAAGTAGTTAATACAATCACATTAATCTATGATATGATACTAGTTTGAGCAAGTGTAGTTTTTAATCATCCGAATTTCATTATATCTATTTGCTTTGTTATATGTTTTTGATAGACTCCGCTTATTCAAACTTGTGCTCGATTCACTCAAATCCTCGCGAACGATCCCGACTTACCTTCATAATCTTGCTATAACGGACGAGTATACTTGCTCGTATGTGTTATTGGTAAAATTGGTAATTCACCTTTTATAAATTTAAAACTTGCACCAACCGGGCACATCAAGTCATAACAGCAAAAGCTGTTACAAATTAATCACTGCAACACTACCAGTAGGAACCCATACACTAGCAGTAGGAACTACACTAACAGTAGTAACCAATACTACCAACAGAAACCAAAACACTAGGAGTGGATCCATCAGTCACTACACTAGCAGTAGTAACCAATACACTAGTAGTGGATCCATCACTACACTAGCAGTAGTAACCAATACACTGCTAGTACTAACCACTATTTGAGTCAGGGTGTTCAGGGACCTCATGGGTGTACACTCCGTACCTCCTAACCCAAAACCAGGTGTGAACTAATCCCACAAGTTCACTAAATTTTCCAACAATCCTCCCAAATTTAGTTCACTTCCTTTACAAGAAAAACAAACATTAAACAAAACATGTGCATAAACGAAAATATCCTTAGGATTGAATTTCCATCTTAGTACATTACACGCTCAAATATTCGAGAATCGGTGTTCTAAGAATTGAACCCTTCACCCATTTGAATACCAAGATAAAATACACAAATTTTCAAACACTTAAAAGCTCCCCGACACTATACAAGCCATGTGTCCATATCCAAATTTATAATTGTTGTAAGAGCCAAAAGTCCAAAGCTCCCTGAAGCGGCAAAACTTCAACATTCACATAGGTGGTTCCTCTTTATTCATGCTTCTGCCAAGCACTTTTTCAAAGAAAATTAACCATTAAGAAGTAAAGACTTCATCCTCCTTTTTAGCAGGTTCTGAGCACAACCTTGGGATGTATATAAAACATGTGCTCCAGTACACTGAATGTTCAACTTTCCACATTGAACTCCGCTCCCAAGTTTCCTCATGAGGGAGTTGAGTGTCCTAGCATTCAGTGACTAAGTTGAACTTAAAGCCATCCCTTTAGCAGACTTTATAACCAAGTCTCTAGCTAGACCCTTCGTCAAGTGATCAGCTAAATTTTGTTGAGAGCTAACAAACTCTATAGAAACCACCCCATTCATGATAAGCTCACGAATCATGCTATGTCTAACACCTAAGTGTCTAGACTTCCCATTGTACATCTAGCAATAAGCCTTTGCCAATGTAGCTGCACTATCACAACGAATAGAAATAGGTGCTATAGGTTTAGGCCACAATGGAATATCAAGAAGCAAGTTTTTCAACCATTCAGCTTCTTTACCCAGCCTACTAAGGCCACAAATTGATTCCATTGTTGAACCTGGTGATGCAAGTTTGCTTGAATGCCCAAGAAATTGCACCTCCACCAAGTAGAATACCCACCACCGGTAGACGAATTGTCTTCATGTTATTGATCCAACTTGCATCGCTGTATCCTTCCAACACCGATGGGTAACCAAGATAAGAGAGACTATAATCCATAGTTCTCTTCCGATACTGATGCCCTCTAAACAACTTGCAAAGTGATGAGCACTAGGATTACTAGTATACCGCCTCGGTTTACCCACCGCAAAAGCAATATCGTGTCTAGTACAAGTCATGACATACATCAGTACCAATTACCCTAGAATACTCAAGTTGAGATACTGCCTTGCCATTATTAGGCATCGCCTTCTCACAGTATCCATAGGTGTACTCACTGAGTACAATCAAAGTAATTGAATTTCCTCAACACCTTCTCAATATAATGAGACCGAGAAATATAAATTCTTTTACTTTCATGTTTAATGCTTATACCAAGGATAACATCAGCCTCCCCCACGTCCTTCATGGAGAATCTTGATGACAAAAATTCCTTTATCATGTCAACCTGATTTTGGTCAGTGCCAAAGATCAACATGTCATCAACATATAGACAAATTATGACTCCTTTACCAGATTCATAAAATTTGCTATATACACATTTGTCAGCTTGGTTAAGGACATAACCACTAGACAAAACCACTTCATCAAACTTTTGATGCCATTGCTTAGGTGACAGCTTTAGTCCATAAAGAGACTTAATCAGTTTATACACCTTGTTTTCATTTCCAGGCATGATGAAGCCCTGAGGTTGGTTCATATAAACCTCCTCATCCAATTCACCATTCAAGAAAGTTGTTTTCACATCCATTTGATGAATAATCATATTGTGAATAGATGCCAAAGCAATCGCCAGCCTTATGGTAATCGACACGAGCTACAGGGGCATAAGTATCAAAATAGTCTATCCCTGACTTTTGTTTAAAGCCCTGAATGACTAGTCTAGCCTTGAACTTTTCAATAGTTCCATCTACCTTCATTTTCCTTGTGAAAATCCATTTGCAACCCAAAGGTTTGTAACCTGGTGGTAGATCAACCAACACACAAGTGTTGTTGCCCATGATGGAATCCATCTCATCATTGACCGCTTCTTTCCAGAAAGCAATATCTGGGACTTCATTGCTTCTTCAAATGTCTTGAGATCATCCTCAACAATGAAGCAATAGGAGTATTGGTCAGAGACCTCATCCCTCGTTCCTTCAATTAAGTATAATTGAAACTCAGGTCCAAATGACTTTGGAGTCCTGACCCTTTTGCTCTTCCCGAGCATAGGTTCAAGTTGTTGAACCACAACCTCATCGTGGACCTCTTATGGTTCTTCATCGGGGACCTCGATACACCAATGTCATGAGTTCCATTAGGAATCCTCGACTTGGTCTAGAGATTGATGAGAATCTATTCTCATAAAAGTTTGAATCCCTTGATTCAATTATGGAGTTAATTGAACAGATTCATTAGGTTCAATAACATAGAACCTAAAAGCCTTGAATGCTCAACATATCCAACAAAGATGCGATAATGCTCTTTCACCCAAAGTTTTCAACTTTGGATCGTGGAGTCTTACAATGTCCCCTACAACCCCAAACCCTAAGATAGTTCAGTTGGGTTTCCTTTATTCCGTAGTTCATAAGAGGTAACCTTGTTTCTTTGTTGGGAACCCTATTTAATAAATAGCAAGTCATAACATAGCTTCACCCCAAAACCCTTGACTCATCCGAATAGGACAACATGGAATTAACCATCTCCTTCAAAGACCCTATTTTTCCTTTCGTAAATACCATTTTGTTGAGGAGTATAGGGAGCATCGCTTCATGGGTTATACCAACATACCGAAAATATCGAGTATCCATGTACTTACCTCCCTACCGGTCCTTAATCTTTTGATCGTGGACTCTTGTTGCAATTCAACTTCATTTTAAACACTTGAATAAATTACATAAATGGTCATGTGGTTTGTTCATTTTTCACATTTAGTCATCGAACTTTTTTGACAAGGTCATCATTAAGGTTTCAAATCGTTAAAGATCCAAATATTAAGTTTTAATTTCGTTACATAAATGGTCACCGTGGTTTGAAACTTCGCGACCATTTATGTAACTAAATGGATCAATCAGAACGATTTGAAACTTCAAGAACTATGTATGTCCAAAAAAGTTCAAGTGACTAAATGTGAAAAATAGACAAACCATAGTGACCATTTATGTAATTTACTCTAAACACTTTGAATTTATCTAATGCTTCATCCTTAGTATGTAATAGATAGACATAACAAAACCTAGAAGCATCATCAATAAATGTCACAGTACTTCTTATTCCCCAAAGAGGAGTGGCATGCAAATCACACAGTGTCATGTGTATTAGCTCTAAGAGCTCGGCCTCACGACTAACACCCCGAAAGGGTTTCTTAGTTATCCTGGTCAACATGCAAGTTTTACACTTTTCAGTGTCCATGTCAAATGCTGGGATTAACCCATCCTTAGACATATCTTGCATCCTTTTATAGGGTATATGGCCAAGTCTAGCATGCCATAGGGTAGAGTCATTCAGGTCATTGGTGGTCACAAAGGCTGAATTTACACTATCAGTGACAATATTAAGCCTAAACATCTGATTACACAAATAGCCAAAACCAATAAACCCACCATTCTTAGACATAACAAATTTATCAGATTCAATAACTTGTTTATATCCATGATTATTCAAAATACTACTTGAAACCAAGTTTTTCCTTATGTCAGGAACATGAATAGCATTAAACAAAGTTACAATCTTTCCAGAACTAAATCTAAGATCTACACAACCAAGACCATGCACCAAGGCAGTTGACTTATTTCCCATGTGAAGAATAGAACCATCATTCAGTGACTCATAAGTCTTGAACCAGCTTCTATCTTTGCACACATGAACTGTTGCACCAGAGTCAACCCACCACGTAACATCATCATCCTGCACGTAATAAGATTCAGATACATATGTAACATAATAAATCTGAAAAGACTTATTAAACATTATCTAACCTTTCAGTAAGTTGGTTGAACCACCACTCCCTGAACCATTAGTGCATGATCCATTGGCTTTACCACCAACCTTAACACCTTTGCAATCCATTTTAATGTGACCAGTTTTGCCACATTTCCAACAAGTAGGTGTTGCCTTCTTGTTAGGATCTGCCCTTTTAATGTGACCAGTTTTGCCACATTTCCAACAAGTAGGTATTGACAACAGATGCACCAGTAGGATTGCTACTCTTTGGCTTGTCATTATCCTGCACCTTGAGAGATTCCTCAATGCGCAGATGACTGCCCAACTCAACAAGAGTTAACTCCTCCTTCTTATGTTTCAAGGTATGCTTGAAATCTTTCCAAGAAGGGGGAAGTTTGTCAATGACACAAGAGACTAAAATAGCCTCATCCATGTGCATATTGTGTTGTGTAAACCTTCTAAGTTTTCCAAGAAGTTAATTGTATTGTTCCATAACCGGTCTTGAATCGGTCATTTTGTAATTTGTGAAATTACTAACAAGGAACTTACTTGATGCATCCTCGACCATATATTTGGCATCCAAGGATCCCACAGTTCTTTGAAAGATTCAAAGTTCGATAAATGTCAAATAGAGAATCGACATACCATTGAGAATTAAACCTCTGTGATATGTAGTCATCATTCTCCCATTTGCTCCTTCTCCGATCCGCTCCAATCGTAGCATCATCCCCATCATCGTGAATAGGAGTGGTTAGACATAGACCATGCTCATGCTTGACAAGAAGAAGTGCATCTTCTTCCGCCATCTCCTAAAGTCCACCCTTCAAACTTGTCCACTTGGCAAAGTTTGAAGCCATGTGTTTCATTCATAAAGAGACCATTGATTATCACAAATAGTTTACTTTGATTGTTGGTTGGTGGTTCGCCCAGCAGCAGGGTAAGACAATCAAAAGCAACATCAATACCACTAGGTGGTTACCGGATATCACTTGGAATCGTGTGATCACTTTCCAAAGTAAACTATTCGACCATATGCCTGGGTTACACGAATATCTACTTGGGATAAGACCAAATGTAGTTATTGAATTAGGCACAATCAATAACCCTTGCGCAAATAAGTGTTTAAGCTTTTGTTTGTTTCTCCCGATTTCGGTGTATATCAAGATGTCTTCATGTCGATGATAACATTCTCTATATAGTAGTAGAATACTCAACACTAATCAATGGACATTATGTATGATTAACGCCAATGAATCACCCATAATAAACCTCCATTATCATAGAAATAGTGGTTACATGACCAATTAAACGTGGTCATAAAGCGACCATAACAACCAAAGTCATTACAAATTAATCAACGCAACACTACCAAGAGGGAATCCATACACCAGCGAGAGGAACTACACCAACAAGAGTAACCAATACTACCAAGCAGAACCAAAACACTAGCAAAGGATCCATCATCACTACACCAGCAAGAGTAACCAATACACTAGTAGTGGATCCATCACTACACCAGCGGAGTAACCAATACACCGCCAAGACTAACCACTATTCGAGTCGTGGTGTTCGGGGACTTCATGGGTGTACACTCCGCACCTCCTAACCCAAAACCAGGTGTGAACTAATCCCACAAGTGCACTAAAATTTCCAACAAACTATGGACCGAACATAAATACATATGCTAGATAAACTTTAGAATTTATATACTTGGCTTAAGTTTAATGTTTCATTTACGTTTGCAAGGCAAGAATGTACCAGGAATGAAAATGATGATATATTGAACTCCCGCAGTTCTTCGGTTCGAGAACCGATACCTGCGGTTTCTGACCTAACCGAACCGAGAACCACATTGCAATATTGAAAAACCAAGAACCGGACCGCGGTTCTAAAATTCAGTTCGGGTTGGGTCGATTCCAGTTCGGTTCTCGGTCCATTTGCTCACCCCTATTTGTATATTAACCCTTACGAGTATACATCATTCGTCATTTATAATGATACTAGGATATCATAAAATAACCTTTTATCATCAACTTATTCACACTTGCAATATGTTTAGCAAAATAAGCTGTAAACTATAAGTTGTAAGCTGTAAATTGCAAAGTTGTTAACATGAGCTACAAGTTGTATCATTTTTTCAATAAAAATGTTTGGTAAATTAGCTGTTAAATGTAATTATAAAATGTTAACAGTTATTTTACGTTTTACCAGTTCCGAAATATTTTAAAAGCTTCATGAATCAGATTTTTATTTTGGAATTACTTGTTTAAAATAAAAGCTTGAAGTTGATGTATCCAAATGGAGCTACTTATTTTGAAGTATATTATTTTTCAAATAATAAGCTTACAGCTCCCAAAAAACTGCGTACCAAACGTGCCCAAAGGATGTTTGGATTAGCTTGTTTAAAGTTAAAGAAAACGATAGCCAACACGTCAAATTTGAAAAAGGTAGGAGCATACGGTGTCGCCTCTTCGTAAGCCTTCGCCGTCCAACGTGTCAATTCGCCATCGGCCGCCGTGACACCGGCCTCCTTCACGGCGGTTGGAGCTTCGCTCGACGACGAGGCAAACTTCGACAAAGCAACGAATATATATTAAAAGTTTAACTTTAAAAAAAAAAAAAAAAAAAAAAAAACCACCCCTATAAAATAACATTTATCCGCAAGAGAAGATCGAGATGGATTTTCGATAATAGATCCGAATTTGAATCGACCGGTAAAAGCATAAATTATCCGCAAGAGGCAGGAACGTCTAATCAAGAAATATCACCAAAGATATGACTAGGTTTCGTATTATTAGTATGTGTTGTATTTTTTTTATCCGTGTCGTTTTTTTTCTTTCGTATCGTTTTTATTAGTAAGTGTTGTTGTTTTTTTGTTTTTATTATTAAGTTATGTATTGTATTTTATTTTGAATGAAATGAATTTAGTTTATTTGGAAAATTGAATAAAATAAATAAAGTGGTTGTGGTGGCCCAAATGAAAAGGTTGAGGTTTGTTATGAGTGAGGGGGTTGTTGTGGTTAGTTGTGGAAGTGGGATCTCGATGTTCATGTTGAGGCGACGATGATGAAGAGGGTATGCCTTGTTATGACACCTTGCCCTCTAAATCACATAACAAGGTAAATAAAATGACACTTGCATTTAATTTGAACCATAACTTTGCTTTATGTTTTATGTACCCCATTCCCCATTAGTCCATTAGAGGGGTGGGTGTGGTGATGGAGCTCAAACTCTTCGTCATTGTCACCTAAGCGTCACATCAGCATAACAAACATCCACAACTAACTACAACAAACCCCCCTCTCTCATAACAAACATCAACCTCTTCATTTGGGGCCACTACTACCACTTTATTTTTGATTTTCAAATATATCCGTTGGTTAACTCGTGGGTTTGTGAGATTTTGCATTCGTCGTCACCACGGCGGTGGATCCAACGGCTAGCCACGGCGAAGGCCCCCGGTGTGGCGGTCGGCCGGCCGCCGACGGCGAGGTGCCAGGTAGGCTCACGGCGAGCCACGATATGCCCACACCCTCCGCTCTTACTCATCGTGGGGATACAAATCGCAGAAGGTAGGATTCAAACCCCTCTACACCCAATACATAATTTATCAGTTATTTCAGTTTAGAAACACAAATTAACTTAAAAAAAATGATTTTAGGGCTTTTTGGAACAACTTTTCATTGTAATACAGTTATCAAACAATTGAATGGTTTAGAATTTACCATCACGTACAACCCTAGGCCACAAGAAATTGTCCGGTTATTATATTTTTACTAGCATGGAACTATGTTTGGAGAAAGAATTATCTATACTACTTTATAACGATTTAGGCCTTCTAAAATTAGGGCGCTTAAAATTCGATTTTTTACTGCTTATTATGGAAAGAATTAAAAAATAAGATAAGGAAATTAAATCATCGAAATGACATGCCACTTTTCTAACTAAAAAATAACAAAAGAGAGAGCTCTAACAAACTAAAATAAAGAAATTAATAATGGGGTGACATACGCCACTTCCTAACTAATTAATCATCTTTATTTTTAAATTTAAATATCTTTAAATCTGCTTAATTTTTTATGATCTAATTTCACCATATTTTTAAAATTTTGTGCTCTTTAATTCAACATCCATTTTGATATATTTTATGAGTTTTCTTTAGTAGTAGGGAAGAAGCGAAGTTGAAAAGAGAGAACTTACTTGAATTAGACGTAAAATGAAAAACATTTGTTCGCCACAATAATAGTAATCCGCTACCAACCGCATCATGTGCGGTATCCTTCTAAGTATGAACAAATACATGTTTCTTTTTCATCCTGAATGAAAGTATTTGACAAAATAAATTGATCTATTAACCCTTCTTTCTAAATTCAATATGTATCTCCAATCTCATCAGTTACTTGTAAACTCAAGAATCTAAAAATCGAGATTTAGCCTAAGGAAAATAAAAGTAAACTTTAAAATGTAACAGCCAAATACATAGTACATCTTTTTCTATAACTATCTATACTACTATATAATGGATTTAAGACCTTCTAAATAAAGAAGTCTTAAAAATATTAAGACCAAAAACATTTCTTATAACGGAAGGATTTGCCTTTTGCTATGAACTTAATACAAACAATAATGCTATCAATAATGATTATTAAAAATGTATTCAATTGTAACAACCTCTAATTATTACTATCAATAATGATTATTTAAAATATGTAACCTCTAAAAATTATTACTATCAATAATGATTATTAAAAATGTGTCATATAAATTCACACAAACCATTTCATATCTCACACAGTCATACACAAACGTATTTTACAACAAAAATAGTCTCTCAATATTCCTCACTTTCACTCCTCAGCTCTTACAGATACTTTCTGCAAAGTTGACATTTGCCCGCCGTAAAATATAGTCACAATGTACCAACCGCCGCATTGTGCGGGCACCTTGCTAGTTTAGTAGAATAAAGGAAAACAAATGTAACTTCAATAATTACAAAGTTCCGAAAAGTCAAGAAGCATGACACAAATCAAGGACCCCCATTCATGTAATCAAGTCAGTTTACAATATGAGAATATATTAGCTACAATTTAGTGCTATAAATGTGAGGCAAAAAGTTTAATATAGATCTCAAATTTATCATAGATTCAATGAACCAAATATGGTATTCATTTTTCCAAAAAAAAAAAAAAAAAAACTTTCACCTTTTTTAAATTAAATATTTCGCAAACCGTTAATCATTACGAAAAAATCATATCGCGACGAAATTAAATTATCTTTCTATACATATGCACTTCTATATATTTTTAACGTTTTTTTTTCAAAATTTCGCCTAGAAAATCATATGTGATTTGTGAAAATCACATGTGATTCGATTTTTACAAATCACATATGATTTTTGCAAATCATATGTGATTTGTAAAAATCATATATGATTTGAAAAAATCATATATGATTTGATTTTTACAAATCACATGTGATTTTTGAAAATCATATATGATTTTACAAATCATATGTGTTTTTTCTGCTCGGAATTTAAAAAAAAAAAAAGTTTGTCGAAAATATAGAGAAGTGCATATTTATAGAAAGATAATTTAATTCTCGTCGCGATTGTGTATTTTTTGTAGTTTGAAGATTTTACCGTTTCCACAAAGCAGGGAAAAGGAAATGAGACCTTAAAAGAACCCAACAAGAAGGACAAAGAATTGGAAGAAATCACCAATAAAAATAAGTGTTGCATAGGATTGCTGAAGTTGCTAAAATTAAGGAGCAGGTAAGCCTATAACTTTTCTAGTTTTGCGTTGGAAACAATGGTTAGTTAACCCAAGTGCATATTTGCAAAAAGTTATTAGTAACTGTTCCAAAAGTTTTGGTCTTGTACAAGTCAGTTATAAACTAGGAAACGGTAAGATATGAAATGGTAACATATGGTCTGGTTCTCAGTTCCAGATTTCTTTAAGTTTTATGTTTTTAAAAGATAAAAGTCGTGTAGATACCTTTTATGTGCTGAAATTCTAAGTAGTTTGTTTGTTTACTAATATGTGCGTTTGTAAGTTTCTTTGCTCAAATGCCTAGATGTTGTTTGTTCAATATTTTGCATAAGAACTCTTTCCAAACAGCCCATAGACTTATTTAGTGTCCAAACAGCCCTGCAACCTGTTCAATCCAACCAGACCGTAATCTAATTCTAAACTAGCTTTTACAATACAATATTCTGCACTTTTTCTTTTAAAAACAACCCTGAGCATGTTATATTCGAATAACTCTCATAGTTTCATTTTGAAAGATTTGTGCAAATCTCTATTTCGTTTATGATTGTTTCCAGAATATATATATTTTCAAAATAGAATATGTGCAGTTTTAGAATATCATACGCAAAGTCAGAGAGTTAGCTACACCTTTCACTCGTGTTCGTTATCACATGAATACTATTATATGTGCAGGCTGAAAAAGAGAGAGAGCTGATAATACAAAACAAATTTAATCATGTACTATGTTTGAATTACTACATAATCTGTCTACTTGTGGTAACACCCATAGATACACATAAGAGTGTCAAAAGGGCCGGGTCAACCGGAACCGAACCCGAACCCGATAAGGCATATAGGGTCGGGTCTAATCGGGTTACAGATGTTTATCGGGTTATTTTGAACCGAACCCGATAACCCAATATTATTAAAGGGGGCCGGGTTAGGGTTGAGTTTTTTTAGCATATTGGGTTATCGGGTCAACCCGATAAGACTCGAAAAACATTATATACTATTTTTAGAAAAAGTTTAATAGTCCATAAGCATAAGTGTTTACACATGAAAATTGGTTTACATATGCTAGTTGCCTACTGAATTTGTTGTATAGTTCAGTTCCTGTTGGTACTTATTAATTGTAAATGCATGGTTTTTTTGTGCTCGCTTGTAGACTTTTTAGTAGGCTATTGTATATTTATTTGTTCATATGATAAGTATACAAGTATTGTAAAACCTGAAAATCTAAAACATAGATAAAGACTAAAATACCCTCGAAATCAAAAATTATAAAATACGTAAAATACGTTTATAATCATTTAACGAAATTAAAACTAATTTACGAATAATTAAAACTTAACGAATATGTTACGTGATCGATTTTGGTACGACGAAAGATTTAAACGTCTCGCGTAAAAGTTTGGGCCTCGCCATTTGTTTGATTTTTGATCCGATGGGCTCGTTTTCTTTTTGCCAAGCCGAGAGTTCAAGAAACCATAAGGGGCGTTTGTTTTGTGTGTTCGGTTGGACCAAGCCGAAACCCAACCCCCTCCTCAAAGCCCTAAAACAAAAATGATACCACCTATAAATATAATACATTTACAAGAAATTGAAACCCTAGTTTTGTTGCCTCTCTCTTTCTTTTTCTCCATTCGGCCGAACCCTAGTTTTTGTGGTGTCGAGATTTTGCTTCAACCAAGCTAAGGTATAACAATGTTTATTCGTCTTCTTTCGTTACACCTTACGTTAATGTTTATTGTAACTTGTTTGTTTAATCGATTGTGTTTTTCTTTTGTGGCCGAGCCGTGTGAAACCAAACAAAGACAAACCGTAATGACTTGAACCTCATAATTATTAAAGAACATGTTATGTAATACGTATTATTAAATCGGATCATAGATATATGTTGAGCCATAGGACCGAACCATATGTATATAAGAACCGAACCATGTAAATAATTCGGCTAAGATAAAAACATGCAAACGTGAATATGTATTGTACGTAGGTGAGCTAGAGTTTGCGTAAAACCTATTAGCCGAAACCCTAAGTGTTAGCCGAACCATATAAGAGTTTTGAAAGTGTGTTTAATAAGTAAAGGTCATGTAAACCTAAACCCTAGTTTGAATGTGTGAACCGAATAATGCAAGCCGAACCATAAATGGTTTGTGAACCGTGTCTCATATGCGTGCGTTTTATAAGTCAAGTGAGTTTGTGGATATGTAAACGTAGTACGTGGTCGTATCTAGTCTAAACTATTGTGCATGTGTGTGTAGATGTGTAATTAATCCGAGTAATAAGTAACTTGTGTGTCACATGAAATCATAAAAGTGCATGGGAATAAAAGTTGACGTATAACATGTATATAAGTAACGTATGGTTAAGACATGAAGGTGTTGGTTAAGTAGCGAGTCATTAAAAGACGTAACATGTAAAGTAAATGCATATTAATGTGATATTAAAAGAATGAGAAAACCCTAGAACATAATGAGAAGTCGATTAGGGTTTGAAGCTAAGAGTGTTAATTGTTATTTCATGTGTGAGTTATGACTTTTAAACTATTGTCACATTTAACCCTAAACTTTAATAAATGACATAATGAACCCTAATCTACGATATTAATTATAAAACACTTAAGTCTCATTTAATCATAAAACCCTAAAGTATGAAGATCATCGAATACACTAAGTATAAACACCAAATATTAAAAGATCATTTCGACGATTATGGAATCATAAATAACATGGACGACCGTTAATGTGTATAGGTTCGAGAAGAAGGAGTAATCCTTTGCTTTTCCGTATTTATGCTTTTCGATCATTTTCTTTGGAATAAGGTACATATATTCGACCTTTTCAATAAAGGTTCCTTTAAACGTTTTCTTTCGTTAGCTTTTATATTAGGGTTTCCTAAGCCTTTGCTATGAACCCCATTCTATTTTGTTTGAGCTGTTGCTTATCGAACTCGATTTTCGAATTATGAAACATCCGATTTTGAACTATATGATATGAAAACTCGATTTTGAAAATATGAATAACCTTCGATAAGATATGATCCGTGTCGCTTATGACATTTCGATTTGACCTAAGATAGTTTGACACCCGAGCCAAATATTTCACTAGTCATGGGGTTCCATGTCCGTGTCGATGATGCACCTCGATATGACTCTAGGCGAGAGTGATGTTCGCCACGCGCCTCGGATGGTGGAGCATATTTTGTATATGTAGGAAGGGCGTATGGATGCATCCTAGATCCGTTATCTCGTTATCCGTTATATGTTATCCGATGATTGATGTTGCGTGCATGCACGCCCTTCATAACTCGTAGGTCTCCCTACAAAATGTTGCCTTACGAGAAATGTTGCCTTATGAGAATATGATTATGATCGATATTTGTTTCGGGCTCATGGTAGTTAACTATAAACCTGTATTTGAAAATTCGATTTATACTTTGAAAATGATTATGATTTTGCTATCTTCGCTCACTATATTTCATATTCGATATCGTTTAGTATTCGCTTTGCTTTCATATCTGCTCACTAGGCTTTTGAAGCTCACCGCATTTTCTTTCTTCCATGGGTGTATCTAAGCATTGGAAGTCGGGTTTTGCTTTGGGATGAGTGCATGAGTGGACTTACCTTAGAGATGTTTAGCTTTGATCTTATGATGCCATTTAAGACTTATTATTTCGTATATTTTGTTGGAGTTATTTTTCCACTGGGACCTATGTATTGAAGTCGTTTGACTTGAATTATTTCCGCGTTTATGTTAAGATTTCTTTTGGATATTTATGTTTGCTTTGATATGACACCATTACTTGTGATTCCTTTACCCTTGTCTGGTCGGGCGTTACAATTTATGGCATCGAGCCTGTGTTTACGACTTGTAGTCGGGACTCGTGACATAAGAACCCTAGGTTTTGAGACCCTTAGAGCTTAGGCTTTGACACCGTGAGGATTGGGTAGACTTTAGGTTTCCTTCGCGAACTTCCATTTCGTATCTCACCTTTGTTCATTTTGCTAATCGTTTGAATATCGTTCGGATGGTTCGAACTCGTACTAACGGTAGCTGCCGATGGAGACGATGATATTCTCGGCTTGGATGTCGGTTGCCAATGCGCTCAACACTCCATTATATCTCACACATTTGCTAAGAAACTTAATATGAAGCCCAAACCGCTAATCTAATCACTTATCGATATCTACGCCTATGAAAAACCCATGATCATTGATCATAAACACGTTAAGTGTCCTCTTCGCTTTGATGATCGTATTCGCTCTCGCAAATCTGTATCCTATCGATATGGTCGACTTTGATATCATTCTAGGCATGGATTGGTTGGCTTATCATAGAGCTTCCATCGATCGCTATGCTAGAACTGTGATCTTTGGAGACATAAAACATCCCGAATTTGTTTATTATGGTTCTCAACCTCTCAAATCTGTTAAGTTTATTTCGCTATGAAGGCACGGACCATGATTGCTCATGGGTGCCAAGGTTTTCGGCATCATCTAAGGACACATCTTTGGAGAGTCCCGACATTGAAAACCTTTCTGTTGTTTGTGAATTCACCGATGTTTTTCCCGATGAACTTCCCGGTCTTCCCCGCCTAGAAGTTGAGTTTAGCATTGAGTTAATTCTCGGTGCCGAGCCGACTGAAAGCTCCGATCGTATGGCACCGTAGAATCAAGGAGTTGAAGGAACAAATGCAAGAGATGATAGATAATGGATTCATTCGACCCAGTGTTTCTCCATGGGGTGCACCTGCTTTGTTTGTGAAGAAGAAGGATGGAAGCATGCGTCTATGTATCGACTCACCGTGAACTCAACCGTATTATTATTCGTAACCGTTATCCTCTTCCGCGTATCGATGATTTGTTTGATCAACCGCAAGGAGCTAAGTTCTTTTCTAAGATTGATCCGAGATCGGTTATCATCACCACGTGTGAGGGAGCAAGATGTTCCTAAGACCGCGCTTTTGTACCGGATATGGTCATTATGAATTTCGTTATGCCTTTTGGTTTGACAAATGCGCCTGCGGTATTTATGGACCTAATGAATCGTGTTTTCCATGAGTTCCTCGACAAGTTTGTTATTGTTTTCATCGACGACATTTTAGTTTACTCCAAGTCTGAAGAAGAGCATGAACAACATCTCCGGATAGTTTTGGAGATTTTGAGGAAGAAGAAGTTGTACGCCAAATTTTCGAAGTGTGAATTTTGGTTAAGACAAGTCGCGTTCCTTGGTCATATTGTATCTGCTGATGGTATCACCATGGATCCGTCTAAGGTTGAGGCTATCACTAAGTGGCCAAGACCTACGACAGTGACTGAAGTTAGGAGTTTTCTAGGACTTGCTGGTTACTACCGACGTTTTGTAGAAGGTTTCTCTCGATTAGCTTTGCCCCTAACCCAACTGATGAGAAAAGGTGAAAAGTTCGTATGGACGGATGAACGAGAAAAGAGTTTTGAGGAGTTGAAACGGAGATTGGTGTCCGCTCTTATTTTGACTCTTCCATCCGGTTCGGAGGATTTCAAATTTATAGTGATGCATCTAAGAAAGGATTAGGTCGTGTGTTTTGATGCAACATGGAAAAGTAATAGCTTATGCTTCCGACAACCGAAACCGTATGAGGAGAATTACCCAACTCATGACCTTGAGTTAGTCTGCGTGGTGTTCGCGTTGAAGATCCGGAGACATTACTTGTATGGAGAGACGTGTGACATTTTCACCGATCATAAGAGTCTCAAGTATATTTTCACCGAAGGAACTTAACATGAGACAAAGAAGATGGTTAGAACTTAAGGATTATGACACCAACATTCAAGACCATCCGTAAGGCTAATGAAGTTCGACGCACTTAGCCTAAGTCGCATTCTTGCAAGTATTGAGATTGAATCTAGGATTCTTCGTGACTTAGAGAGTTTGGATGTTGAGTTGTGTGTACGAGGTTTTGATGGATACTGGGCTAGTATGAAGGTGGAGTCGAACCTTATACTGCAAATTAAGGAAGCTCAGAAAGATGACGGCGAGCTGTGGGCCGTGGCGCAAAATGTTGAAGAAGGTAAGCAGACGGAGTTTAAGGTTGATAATGACGGTATTGTATGGTATGAAGATAGGCTTTGTGTTCCCAATGATCAGGTACTTCGTGAGAAAGTTATGACTGAAGCTCATAGTTCTCCTTTCACTATACATCCTGGTTCTACCAAGATGTATAGGGATTTGAAACAGTACTTCTGGTGGAATGGCATGAAGCAAGATGTGGCGACGTTTGTGTCGAAGTGTATGATTTGTCGTGCAGTTAAGATTGAACATCAAAGGGCTAGTGGACCGTTGCAACCATTGGATATTCCGACATGGAAGTGGGATAAGATATCTATGGATTTTGTGATCGACTACCTCTTACTCGGAAGAAACATGATGCGATTTGGGTAGTTGTTGATCGACTAACCAAATCGCTCATTTCTTACCAATTAGAAAGGATTATGGTATTGGTAGATTGGCGGAGATTTTTCAAAGAAGAGATAGTTAGACTTCATGGTACTCCGGCATCTATTGTGTCCAATAGAGATCCGCGTTTTACTTCTCGTTTCTAGAAAGGTTTGCAAAAGCTTGGGGTACTCGACTTAATTTTAGTACGGCATTTCATCCTCAAACGGATGGTCAATCGAGAGGACTATTCGGACCTTAGAGGACATGCTAAGGGCTTGTGCTTTAGAATGGACCTGGCGGTGGGATGAATATTTGTGTCTAGTAGAATTTGCATACAACAACAGTTGGCATGCTAGCATTAAGGCAAACACCGCTTGAACTTCTTTATGGAAGGAATGTAGAGCACCTACTTGTTGGGATGAAGTAGGTGAACGCTTAATGAAGGTCCCGAAATGATTGAGATCACTAATGAGAAAGTAGCGGTTGCTAGAGAAAGGTTGAAGGAGGCTAGGTCTCGCGGAAAAGTTATGCCGACAAGCATCGTCGTGATTTAGAATTTCGGGTTGGAGATCGTATTTCGAAAGTCTCGCCGCTTAGAGGTGTGAAACGTTTTGGAATCAAGGGCAAGCTCGGTCCTCGATTCATCGGTCCGTTTTGAAATTTTGGAGCGATAGAGAAGTTTCGATCGATTATCACTTCCGCCCCGGTTATCGCATGTTCATGATGTTTTCCATGTATCTCTTCTAAGGGATACAACTATCATCCGTTACATCGCTGCTTCTTATCCGCTCGATCAAATTCGATCCGATATGTCTTTATCTCAAGAACCGGAAGCTATTTTAGAAAGACAAGAAAGAGTCATGAGAAATAAAGTCATTTCGTTCGTTAAGATTCTTTGGAAAAATCACCCGGAGCGTGAGGCTACTTGGGAAACCGAAGAGTCGATGCGAGCTAGTTATCCTCATTTCTTTGAATAGTTTAGTATGTTCTCATTTCGTTTCATTCAATTTTCGAGGACGAAAATTCTTCTTTTAGAGGGGAAGATTTGTAAAACCTGAAAATCTAAAACATAGATAAAGACTAAAATACCCTCGAAATCAAAAATTATAAAATACGTAAAATACGTTTATAATCATTTAACGAAATTAAAACTAATTTACGAATAATTAAAACTTAACGAATATGTTACGTGATCGATTTTGGTACGACGAAAGATTTAAACGTCTCGCGTAAAAGTTTGGGCCTCGCCATTTGTTTGATTTTTGATCCGATGGGCTCGTTTTCTTTTTGCCAAGCCGAGTTCAAGAAACCATAAGGGCGTTTGTTTTGTGTGTTCGGTTGGACCAAGCCAAACCCAACCCCTCCTCAAAGCCCTAAAACAAAAATGATACCACCTATAAATATAATACATTTACAAGAAATTGAAACCCTAGTTTTGTTGCCTCTCTATTTCTTTTTCTCCATTCGGCCGAACCCTAGTTTTTGTGGTGTCGAGATTTTGCTTCAACCAAGCTAAGGTATAACAATGTTTATTCGTCTTCTTTCGTTACACCTTACGTTAATGTTTATTGTAACTTGTTTGTTTAGTCGATTGTGTTTTTCTTTTGTGGCCGAGCCGTGTGAAACCAAACAAAGACAAACCGTAATGACTTGAACCTCATAATTATTAAAGAACATGTTATGTAATACGTATTATTAAATCGGATCATAGATATATGTTGAGCCATAGGACCGAACCATATGTATATAAGAACCGAACCATGTAAATAATTCGGCTAAGATAAAAACATGCAAACGTGAATATGTATTGTACGTAGGTGAGCTAGAGTTTGCGTAAAACCTATTAGCCGAAACCCTAAGTGTTAGCCGAACCATATAAGAGTTTTGAAAGTGTGTTTAATAAGTAAAGGTCATGTAAACCTAAACCCTAGTTTGAATGTGTGAACCGAATAATGCAAGCCGAACCATAAATGGTTTGTGAACCGTGTCTCATATGCGTGCGTTTATAAGTCAAGTGAGTTTGTGGATATGTAAACGTAGTACGTGGTCGTATCTAGTCTAAACTATTGTGCATGTGTGTGTAGATGTGTAATTAATCCGAGTAATAAGTAACTTGTGTGTCACATGAAATCATAAAAGTGCATGGGAATAAAAGTTGACGTATAACATGTATATAAGTAACGTATGGTTAAGACATGAAGGTGTTGGTTAAGTAGCGAGTCATTAAAAGACGTAACATGTAAAGTAAATGCATATTAATGTGATATTAAAAGAATGAGAAAACCCTAGAACATAATGAGAAGTCGATTAGGGTTTGAAGCTAAGAGTGTTAATTCGTTATTTCATGTGTGAGTTATGACTTTTAAACTATTGTCACATTTAACCCTAAACTTTAATAAATGACATAATGAACCCTAATCTACGATATTAATTATAAAACACTTAAGTCTCATTTAATCATAAAACCCTAAAGTATGAAGATCACTGAATACACTAAGTATAAACACCAAATATTAAAAGATCATTTCGACGATTATGGAATCATAAATAACATGGACGACCGCTAATGTGTATAGGTTCCGGAAGAAGGAGTAATCCTTTGCTTTTCCGTATTGCCGATCATTTGCTTTGGAATAAGGTACAGATATTCGACCTTTTCAAGAAAGGTTCCTTTAAACGTTTTCTTTCGTTAGCTTTTATATTAGGGTTTCTAAGCCTTTGCTATGAACCCCATTCGCTTTGTTTGAATTGTTGCTTATCCGAACTCGATTTCGAATTATGAAACATCCGATTTTGAACTATATGATATGAAAACTCGATTTTGAAAATATGAATAACCTTTCGATAAGATATGATCCGTGTCGCTTATGACATTCGATTTGACCTAAGATAGTTTGACACCCGAGCCAAATATTTCACTAGTCATGGGGTTCCATGTCCGATCGTTGATGCACCTCGATATGACTCTAGGGCGATAGAGTGATGTTCGCCACGTCCCGGATGGTGGAGCATATTTTGTATATGTAGGAAGGGCGTATGGATGCATCCTAGATCATTAATAGTTATCTCGTTATATGTTATCCGATGATTGATGGTGCGTGCACGCGTCCTTCATAACTCGTAGGTCTCCCTACAAAATGTTGCCTTACGAGAAATGTTGCCTTATGAGAATATGATTATGATCCGATATTTGTTTCGGGCTCGTGGTAGTTAACTATAAACTTTATTTGAAAATTTCGATTTATACTTTGAAAATGATTATGATTTTGCTATCTTCGCTCACTATATTTCATATTCGATATCGCTTAGTATTCGCTTTGCTTTCATATCTGCTCACTAGGCTTTTGAAGCTCACCGCATTTTCTTTCTTCCCGCGGTATCTAAGCATTGGAAGTCGGGTTTTGCTTTGGGATGAGTGCATGAGTGGACTTACCTTAGAGATGTTTAGCTTTGATCTTATGATGCCATTTAAGACTTATTATTTCGTATATTTTGTTGGAGTTATTTTTCACTGGGACCTATGTATTGAAGTCGCTTTGACTTGAATTATTTCCGCATTTATGTTAAGATTTCTTTTGGATATTTATGTTTGCTTTGATATGACACCATTACTTGTGATCCTTTACCCTTGTCGGGTCGGGGTGTTACAAGTATTTTCTTTCTGGTAGACTTTTTAGTGGGCTACTAGAAATTAAATAAGTTGTTCATCTTTTCTTTGTTCATGAGTTAGACAAATTATCTTTTAGTAGCAGACTTAAGGCTCATGTTTTTAGATTGCTTACGTTTTTATTTCATTAATTTTCTTATAGGTACCTTGGAGAGACGAGCGTCTGTTAGAGAACAAAGAGTTGAATGCAATCATTGGTGCATGGTTTACATTATGGCGCGATTAATCCTAGATATTTATGTTGAATTCTAGTGTTTTTCTTTATGGTTATTTATTGAATTCTAGTGTCTTAAATTGAATTTTGTCTAGGATTTATGTTTAGTTGAATTGAAGTATTGTTTTAATTTACTTTGTTGATTTCGACATTTCTATCTATCTAAATCACTTTTTATGTATTTGATGCATTTATATTTCTTTATTTTAGGGAGTCATATTGTAGATTATGGAATTTATTGAAAAATTCCAAAAACATTTTTTTAATAAAAGAGATTAACAAAAAAGACTAGTTTTGAGATAAAAACATATCTTTTTACTCTATATAAAGACAGGTTCGATGTTTCTATAAAGACAGGTTGTGAGAGAACCAGTCTCAATTTTCAGTAAAACATGTGTGTTTATTTTAATATGGATACCATTTCGAAAGGAGAAAACCGGTGTCGATGCTTCTAATAGAGATAGGTTGCGTAACCGGTTTCTATATGTTTCGATCATGGAGATACCCCCTTCAGAGAGTGGTATCAAAACCACTCTTCATGGGCTATTTTGACCGGTTTCTATGAGATTTTTTGTAGTAGTGTATTTAAAAAAAAATGTGAAAAATGGTTTTTTTTATTAATTTTGATCAAAAATAAATGGCTAAGATTGATTTACTGGATTTATGGTAAATATGAGATTTATATTGATCTCAACTATAAATGTGGGTCCCTGATTCTTTTTATGGGTCCTGATTCTTTTCTATAGGTCCGTGATTTATTGCTATTGTATTATTTATAAAGGATTGTAGTCAATTGACTACAAAAAATATAGCCAAGCTATCCCTTTACAATATATGTTTTCAAGACCATCTTCAAGAAGCAGATTTAGAGATTGAAAAACCCCATAATTTATATTAAGATTATAAAGAGAGAGGAAGATGTGGTGCAACTCAAGATCTGTAGTGGAAGGATCGAAGATGATATGGAGACGATGATGTAGTGGAGGAGAAAACCCAGTGAGGCGGTGGAATTGTGGTTAGGGCAGAGTTTAGCGACGGTAATTTGGCATGTGTTAGGCTACCCGTAATAAAAGAGCACTACAACCAACTTTGGCCACCTCCAATAAAGTTCAAAAGAAAAACCAACTTTGGCCACCTTTAATTTAGCGTCAAATTAGCTTTCTCTTTTTACAACTAACTTCACAAACAACTTTGTGTAATAAGACAATCAACTTTACCACTCAAATATATCCCACTTATACACAAATATACCCTACATAAACAAATGAAACAACTCACGCAACACACTTTGGCCCACACAAGATTCCTTCATGACTCGGTCTTGGAGCGACCGAGTCCTCATTTTTTTGGTCTCGAACGCATGCTAGCTGTTGAGTGTAACAAGGAGGACGCGTCTTCCTTGTGTCTTCAACGCGTATTTTCAGGCTTATTCTAGGTGGTCTTAGCATCATGGATGCAAACAACCTTATTTTTGGTCCCCTTTTACAACAAGATTTTCTTTTTGTATTATGCAAAAAAGAAACAACATTTTAGCAACATGGGTTTAGAACTTTTAGCATTCAGACCATTAAGCAAAAAAGAAACACCCCTCAAAGCATCATATTGATTTTAAAAGTAACTGGTGAGATTGGGGATACATATTGAGACACATTTGATGAATCGATGCATGGAACAGTTTAGATCACTTAATTCACACCTTAAGGTCCTCTCAAACAAAGAATTAGCAGGAACTCGTTCCGAGTATGGATTCAAACGAGCCTTTCCATCACTCTTTGGAATAGACTTTGATATCTTCACTGATACAATGTTTCACAACGTAAAGCAACTTGAATACCAACTCAACAAAGAAGAAATTAACGAGAATGAATCCACAACCGCTTTTAGAGTCCTCAAGGAAAAGTTTCAGCAGTACATCGATTTGCGATTCTATGACACTGAAATGAAAAATAAGTATTTCTTAGCGTTCACTCAAAGGGAGACTCAAAATTACAAAGATATATTGCTCCAACACATGGAAGCTATTGAGAAAACAATCGCTGAAAGAGTACTTCACAGAAAAGTGCATGCCAAAAGAGTAAAGGAACAGAAGTTGCAGATTCAAGAAGAGGAAGTTAATATGGCTAAAGTATTGGATGCTAATTTGGTTGTCATGATAAGCAGTGGGACAGAATCAGAAAATCAGGATGATAGCAGCAGATCAGATTCCAATATTGATGTTAACTGTGCAGACATCATACCCAACTATGACATAGAGCCCAACTTTGATAAAGAACAAATGGTTGAGGAAGATATCGCACCCACCTATGACACGGAGCCCAACTTTGACATAGAATGATGGTTGAGGTACAATCTACTATTGATCATATTATGCTCAGAATGAGAAACAACAAACCGAGCAACCTAAATTCAAGAATGAAGGAGAGGTTGACCGATATGTTGCACAATGTCCGCACAACTGTCTTATGTCTGAGCCCTTACTTGTAAACAATTCAACTGAAACGTCAAAACAAACTCTTGAATATGAAAACATTCTTCTCAAAAAGACTATTGCTCAGTTTCAAAAAAATATTTCAAAACTAGAGGCTCATTGCATCTCTCTTGAACTTAAAATGCAAAACAAAATTTTAAACTCATAGCCAAATAGTAAATCTTTGAATGAACAAAGTAATCGTGTGGATACATTAGTAAAAGAAAATGAGCATTTAAAGGCTCAAATTCAAGCAAAGGGACTTGCACATGTTGCTTTACAAAACAAACTGAGAAGAATAACTGGCAAGAGTGTGGATACTAAGTTTGCAAAACCAACAATCTTGGAGAAATCGTCTCTACAACCTATCAGAAACCAATCAGTAGTTAGACAACCAACTGCATTAAAATCTGAACGTTCAAAATCTTCAAAACCACGGTTTGCCTCCCAAGTTGTTGAGAATAATCATTTGACAAAACCAGTCACTCCACATTCCTGGCCTAAGAAAAATGCTTTTGTCTATGTTATACATTTACATTAAACCTCAACAAGTGGTCGCTCTGGCCGCCTAGGATTAGTCCGAAAACAATGTCTAAACCAAGCATCAAAATTCAATATTCATATGATACAAATGACTTGCACAAGAACTATGATCTAGAAAAGGCTAGGAAAAGGGCACTACTCCAAAAGGATGGAATCTTAGGTTCACGACCTGGTGTATTACCTTCTAGTGTATTACTGAACACTTCCTGTAGTAGCAAACCAAAACCTAAGTTTAGTCAACAAATAGTTAGAAATAAACCCGTTGATCTAAATGAAAAATTTCAGAAACCTAATAGGTGGATCAATATAGGACATAGACTCTTTTCAAAAGAAGTTTCAACATCTCCTAGATCTAACCTTAGATGGATACCAACGGGTAGAGTTTTCAAAACTGTTGGTATTAGGTGGATTCCTACAGGCAAGATACTAAGTAGTTGCACCAAAACAAGTGTGAAACCCACAACATCCATCCCTGATGCAGGAAAGGAAATCATCAAAATAGCGTGTTTAGGTGTCAAGAAGATAATTGACACTACATCTTTATGCTTCTAACATCTGGAACCCAATTACATTTGGGGATCCATGTTTTCTCTTTCTTGCCCCCTTCTACTCTCTATACAGGTACAAAAGCTTTGGCTTCTACTGCAAAATAGCGTAGGACCCATTTCTCACCGTCTAAAACTTAATGATCCATCAGCTGCACCACCATTGTACTTAATCGTCAAGAATTAGAAACTTTGTTTGCTCCGTTGTTTGAAGATTCGTTCGAAAGTCGTGCTTCAGATGTATCAAATGAATCCGCTGCACAACCTGATCATATTCTAATTTCGGATACACCCTGAAACTACAACATTGTAGATGCACCTCTAATCAAATCTCCGATAACAGAAGATCAAACTGTTTCCAACAACAATGACACAGATGATGATCAACATTATGAACAGAGAAGTTTTATTAGCAGTTGATTCTCACGGGATATTTTTGGTACTTCACAATTGTTCGATTAATTGGACATACATGGTTTCACTGTCTCCAATTCATCATCAACATACGTGGTGTATGATTCTGATTCATTGAAAACATCGGGGGGAAGAGAGTTGTATGGGGTCCTGCTTCTTTGACGACTTTTGCGAAAACCCTCTCCTTTCATGAATTTCTTCAATCAGGGGGAATAAATGAGACGATTTGTGGTTCAAATTTCTCAAGTTGGTGTTATCGTCTCACTTTCACAGAGTTATCGTGTGTGAAGTTACCTAAATATGATGTTATGATGCCTTACACATAGTCATTTTATCGAGTAATTGCATATTCACAAGTAACTATTATTCCAATAGACCGCAGCATTCAGGGGGAAGTCGTTTCATTTCGTCTTTCGCGGTTTGTTTGGTGTGAAGCATCTACATACATGAGAATATCTTGTTGATTTTTTGCATGTTACCCCCGAACGGATTTTCTGAAATAAGACAGATTTACCTTGTGTGGTTTACTGCTCTTCTACAAATTCCGCTGCGTACTGAAAACTTTAAAAGTTAGAAGACTTGTCTACTACATCAAAGTTTTGAATCTGCTGAAGACGGTTGTCAGTTTGGGGGGAAGCTGATTAAGAAACTTCGTCAATTGGGGGGAAGTTAATCCGAACTTATTAATCCGAACATAACAGTGTACAACTCGTACTTGTAATGAAAGGACCCCGTGGTACGCTTCAGTGCCAGAATCCTTTTAAAAGGAGCGAAAGCTGATTAATTTTGAGTAAAATTTATCAACCTTTCAAAATTTTCAAAATTTTGCTCAAAAGAACAAGTACTTCCTCCCGTGTTTTCAAAACCTCAAAAGTTAATTTTACTTGTTGAGGGGGAGTATTTGCTAAAATATCTTTGTTCACAAAATTTTCTTCGTGGAAATCTTCCCACTAAACTCGAAATGGTCATATTCGATATCAAATTTCATCAAAAATAACATTTATATGTCATTTTTTAGGGGGAGAAAAATTGTGTGATACAAAAATGTTGGATTGTGATTGAATCTTCGTGTGATTAGACTTAACCCATGAATTGACGAGATCTGAACTGTCTTAAATCGAAAAGATTTGTCTTACAAGACTTATCCGAGTAGATTGTACCTATTCGAGAAACTCTTGATAGACATGAAATTTGATGGGTTTGACAACCTTTCCAAGGTTGTTCACATCTTCAAGGTAGTTATTAGAGCTAGTTGTCACCTAAAAGCTGACAATGTAACTCTTTAACTATGCAACGTAACCGTGTCTCGCGGGGAATTGTCTATCTTGAGTCGATCAAATCAAAAGTGTGCGCTCTACCCTCACTGTGCAGATTTCTGTCAAAACACTTAAGCACATGTGGAGGGGGAGTATTTCTGAAAATATAAACTCTCTAAGTGTTCAAACATGTTTTCATTCACAAACACTTTGAGAGATTTTCATGTAAATGGTTTTATGGCAACATAGGATAGCCATGGAGTTATAAGGTGACTAAGTTTAGGGATAAACTTCCTATGATCCGCCAGAGCCGGAGGGATCTACCCAAGGACATCACCAATAGTTAGTATTTAGAAGTCCTTAGGTATGATTATAAAAAAGGAGAAATGAGAATCGGAGAAAGAATGAGTTGAAGAATTAAAAAGAAAATTAAAGAAAATGGTGAAAATAAATAGCCCTCCGCATTATTCAACTTAGAGCGCATAACGGGTTCAATTCATATGCTCTTGGTGTCACTAGATGACACCGGTATTGAATATTAAAGTCGTCATGGACCCAAAGGACGCACCGCACTAAACCTTCTTAGCCACTCAAGTCTCTCTCAATGTAAGCTTGTTTCATTCTCACATGGAACCCTACGTAATCATCGATTTTCTCTTAGAGATTGTTGGTATTGAAGAAGGAGACCTCTCCTAGTCTCCGCTTAGGAAAACCAAAGCACACTATTGAGTCTAGAGCCACGAGATTCATCAAAAGATCTCTTAGGAACACTTGAACTTTCATCACTTGTCGCTCAACAATAAGGACGCAAGTGACACATTCTAGAGTCCTTCGCAGATCTTAGCAATCACGAGAACATTTATGAGGGATTCACAACCGTGATCCTCGGTGATTGAATGGAAACTCCCGCCGTGGTCAACATCAAACGACCGACAATAGGTCGCCGGTAACTCCTTGTGGGTTACGCTTAATGTTGTCTCAAACGGTCTGATCGTGAGGTGATGCTTCGTGTACCTCGACTCACTGAATCTGTAGATGTACTTGGTACATCGTGTTATCCTACTGAGGACTCCGGTTCAGAACGACCATTGCTAGAATTAGAGATGTGTTTTCACACTATGTTGTTAACACCATCAAGTTCGAACTTGTAAGTGCTGGAAATCCTGCTAAGGAGATTCCTTTCAAGAATCGAGTCCTGAAGATGTGGGTCATTACTTGAACTCGTTCAATGTAATGCCAACTATCCCTCCACGGGATTCGAACGGCTGATTCGCCCGACCAAGGTGAATGGAATCAAGTCATTCATCAGTAAGACAATCGTAGTGGTCGATTCTTTAAGAAAATACCACAGTGATCGATTGGTGATTATCACTAACCCATTCTTATGTAGATATTGATGGATGCTCCTGGGAGGAAAGATTGTGGCGATTCTCCACATGTTCACACCAACGAAAACATACATGAATTTCTCTGAAAATGCAACTCAAAAGTCAAAATGATTCTTCATCATAGCCAAAGAATCTACAAAGTTTAAAGACTCGAGAACTACATCACATTTGAAATCCAAAGTCTAAAGGCGTGTGAGCATGTTGGAGAAAGACGTGGAGACACCTGAGCAACGAAGTTGACCAGATGCAGACAACAACATACTATCACCACATCCACACCAGAACAAAGAACAAAGAATACAAAGACGTCAAAGTTGAAAACTTCAAAAGAAACAAGATCCTTACTTTGGGGAGATTGTTGGAATCAAGGCATTTCTTCTCACAAGAAAGAAGAATGCTAGAAGACGTCAAAGCAACTGCTATTACATCATCTCCAACAACTTACTCAAGATTGTTGAATTCATCACTAACACTTAGGGGGAGATTGTTGGAATAACTCCTAAGTAATATTTCAAGTGTTAGTCATTAATATGTAATAGGTTGCTTAATTAGGCTTTTATGTTAGTAATTAAGGCTAGGCTAATGTAGAAAGCCCATGAGCCTATGCAAAAGCCCAATAAGGAAAGGAAGGGACTAGATGTGTTGCCCTAGTTCCCTTCCCTATAAATACTCTTGTAAACTCTCATTTGAGAGTTGGTTGTTCACTCTAATACATTTCCTACGCATAACTTTTCCCTATCATACGTGTGTGTATTGTGTGTTCATCCGATCATTCCTTCATCTATTTCTATCATCTTATTGCTTGTGTTCACTTATGGTGACCTAACAGAGCTCAAGTTATTCACATGAGAAGAGCCGTGAAGATAGGTTGATAAATACCATTGTAAGATCTGGTGGTGTTTTTCTTCAACCTGCTCATGATGCCATTCAAGTTTTTCTAATGGAAGTCATAAGATCACATTTACTAGCTTTAGGGCGTCTGCTAAAAGGCAAACTGCAATCACATACATAGAGGCATACATGTCCAGTTAGTAACTTTTATGGCTTAGAACGCATATGAAACACAACCATAGAAAGCAAGAGGCACTTCTATGAATGTATACCATACATATTTGTTAAAATTTCACAACATTGTGAGCCTATAGGAGGTATTTGATTTCATAATTGCATGTCATTTCATAGTTTAATTTTGGATTATAACCAACCTTAAGGGAAAACAACTTAGGGTGGTGGCAGTCATTATCACATACCTCACCTATGCCTCACCACCCACTAATAATATCATTCCACCTCATTCATGCCTCTCTCATGCCTCACCATACATTTTTAGTGGCAACCATGATCCCATGCCTCACCTAATTTTATTTTTTCATTTTTATATTCATAATTATATTAAACAAATTAATAAAAACATAATATTTAATTAATAATTAAAAAAAAGTTTACATAATACTTAAAAAAAAGGAAATCACTAATCAACGAATACATATCTAAAAATCGCAACTCCATCAATATTTCTCCATGAGCTCACCTTTTTGGCAAGAGTGAACTCTAGCATTTTGGATCGGTTATGTGATCGTGCGGTTGGTTATGCTTCGTCCACGACCTTTGGATGAGGTTGAAACACCTTTTGATTTCTTTGCATCCATTTTTTTTAAAATAATGAGAGTCGGAAGTGGAAGTAGTGAATAAAATGTGATTTGAAAATGGTTATTAAAGTGTATATTTATAAAGAGATTTTTTTTAATGCCTAACGACTATATTTTTAATGCCTAACGGCTATATTTGTTCCATGATTCAACAACAATACATGCCGATCTTCATCATGCCGACCTCATGTCTCAAAGGTGGCGGTGTTGCCGCCTCGGCATCAACCCATGCCGTGCCATGCCGATGTCCATTGCCGTACCTTTAATGCCACAAAGTTTATGAATACGTAGTAATATATATATATATATATATATATATATATATATATATATATATATATATATATATATATATATATATATATATATATATATATATATATGTGTGTGTGTGTGTGTGTGTGTGTGTGTGTGTGTGTGTGTGGTTTTATCTTTATCTTAAAACCTCTTTTAAGTCAATGTTTTCGTAATTAATTAAGGCATTAGGCCATTAGTTATGATTAAAAAATTATTAAATAAATATATTTATTTGCTTTTATGCATTAACTATACATTGTAGTTGACTTGATCTTATTAAACCTTTTGACCTCTTAATAGAAAAAAACGTAATTTTAATCGATCCGTTCATAAGAGAATGGGTCAATAACGTTCACCTGCATGTTACATCTACAAAGTTAGAGAGATAGAACTAAAAGTTTAAATATCCACAGTCTCTAATGTCAACCCATAAAACTGACATTTGTATGAGAAGATGCCATACATCTTAGTTTTCCCCCAATGTTTCAATGGTCTTGATTTGAAGGCATTTGCTGAAAATTGTATTCATTTGTGTGTGGCTACTTTCAAGATGTATAAGTGGTTGGAGTGTATATTATTATTATACTAAAATCTTGACGTAACATTGATATTTGGGTTTTAGTAAATTTACAATCAAATACATTCTGGTGATAATTATAATCAGAATCTTGGTATTGTTGTTCAAGTTTCTATATTCAAGGTAAATGATCCATTTTTTAAGGGTACAACATGCAATATTATCATATCGAGACCAACACAACTCATATATAGCAAGAGGATGCTCAAGAGAGCCAGATGGGTGACCAACAATACACACAAGTTGAGAACCAAGTGCAAATTATTAAAAGTACATAATTGGCGGAGCCCTTGATGTGGAGGGGTTACGGGTACCTAGTGAAGCCATTAACTTTTCCTGCTATGTTTACTGTGGATGTTGGTTGAGTGAGCATGGCAAGAGGGTAAGATGAAAATGTAGCTAGATGGTATGTGCATATAAGGTGAATTGGTGTTGTTTGAAGAGTATAGTGCATTGTTGATGAATACTTAGTTAGTGCAGTTAACAGAGGTATAAAGATTAGTATTATCAGATATCATTGCTTGACAGATATATAACAACCCGTATTTTTGTGGGTCGTAATTTAAACCTTAAAACTCAAAATAAATTATTTTTGAAGTTTACATATTTACTTTTGCATATAACTTTGAACGAAACTGCACAAATAGAGGATAGCGAGCCCGCACGCGTACCGACACCACATTAATAATAGTTTAAGTCCAAATAATTTTATCTGAGTCAACAATATTGTCTTTATATTATTAATAAAATAAAATAAAACGAACCTAAAACCGTATTCTACGTATTTTCTTTTGCTCGAAAACACTGGAACACCACGACTACACTTTGAGCTCAAACGGGACACGAAATACGCAACAAGGAATAAAAATATATCCCTCTTCCCTTTTTTTTTTTTTTTTCCTGTTTTGGCCGCTCAACAAAAAAAACCCCAAAGTCATGTGTTTACATTTGTTGTTGTGATTGATAAAGACCACCTTTTTACTTGTTATAAAACTTAGTCATGGAGACACCTAAATTTTGTGAGCTTACTTGAACATTCTTGGCTAGATATGAACCTCTGAAAGACTAGATCTATAAACTTAAGTGTTGGCTCAATCTCGGAAAAGTGCTTATTTCGGAACCTTACAACTTGTTAGACCCGTGAACCAGATTAATGGACCTTTGGATAAATCGATTTAATAAACTTATGTTTAGTCGAATATGAGTTGGGCCGAGTTTCACTCAAGCTCAATGTGTAATCTTTGAGTTTGTGACTTATTTAAATGTTAACACACCCTCTTAACCTTGAAAACACGCTTAAAAACGACTACTCCAAACGCAAACCACAAATATATACGTACTGTTAAACATATGCTAATAGGCCACAGTCCAAACGCACCTTATAATTAAACTGTGTGGGTAAACAAACACAACTGTTGGCCTGGTCTGTTGGTTGGGTTGTTGGCTTACGAGCATGAGGTCTAAGGTTCGAACCCCACGCCTAACGTTTTTTCCTATTTAATTCTTGTGATCAAATTTACATTTTTAGTACTTGCACTATTGGATTTAATTAATGTCTTTTCAATAAAAACCTATACTAAACATAGTTAACTAATTAAACTAGTATATAAACTATATATTGATATGGGATATTTTTGTGGCAATTAACATATAAGGAAAAATTAACATTTACGATCGGGACATGTCCGATTTTTGTTAAATTTCTATACTTAGTTTATTTTCATAAACTCGACTAAAATACGAAACCTAAGTAATATAAAAACTATTTACAACAAATATAGTGTAAACTTCTTCTAACTTATCATCGACTAACTTAATATGTACATATATACCTACCGTTCAACATAAATACTTATACTACAAATACTTAGCATAAGTATTTATTATTTACCGAAGACGCATAAATATCACGACCACATTACTTACGAATATTTTCACACACTTATATACTTACGCACTTTCCAAGAGCCAAAGCTTACAAACGTTTCGGAAACTTATTTAAACCTAACCATTGCCACACAATAAACCATAAGCACAAACTCTCTAGAATACTTAGACCTACTTTCAACACATTAAGTCGTGTATAAAAACAACTAAGATTTTCCATACTAATCTAGGTCGTGTGTCGGTGCCCTCCTCAAATTCTATTTGACTACTGCTTTAGACTGCTGAATTACTAAGGTGAGTTTTCGTAGCCCCTTTTTCATTATGTTTTTCCTTGGGGGAAAATGGTACTCAATTGTTTTCTAAATGTTTTATGATGTGATTCACTGTTTACATATTTTTGGACAATTATGTGCGTTTGATTGCAATATGTGCCTTACATGTGATCTTCTTTGTGTGTTCATTTAATGAATCGCTTAACTCCGTTTGGAGCCGAAGCATTGATAGTACTATCGGTAACATTGGAAATCGTGTACACGTGTCATTTGTGAGGTTCAGTTGTCGCATGCATCATGGTTTCAGTTAGTGCCTATATTTGTATATCATGCTTACTAATTGTCCTACTCTATATTATTCACAGCTTAATGGTTTAATTCTTAAACCTACGAGCTCACCAACATTATGTTGACGTTTTCGAGTATCCATTTTCAGGTGTCATTAGTGATGTAGCTTAAGAGTTTGAATTGGCGGCTTAGTAGATGTAAGACAAGACCCTCATGGACTGCGTTTCGAGGAATTATGCATTTAGCTTATATTAAGGTTTCATAATGTTGGTGAACTTATGTATCAAGTCTTGTCTACACCCGACTCTTGGGATTATTGTAACTTGATTTATGTTGTGATATGCATTTAGTATTCTCTATTTTGTACGCCTTGTGTTCTTGACTATGCAGTCATGCCCCGTAAATGTCATTCCGCTGCGCCATTTTTGGGGTGTGACAGATATCTGATATTAGTATAGCAATAGTGTTGTGTTGGTATAGGATTTGGGGAATGTCCAAATCTTTACTTCTATTTGTAAGATGTACATATGATTGGAAGTTTAATATAATTCACCTTTGTACTAAAAAAAAGACACGTCAATTTGTTTATAATACATAATTTATAATCTTTGTAAAATCTTATGCGTACAGGTATTATAACTAGTATTGTGAGATAATTAGTTCCTTCAAAAACAAATAAATTATATTACATACTTTTGAATAAACTATTGTATAGAATTGTATAAAGCAATTTGATTCAACTAGGCGAGTACCCGCGCCTAGCGGCAGCGGTTTCTAGCGTCAGATAATTAATGATTTGTGATATTGTGGTGAGTGTTTTGTGTAGCGATTAAAATAAAACGTGAACCGATGAAAATGCAATTGCAAATGGTTGTACTATACGATAACTAAAGTCTAGACAAAATTCTTAACATCTATCAAACAACATATAAAAACATTTAATGAAAATGAAAGTAAACATTACATCAGTTGTGAGATAAAAACTAACCACACACGTTACTTGTCGCGTAAAAACTAACAAGGATGTGATTAATGGTGTCGTTGTTAAGAAGAACGCAAGTACCAAAATTAGCATGAATGTGATTAGCCCAAAATTAAAAAAAAAATGGACTAACTTTTGCTATTTTGTAAACGATTTGGGCACATTTAGCCCCATATTTTTTTTGAAATGGGCGTATTTAGCCTATTGAAAAGTTAAATGTGCACTAACGGGCACATATTTTCTCTTAATTGTAAAACATTATAATCGTTTTGAAGAAAGACTTATATACATATATAATATATTTATATAGCGACGGATCGTTTGTGTTAAAAAAGTTTATGGGTTCTAAGCGAAAATAATAAAAGTTTGAAGATTTGGGATTAAACATAATGTTTTGAAACCGGTTCGACCCGGGTGGTTCAACCGTTGAACCGTTCCGTCGAAAAACGGGTCGATTTAAACAGAGTCAATTAATTCGACGTGTTAGGTCAAAGCGAGTCAAATTAAGCGGGGTTAACCCATCGGGTTTGATAAATCCCGGTCAACCTGGTTTTCGATATGTATTAATACTTTCAAATTTTCACTTTTACTTTTGGTTTTCCTTTATATATAGTATAGCGGTACCGCGCGTTGGGGTGGTACTGCAGTGACGATAACCGGAGAAATAGATCTCGATGAGGACCGATTCACCGGTTTGTATCGGTTTCAACGGGTCTCTCTAGTTCATTTTCGGATGGTTGTTATTGGTTAGCCAAACCGGTGGCGACACAGTTTCCGGTTGAACCCGTTGGTCGGTCTAATTTTCAAAACTATATGTACCATCAACTTGTTAGCTTGTATGAAGCTTTGTGTGTTTTATTAATTTGTATAATGTGTATAATAACATATACTTTTCATTTTAGGGTGTTTTAAAAATAACATTAATTAGTGTGTTTAATTATTTTATATTTAGAATTATGTTGTAGCTTGTTTAAATTGTACATTGTGAAAATTTTATTGTACTTTTTAGTAAAGAGTGTTTTAATTAGTTGTTTTTAATTTGGTAGATATGTTTTTAATTTGCTTTTAATTTGTTGTACAATGTGAATAAATTAATAAGATATGCTTTTAAGTAATGGGGTGTTTTAATAAGAGTATTAATTACACAATACATTTATCTCATCTTTGACTTTCAACTTTTCATTTTTCAAAATTTGACATTTTTTTTATTATATGTAATATAGATATAGATGATACAAATCATGCATGGTGGTGACCTATAAGCCATAACAATGTGTTAATTAATTGGTTTTTTTATTATCTCATATACAACTTTTCAATTGCTATAACCTCATTTGTTAGTAGAACGTGTGTACCGTGATTTGCAATTAGAAAAAACAAGACCCACCATCGCATTCGCACCTGCCTTATTGGTGAGTGAATTAAATGATTTCATATATAGTACTTTGTCGGTCTGAAATAAAGACAATTATTACGGTGGTGTTCATCAATCAGTTCACATCTTTATCTTTGAAAAATGTGTTCACTTGCTTTAATTTAGATGTGAACACCTATGGGTGCATATATGCTTTCATACTTTACCCTTTCACATGTATGTATTAGATTATATACTACCCTTACAAACCCTACCTGGTTACAATGTCTTCTTCTAGGGTTAATGGCAGCCGCTTTGATGTATTTCTAAGCTTTAGAGGCGAAGACACACGTCATTCATTTAGTGATCATCTTTATGATGCACTAAATCGAGCAGGGATCAGTACTTTTAGGGATGATGAAGAAGCCAATAAAGGCGAAGAACTTAAGCCTGAAATTGAGAGAGCAATAAAAGAGTCAAGGAGTTCGATAGTTGTGTTGTCTAAGAACTATGCAACTTCTGCATGGTGTCTTGACGAGCTATTGTTGGGATTTTAGAACCAGTTAACCATTAACCTCTACGAGTACGCAGCGGATATTGGATCTAGTTAATGCAATTAGGTTAACAGGTAATAATAAACAAATAATTAATACAATATTAATTAATTAAAAGGGATAAAAGAAAAACTAACCTTGCTTGGCAATTGATCTCTATTAACGGAACAAGAAACCAATACGAAACTTTAAGTATCTAAAATAGATACCTCGAAGAGTATCACACACAAACCCGATAACGTATACGTTCGATATTGAAGCTAGTCGAGAACGTAATTAAAACCGATCAACAAGTGATACAACTTGAAAATTACAAAACCCAAAACCTTGCTGCTAAACCATTCAACTAGGAACTTTTAGAAACAAGAATATCAATCAAACCAAACACTAACACTTCTTGGATTAAAACTAATTCAAGTATAGTATTTGATAAAATCTAATAAACCATAATATGAATAATTAAATATTCAGTTAGATATATTAGATTAGATCAATCATAGGTTGACAGTAATGGATAGACGCCATTATGCATGTATTGTCACATACATGTGAGGTATTTAGATATACATACATGTCGTGAATTATTATCTGTCCCATGTGAGGTGAGAATGTTTGTTTTTATAGTCAAACCAAACCGACCCTTGGTATTGCTATGCCTTGGTCAACAAGTTCAAGCTCAAGCAAACCCAAATCCTACCTTACTGCCCGATCAGTGGAGTTGTCAAAGCCCAAGGCAAAATCCATTCGTCCCATGTATATGTCAAACATCAGCTCATGGATCGAATTAATGATCGGGTCAAGTCATGCATAATATGGGTATGTAATTCAAGTATCGAATCGTTCAACACGTATACTTTCGTGTTTATCGTGTATGCCCCCATGGCTCACACACTTCTAGTCGTTCACGTGTGTTTATAACTCCACAAACCAACACTCCCACTTGGGAGTTCGGTGTCGAATGGCACACAAAACTAACGACGGAAACGCTTAGCAAACGCTCTCACTCGCTTTTTAACTAAAAGTGTAGAGAGAATAGTTTCGTAAAGTTTCTCGAGAGCATGGTCATTCAATGTCTTGCTCTAATCATCCTTTGTTATAGATACCGTTAAACCATGGATTATGGATCTCAAATCATTCCATATAGTTTAACCATTTAGAATCTCATTATAGAATTTAATAAGATATACCAAATGTAATCAAGTATCATCTTGCATTACCCTCTGGTTCGGCCGAACAATTATCTTTTAAATGCGGAGGCGCCATGGTATCTTTCTCGCACATATCAAGTGGAGTAACAAATCCTTTATTGACTACAAGTGTTGTGGATCTTGCTTGCATCACTCCGAAATATAGCTTTTATAACTACCTTGTTCGGATAGCGTTTTGCGTATACTTACAAAAATGATATCCACACATAATGAACTTGCTTGTATCTCAAGTCTAAGGATGAAGATAACAAACCATTTTCAATATTTTACTTATGACAAGGATCCAAAAGTAAATGTTTGAAAGTTGGGGAATCCAATATGCATCTCTAGTGAATACATATGAGTTTGGCGGGAACAATCCACATTCTCGTTAGAATTATAACCAACACTCACATTTGCCTTACATAACAATATTCCCATATTGTTAACCGACAATGGACATATTTAGAATAATAAAATCATTCAAGGATTAAACATGCAAATATAGGATAACAATTATTATTATGAATGAATAACAAATACCAAGTATCTTTATTCATCATAAAGTAATAATTGTCTTTCAATCCCAATTATCCAAATACTAAAACAGATATGCATGAAACTCATTTAGTAAGTTGAACCCTAATGTTTCCAACATTCTCGACCTTTCTTTAAAGAAAAACTAAATAGTTATACGAGTAAACTTTTCAATACTTATTTCAAATATCACATATAGTGAGTGATTTGAAATATAAGATGAGTGTCTTATCTCATATGCTCATACTATTGCAAGAATTATAGTATGTAGATGTTGTCTTACCTTGCATGAGGTAGTAAAAGTCAACAACATCTTGTGATCATCTTTCTGGTTTCCAAAAGTGTAAAGTATTCTCATTCCTTAATGTGTAATACAACAATGCTCTATGTTGAGCATAACTAGTTAGCGATTTATCATAAATGATAAATTCCTACTACAACTAGTATAAATAATCCTCTAGCATCATTTGTAATTATACAACACCATGCTTTATAATTCGTAAACATCTATATTAACAATAATCTAAATTCTCTCAATTAGATATTGTTGTTGTCACTCATTTTGTTCTTATACAAAAGCAACAACTAGTCTTATACACAATATAATATATACATGATGAATCCTTAGTTTAAAAACACAAGGTTTCCATCCATGTAAATTATTCAAGTGAAATATATCATTGAAGACTTGCTTGAATAATATATTGCATTTGTGTTGAACTTTATTTTCCGCATTTGTTTATTCCGGATAAACATTTATTCCAAGGTTGTTTGTTTTATTCCTAAATTCCAAGTGAAGTTTCATTCCAAGCTTAAGGATCAATATCTAGCTTAAATAGAATGATATCTTCAATATGTAAATTTAAGGAAAACACATTGCTCCCACTCAATGTCGGATGTACTCAAGAGTTATCTTAATTCAATTAGAATCATATTGTAATTAAATTCAAGATCTCACTCTTAGATGCATGATCCAATCAAAACATGGATTGCTCAAATTTTGTATACTACATAAAGATAATATAGATTTATAACCCTCTTGATTACACAATCGTCCTCAAAAGGTAATCATAAAGAAAGAGTTATAAAATCTAATTATCATATTCAACATACAAATCACATGTATGACAATCAAATATCTTTATATAATTAATGCATGTATTATATAAGAAAATTTAATCATGATCAATTGCTTAAGTATGATTAAAACTTCTTATAAAATGCCAAACATTAATATGTATACAATTTTGTCCTTGTGAGTCTTTCTTCAAAAGAAACTCATTCCAACCTCATAGGTTAACTGTTAGGCGAAACAACAATCAATCACAAAACTTGATTTGCCTTTTAAGGACTGGATCTTATCATTCATAGTTCTAAAATATTTATCAGATTCAAGATGTGATAATGTATTTTAGTAGTTAGCAGATTAACAACAATCTTCTAACTTATATTCCTCAGCAATGATATTAAAAATATCACTCAAGTGATGAGGCATCCTTTCGGATTTATGAATGAGAGTAATCATTATACTTCAGTTAACATTTTCATGTTTAACCTTAGTATGACATTAATAAGTGAATTTTAGAAGGTTAAGTATTTTGTTCTAAAAACTTTGAGATATGTATATCTCCACTTACTTTTGTAAGTAGAGACAATTCTCTAAATACTAAGTATTTAAGCAACAATAAATTGTTCTTTATTGGGAACCACAAAATACATTTTAAGTTCTCATCTCAAGATTTGTTAATAAAATGCTTCATAAGATTTTAACAAATTCAGAACTTAAATCAAGACATAATGGAATTCCTTCCAACAACTCAATTTAGGGTTTATAGAAAAACTCTAATTTAGTATCACTCTACAACCAAAAGTTCTAGCTGCAGTTTTGTGTTTCGTCAAGCTAGGAAGAACATCAAAACTACAATCTTCAAGCTAAGAAGTATAGATTAATCAAAAATCCAAAAGGATTTAGGATTCAATTGGTTTGAGTGGTAAAACCTCAAATCCCTAATGAATTAGGGTTTTCAGTTATAGGTTGTCTTGAATACCATCTAGGTTTGAACTATATTGAGTGTATCCATGACACACGCAATTTTTAACCTTGATATGTTTTGGAGGTAGAGCAATTAAAGCTATCAGAACCAAACTTTATGAATAAGGTTTGATCCAACACATTAGACATACCATAATGAAGTGGTATCCTATGAGTTATTAGAATTGTGAAACTATATCGAATTCTATAGATAACTTAATTTTCTTTGGACCAAATACTTGTCAATTGGGTCGAGCCAAATTGCATATAAAGTATTCTGAACCAAGTGCATGCAATAATGTATATTCATTGAACAATACAAGAACCTTATGTTCACGTGTTCACAAGAAGACAGAACTGTTCAAGGATTATATGTTCATGTGTTAACAAGAAAACATAACATTTCAATAATACATTATAAGTCTTTGAATAATTCAAAGGCCTTATATTTATGTGTTAACTAGAAGACATAACACTTTTACTATACATACTTTATGTTATAAATCATTGACAATTCAAGGACTTTATAATTATGTCTTAACATGTAAGCATAATTATAATAACAAAAGTAATCATGAGCATAAGCTAGCAGAGTTCTATAGTAATTTCAAGTTAATTATATACTTGAATTATGATCATTATCATATAACCATAATTATATTGACTAAAACATGTAGTCAAATTTTGAAGTATCTTAACACTATATCATGACATTTGAATGTAGTAGGGCAACAAACATCTAGCGTGTTCAAGTCCTAGTAGAATCATTATTAGAATGTAGTAGGGCAATAAACATCTCATGTGTTTAAGTCCTAGCATAATTCTTATTTTACATGTAGTAGGGCATTAAACATCTAATGTGTTTAAGTCCTAGTAGAATTATTAGTTTCCTTACCTTGCAGTCAAGAGATACCAATAATGTTGTTGTTCCTTGCACACACTTTGAGATTTCTCCCACTTGTGAAAGGTACAACATCATATTATGAAAACAAACAACACGTGATTGATTGTTCAAATGATATGATAATGTCATAGATATCATAAGTAGTTTAGAACCATAACCCGTAATAAGGAATTGTGGATTATTATTCTATAGATACAGTTCGAGAGCGGCAGCGAGAAGGCAACGTGTTATCTTATAAAATAAAATGCAATTTTCCTTTAAGCAATAGTTGTTCATATTCGGAAGTAATGGATTATTTCAAAGCTAGTTTGAAATGATATGGGTGACTATCAAAGAATAAATCCCGTAGCTCCCATCGAAATTGACAACATTACATGAATGATATTTCGGTCATAAAATGCAACCTCCCATTGGATTTGTCAACATTGTAAGTGTTACATTTCGATGAAAGCATATAGCCGTTTACATACTTTCCTATTCTCTTCAATTGCCTACGAGTAACATGTACTTAGGTATTGAGCAGAGTATATGAAGTTATACTTATGTAGACAATGGACTAGCCTTCTTTTATTCAATTAACTTGAATCTTTAGCATGCAATTCCTCCTTTATCGTCTACATAGCCCCAAGGGTAATTAGCACTTTAGGAATAATAAGAGTTCAAGGAGATTACCTAGCAAATATGCTAGTAATTCCTTTACTCTTTGCGGTTTAAACTCATACATCGTGACAAGTGCAGGATGTTATTTATTTTGGTAGCTCTAAACACAATGTTTCCAGTTACACAAAATATTCTATCTTTCAATTATCTCTAGACCACAAAAGGGTAATGAAAGATCATAAATGAGTTTTTCAATTTGTAATCCTATCTTAGTTTGTCAACTAAGGAGAAAAGATAGGTATAAGTCTCACTCTTCTTACTAGGAAAAGAGACTAAGTTTGTCTTTCAAAGAAAAACAAATTTGTTTACAAATTATGTTGCAATAACACAATTAATCAGAACATAAAAAGTTCAAATCTAGTATTTTCGATAATTACATTCTTAAAAGAATTAACTACCCAATTAATTACTAATTAAGACTAAGATCCATCTTGCAACCCCACTTAATTACCATAAATTCGACCGATTGTGTAAAAAATAGGACAAGAGGCGGCGGCGTTAATTGCAAAATGCAACTCGGTTTATGAGGATGTTTAAGGCATTAGTATCAAGTAATAATGTCAAAAGCATGTTTAGTTCTCATCTTATGCCTCGGGTCCGAGGTCGACCGAGTTAACTCGATATAAGTCAACCAAGTATGAGCGTGTAAAAATAACCGGAGGTCCGACCGGTGAGAAATAATTACCATGGGTTGGAAGGCCCTTAGGTCCGACGGAGAAGTCAATCAAGTGCACGTGTTCATAGTTGGGTGGCATAGACTTAATATTAACAAATAGGTATGCACACATAAATGTGGTAAAAGTCGTGTACAAAGAAGCATGCAAAACAACTTTGTAACACTAATTTTAAAAACTTTGGTAATGACACTGTAGTGATCATCATGGTTCACAGTAGCTCGATCGAGCATGGGAGGCAGAGGACCGTAGTGGCGTGAAGCATAACCTTAGACATCCTTTCGGTGCGACTGTGCGCACCTCTTTGAACCCCCTTTTGAGTTTGTTCTAGTGGGTGAGCCGTACATCCCAAGTGTCCATAGCGTCAAGTTTTTAAATTCTTGAAAACGTGTTTCATATGTTAGGTCACTTTATTTTACAAAAACAATTTTCCATGAATCAAATAGCAGGTCACAATGAGCATGATATTTAGGCGTGTAAATAAAGACCAATATTAATGTTATGGTTACGATATGTATTATTCCATATTGCATACAATTAGGTGTCAAAACAAGTAATAATGCACATATAGGAATCACAAACATACAAGCATAAACATTAATATAAATAACACATATTGTTCGAGTCCTCTTCGAGTCTTCCCAAACGGAGAACCATAAGACCGTCACTGGGATGCGGTACCTAGATCTCCCATACATCACTTAGAAAAGCAATTGAGTGGGTCTTGTGGGGGAAAAACACATAAAGCATGACAATCCCAATTAACAAGTAATTCGCAATATATGTATTTAAATCAATATGTAATTCTAATTATCACAATAATTCTAATTAACAATTAATCAATACAAATTAACTTTTAATTCTAATTAGCAAGTAATTTTAATTTAACATGTAATTCTAAATTAACAATTTAATTTTAATTAACAAGGTAATTATAATTCACATGTAAATTAAATTCTAATTATCAATATAATTTTAATTTGTGTGTGACTAGTTATTATTTATTAAAATTTGACAAGTATTGCATGTAATTGTCAAAATTAAAATAAAACAAAATAACTAAACTAGGTTTCATGCCGCCCTTTTAAAACATGTTTATAAATATCGAAAGCGTGTAACCCATAATCGCAAAACGAATTGACTCGTGATGCCACTGTTGGGATTTTAGAACCGGTTAACCATTAACCTCACGAGTCTGCAATGGATATTGGATCTAGTTAATGCAATTAGGTTAACGGTAATAATAAACAAATAATTAATACAATATTAATTAATTAAAAGGGATAAAAGAAAAACTAACCTTGCTTGGCAATTGATCTCTATTAACAGAACAAGAAACCAATCTAAACTTTAAGTATCTAAAATAGATACCTCGAAGAGTATCACACACAAACCCGATAACGTATACGTTCGATATTGAAGCTAGTCGAGAACGTAATTAAAACCGATCAACAAGTGATACAACTTGAAAATTACAAAACCCAAAACCTTGCTGCTAAACCATTCAACTAGGAACTTTTAGAAACAAGAATATCAATCAAACCAAACACTAACACTTCTTGGATTAAAACTAATTCAAGTATAGTATTTGATAAAATCTAATAAACCATAATATGAATAATTAAATATTCAGTTAGATATATTAGATTAGATCAATCATAGGTTGACAGTAATGGATAGACGCCATTATGCATGTATTGTCACATACATGTGAGGTATTTAGATATACATACATGTCGTGAATTATTATCTGTCCCATGTGAGGTGAGAATGTTTGTTTTTATAGTCAAACCAAACCGACCCTTGGTATTGCTATGCCTTGGTCAACAAGTTCAAGCCCAAGCAAACCCAAATCCTACCTTACTGCCCGATCAGTGGAGTTGTCAAAGCCCAAGGCAAAAATCCATTCGTCCCATGTATATGTCAAACATCAGCTCATGGATCGAATTAATGATCGGGTCAAGTCATGCATAATATGGGTATGTAATTCAAGTATCGAATACGTTCAACACGTATACTCGTGTTTATCGTGTGTGCCCCCATCGGCTCACACACTTCTAGTCGTTTACGTGTGTTTATAACTCCCACAAACCAACAGCTATACTTGATCCTTGACGAAAGGAGGAATTGCAATCATTTCACTCTACCAGTTTTTTATCACGTAGATCCTTCAGATGTTAGGAAACAAAATAACACTTTCGCCTTAGAAGTCCAAGACTCTTCAAGGTGGACAGATGATAATGTACATAGGTGGAAGGCAGCCCTTACGGAAGTTGCTAATCTGTCAGGGATGGTTCTTTATGGGTTTGATTCTCTGTCCCTAAACACATTCTAAATGATACTATTGTGATACAGTTTTTTTATTTTATTTTTTGGAATGCAAATATTCCACTTATATATGTCTCATTATTGACCTGAACCGCTGAACCCACAAATTTTTTTGTTGATGAGCAATTCAAAGACCACTAGTAAATGTCTAAATCTCTTTGGTCTTTGGTATGTGATCCTGCACTAATTGATTACTATTGGCGAAAATTATTTTTTTAGGCGATTTTGGCTCATGGTTACACTTTGGTGAAATATAAAATGGTATAGAATTTTATGATCTATCTGACATGATTGTTAGATGAAAAAACTATTAAAGGTATGTTTGGCAACATTACGTCGAGTGGAGCTTGAGCTTATAGGTGGAGTTTATAAGAGCTCAAGCTTGAGCTTGTAGGTGGAACTTACAATAGTTGAAGTGGAGCTTTTACTTTTAGATGTACTTTACAAAGTAGAGATAATAATTTTTAATTGTAAAATGACAAAAAATAACTAACTGACAAATCATGTAATATACCCATAAGTGTATCATTGTAATTAACACTTTCAAAAGCTCAAGCTATGGTCATAAGCTACTTCTAAGGGGCTTCTACTTTTAGAGCTTATGTGATCATATCTTGAGCTCATAAAGTAAACTCTCAGCTCGTCATCCAAACGAAATTTGTAGCTAGCAAGAACTTATTTTTATAGGCTCAAACTCTCTTTAAGCTCACTCCACGAGTCCACGTACACCAAACATATAAGTGATGTTGGGAATAAGTTGGGAAGATAAATGTTGTATGTTATATCTTTAGAAGGAAAAGTTGAGAATAAATAAGTTGTTGAGAACTTGAGATTACTTCTTTGCTTGGTCCTTAAGTTTGATGGTTATGAGTTAGGTTTGGAGTGAGCTTAAGGATATATATGCTTTATACTATAGAATATTTATAGGGATCACAAGTGATACCCCTCCATGTTTTTTGGTTTTTTTTATTATTTTTTTATTGTTTATATCATAAAACTATGAAACGGAAAGTGCGGAATAAAAAAAATATAAAGTTTAACAAGTCAAAAGTATTAAACTGACAAGTATGAAACAAAAACTGATAAAATTATGTTGTACTGTAAATAAAAAATCAAAGGTTCATGGGCCGGGGTTACCAATAGTACCCTTTTATAGTTGACTCTGAAGATATGGTTATGAGATGAGCACTTCTATAAAAGTATTATTAATTATTCAACTGCTATATATAGATTATATTCAGTAAGAGATGGGAATGATGTAACTGAGTTTGAAAGTATTATCATTTTTTATAAAAAAAAGTTTGTTCATGCATACATTTTTCTTAGAAATTGTAAAATTACTAGTATTGATTTTATCAGTTTTGTTGCTGAATTTACACGTTAACACTACTCGATGGATCACGTATAATTCTTTAGCTTTATTCTCTTAAGTTAATTTTATACAAACAAACACAGATTCAAACTAAGACACCATAAATTATTCAACAAACTTCGCCACTTAATTCAAACTGCAGACTCATACTACATGATCAGTAGAATGTTTTAATGACTCAAAGAAAGAAAACATGTACAAAACTCAACTAGAACACATATCATAAAGATCAAACCCTGACAGGGACAGAGATAATTACACACACAAAAACTCAGTTACATAATGAAAATAAAAAGAGAAAATGTCTTCATATATTTCTTCAACCAAAATATCTTGATCTTTAGCATATTTACTCCGCCAGTCCCTTTAGAACAAGAAAAGTGCACACAGGTACTAATTTATGTAAATGTGTCACAACATTACCTCTGACTTTTACCTGATATAACCTTTAGACCCTGAACAAGATTTAGCTTATAAATCTAATATATTTGATATCGGGCCTGTTTGGTAGGAGTTGTTTTAGAGCTTTTTCTGGAGTTGTTAGTTTTTTGTTATAAAATAATCTCCTTTAAAACAAGTAGCTCTGTTTGGATACATGAACTTTAAGCTTTTATTTTAAACAAGTAGCTCCTAAGTGAAAAGCTGATTCATGAAGCTTTTAAAATAGTTTGGAGCTTTTAAAATTGTAATTACTGATATACCCTCCAACTATATTACAATCTTTTCTAAATTAGATATGATTATTGAGATTTATGCATACGAACTATAATAATAACAATAATAATACCAATAATCATAATAAATATTGGATATGTTGTACCACTATGCTAAAACTACAATTTATAGATTTGTTATTGGATCTGATTAACCACAATAATATATATATTGACAGGTCATTCGGAATATTAAAGAAACGGCGAAAAGTGCTTGGTAGAATGCTCAGTCTAGTGTGCAAACTCAAATTGATGTTATTATGGCAGCATTTGCTTTGCATAATTCGTAATAGTGATGAAGAGGATATTATATTTACTACGATTGAGCAACATCCAAATTACATAACACCCCTGATGAACTTCACAATGTTCATGGCCATGAAAAATAAAAGGGAAAATGACAAAAAAATGCATCGAACTTGACACTTGTTGTCATTGTGTGTAGCCAACTATTTTTTTTTTTCATTGTAACACAAACCTTTTGAATTTTGTCATTGTATGTAGCCAGTTAGGTGAATTTGTGTTATTGTATGTGAGTTAGGCTTAGCGTTACATCGTTAGTCCTTTTATATTAACGATCGTTAGTAAATAACTTAAAATTTCGTTCTCCTACGTTTTATTCGTTTCATCCGTTATTATCGTCTTCTTCCCTTTTACGATTTCGTCCGTTTTACACGTTTTCTTCGTTTTCGTCCGTTTTACGTTTCTTAGTTTTACAAGATTTCGTCCGTTTTACGTTTACGCTTTCGTTTTACGTTTCTTAGTTTTACGTTTTCTTAGTTTTACGTTTTCTTCGTTTTACGATTCGTCCGTTTTACGTTTTGCTTGTTTTACGTTTTCTTGGTTTTACGTTTTCGTCCGTTTTACGTTTTACGTTTTCTTAGTTTTACGTTTCTTCCCGTTTTACGTTTTCTTCGTTTTACGATTTGTCCGTTTTACGTTTTCGCTCGTTTACGTTTTTACGTTTTCTTCGTTTCGTCCGTTTTACGTTTTCTTCGTTTTACGATTTTGTCCGTTTTACGTTTCGCTCGTTTTACGTTTTCTTCCGTTTTACGATTTAAAACGTTTTACGTGTTAAACGTTTTACGAGCTAAAACGTAAAACGTTTAAAGCGGTAAAATCAAGAAAACGTAAAACGGACGAAAACGGAAGAAAACATGTAAAACGTAAAACGGACGAAACGGAAGAAAACGTAAAACGATGAAAACGAAGAAAACGTGAAGAAAACGGTAAAACGGACGAAACATGTAAAACGAAGAAAACGTAAAACGAAAGCTAAACGTAAAACGGAAGAAACGTGTAAAACGGGACGAAAACGAAGAAAACGTGTAAAACGGAAGAAAACGATAAAACGTGTAAAACGGACGAAACGTAAAACGGAAGAAAGCGTGTAAAACGGCGGCGTGTAAAACGGACAAAATCGTAAAAGCGAAGAAAAGCGTAAAAGCGGACTAAAACGGAAGGCGTGTAAAACGGAAGAAAACGTAAAACGAGCGGCGTGTAAAAGCGGACGAAATCGTGTAAAATGGAAGAAAACGTGTAAAGCGGAAGAAAACGTAGAAAGCGGACGAAACGGAAGAAAGCGTGTAAAGCGGATAAATCGTGTAAAAGGAAGAAACGTGTAAAAGCGGCGGCGTGTAAAAGCGTAAGAAGAACGAAATTTTAAGTTATTTACTAACGATCGTTAATATAAAAGGACTAACGATGTAACGCTAAGCCTAAGCGGGTATATACAATAACACAAATTCACCTAACGGCTACATACAATGACAAAATTCAAAAGGTTTGTGTTACAATGAAAAAAAAAATAGTTGGCTACACACAATGACAACAAGTGTCAAGTTCGATGCATTTTTTTGTCATTTTCCCAAAATAAAAATGTCTCTCAATGAACATCTAATGAGATTAAACGAATCTGGAATGATATTGTTACATCAATATAGAATACATCGTCAGTGACTGTTACAAGCATGTTCTGTTTAAGCACTATGACTATTATTAATAAAATGAGTTTATTAATTTTATTTTTTACATTTGTTTACAATTATAGATATGTCATTTTACATCTTATAATTAGAGTTAACAACTAACTTACCAAACACTTTTATTGAAAAAGATACGAATTTGTAGCTCATGTTATGACTTTCGACTTACAAGACATCTGCTTTTCAAATTATTTTGCCAAACATACCCATCTTCTCGTTTATCATACAACTTTTGAGTCTTCCAATAAGCTTGCTCATATTGCTTTTGTTATTGCAGGTCTGAAACAGATTTTATAAAGGAAATTGTTACAAGAATTTATAATAAACTGGATCGGAAAGAAGTCCAACTCCCACTAAATCTAATTGGGATAGAGACTCGAGAAGAGGAGATCAAATCATGGTTAAGGAAAACTAATGTTGAATTTTTAGTGATTTGTGGCATGGGTGGAAGTGGGAAGACAACAATAGCCAAGCATGTTCTGGATTCAAATTGGGCGAAATTTGAAAACATCAGCATCCTTGAAGACATTGGTAATAGATGTAGAGAATCACACGGGTGTTTGCTTGAGCTACAACAACAACTTTTTGGAGATATTTTAGGGGGCAAGAGAAGAAAAATACCCAGTGTTTGCCAAGCTACTTTGAAGATTGAAGAGGCCTTACAAATGAAGAAGGCACTTATTCTTCTTGATGACATTGTTGAACCGAGCCAGTTAGAAGCCTTACTTGGATACGGAAATATTAATAAACAAAGCAAGGTGATAATTACAACCACAAAAAATAGTATAGTTAGATGGCTTGAGTCTAGATCTTGGAGGTGTCAAGAGTACAAGGTGAAATTGCTAAATGTTGATGAAGCGTTAAAGCTTTTAAGTCTCCATGCCTTTAAATCCGAAGTTCCTAAGGAAGGGTTCGATGAGCTTGCACTAAAGGCGGTACGATATTGTGAAGGAAATCCACTTGCTCTTGAAGTGTTGGGTTCCTCTTTACATGAGGACAATACAATCCAGTATTGGGAAAGTCATTTGAGATTATTCGAAAATGATATGAATCATAAAATTCAGCATGTACTCATGAGGAGCTATGAGTCATTGCCGTACAACTCTGAGAAAGAGTTGTTTCTGCATATTGCTTGTTTCTTTGTTGGCATAGACAAGGATTATGTGGTAAAGATACTGGAGCATGATTACTCTGCAATATCTGGGATCAAAGCCCTGACTAACAAATGCCTTCTTTCTGTTTCCCCAAGCAAAAAACTCATAATGCATCGATTGCTTCAAGAGATGGGGAAAAACATAGTTCGTCAAGAATCATACAAAGACGCTGCAAAACGAAGTAGAGTGATGGGCAATGACTCTTATGAGATATTATGCAAAGGAAAGGTAATACTTCATACTTCTTATGTGTATGTTTAAGCCTATGTTTCTTGATTTTCACGCCTTCCTATTTCATCTCTATATTCTCATCCTCTTTTCTTTTAGGGTTCGGAAACGATTGAAGGTCTGGCACTAGACATGAGATTGCTGAGAGACGAGAAGGTTGCATTAAAGGTAATATAAAATAAGTGACTTCTGATAGATCTATGTTTAAACATATCCATTATATTTTCGGGATTTTGTAGGTTTACAATTATATCTTTGAAGTAGGAAGAAATGAATATGAATGATTTATTATGCTATAACGTTATTTGTTATGTTCCTTTTTGGTTTATAATGAGAGATTTGTTATTACAAATGATATAAATACGAATTTCATGCACATATATATCCATTAGCATCAAGGATTTGGGTTTGTGGGCATGAGTATAATATATATTTGTGGGGACTAGTTTGTAGTAGTCTCCTGTTTAATAGAAGCATGAAAAAGGTACAAGTCTGTTTTATTATGAACAAGTGATTATGGCTATGGCATAACTTTATTGGAGGTTGTTTCAACACCATGGTTATGAACAACACAACAATCTATTTCAATGTGTTTGGCATTATTGTTTAGTGAAATGGTTTGACTGTTACTCAAATATTATCATTGCTATAACTAACTATTAATTCTTTAAATAAACTTCAGAGGGATTTGTAGGAGGGTACATTAAGTATCGTGTAGAGTTGATTTTTCTTCCTAGATTATCCCCGACCCTTGTCAGGCTGGAGTCTAACAATATACTTCGAAAATTTCTGATTATGACTCGATAAACAGCCAGGTGTACATTCATCAAGGATTGGGAAATTATCTTTAGGTGCTTCATGCATAGTATTATAAATTCTTGTAACAAATATCTTTGTAGTGTGTATTTCTGTAAATGATGAAGGCTAACTCATTTTACTACAAAATTTTCAGTCAAAAGACCTCAAGACGGATGCACTTACAAAAATGGATAGACTCAAGTTACTCCAGTTAAATTATGTGGAACTCACCGGACCCCATGAGAAATTTTCAGAAGATCTAAGATGGCTGTGTTGGTTTGGATTTTATTTAATAACCATACCCTCTTACTTATTCATGAGAAACTTGGTGGCTATAGATATGAGCTGTAGCAAGTTGGAAGTATTTGACCCGCCTGTGGTAGGGAATTTAGTATCCTCTTTTCTTTACTTTCCATTTAGTTTTGTTCAGACTAAAGTCCTAATCTTGTTAACTTTGGAACAGGATCTTCCATTACTGCAGATCCTAAACCTTAAAGACTCGTACGATCTACTCGAAATTCACAATATTTTTCGACTCCCAAATCTTGAGACTTTAATTGTTTGGAACTGTCACAATTTGGTTCATGTCTGTGAAAGCATTGGAGGCCTCAGAAGTCTTGTTGAAGTGAACATGACAGGGTGTGAAAACCTAGGAAAATATTCAGGGGAGCATATAAATCCGTCAAAAAAGCTAAAATCTTCAGTTTTTGGTGAAGGAAGTTCACGAAAACCTTCCCTTGATTTTCCAAGTTCATTAGAGAGGTTATTCCTCAAGGACTGCAATATTGAGTGTTCGGATTATTTCCCTCTTAGTTTCAGCGATCAATCATCTTTGCAGTACTTGAATTTAGGCAATGGCCTGTTTGTAGACCTGCCTTATTACACTCATCTAAAAAATCTTCGGGTCCTTGACTTGAGTTTGTGCTCAAAACTTAGATGGCTTCTATGTCTCCCAAGTAAACTTGTAGAATTGTATGTATATTACTGTGAGTCATTGGAGATAGTAAGCTTTGAATTACAACAATTCACGTTGCAAGAGTTTGGATATGAAGGTTGCAGTAGTTTATCCGAAATCCAGGGCTTTCTTAAATTGGTTCCCCTAGCCAAACTTAATGAAATTGACTTGGGACACATGAAGTGGCTAAAAGATCATCAAAATCTTCAGATATGCTTGGTTGGGGATGATGAGCTCACCATTGGCAGGGATTGTTGTGCACAGGTTTGTTGTTCCTCTATTAAACACATGCATAACCACACACACAAGCACGTCACATCCATGTGCAAACTGATTATATATGAATTGATAAATTCTTTTTAAACTCATGTGCCACAGATGTTGTATGAATTCGATATAATGAGCATATCTCTGCCAAATGTAATGGATTTAAATATGAAGCCTGAGTATACTTCACTATCATCAAGTTTGTCCTTTGAAGTGCCTTCGTGTCCCAGGAATAGGAGGCTCAAAGGATTAAATGTGACTTTTAAATATACCTTACAAGGTTATGATTGGCCTTGGTTTGCTAAAATCAGTACAGCTAATGGCGTTGATTTGATGTACAACCCTAAAGTCTTCGGTAAACCTGAATTTGGTGAGGTTGGTTTGTGGTTAAGCTACTGGCCAATTGGAAACATGTTAAATGTTGGAGATAAAGTTCATGTATCTATTAGGGCTTTGAAGCACGGATTTATAGTACTTAAATGTGGTGCAAGCCTTGTGTTCACGGATGACAATTTAGCTAATGCAAGTGTGGAAAATAACGTGCGGCCCTTTGGAGGAGATTTGTCTGGATTTCAACTGAGCACAGGAGCGTACTATCTATGTCGGCGTGATTTCTTTGAGTTAATGGAGGTTGGAAGACTAATTCCTGGCTGGTTTAGGAATTTAGTTGGTGATACCATTGACGATACAGAGGTTAGAGGATGGAGAAAGACCGGTCGACCTCAACTGCCAAATCCATCAATTACAGAGTTAAAAACTGTTAGGTGCATCATCCATGGTCCTGAAACGGTAAATATGCTCTATAATATTTGTTTTTATTTTTATTTTTGGGCAACAGATTATTACATAAAAGCGCCTAAAGATGTTTTTGGTGGATGGTCTAAATGAACTTTTGTTAGATGTCTAAAAGAGCCTAGTTGTGATTTGCTAACTCAGGAGGATATTTACAAGATCATGAAGAGAGTTAAATCATCTGTAAGAGATAAGAGTGGTGAATTAAGCATGGACGAGGAGACATTGAAATCTATCACCAAACCTGAACTTAGTGATGCAGCAAAAGAGGTATATCTTGAAGTAGTCTTTGATTGTGATAGAACCTTTATGAAATTGCTCACAGATTTCATTATTAGCGAGTCTTTGGTACTAAATCTATTTTATGTTTAAATCTAGTTAGAGACCATTAGACACTGAGTTGGCCCGACAACATGTTAACACTGGATTGAGACAAAACTAGTGAGATTGTTGATATTCAATGTTTCATGAGTTTTGTTCTTGCTGTTAATCGTTGTTGTTTGGATACTGTAAGGTTGCTCATATGATATCTATGTATGTATTATGGTTATGCTAACATAACATGTAACCACCGGGCATATGTTAATGTGCATAAAATTGATTGAAAAAATGTATTTAGTTATAGTACTCTCTGCGTCCCAAAATAAGTGTCAGGTTTGACTCTAAAAGTCAAACCTGGTTCAACTTTGAGCTTTTTTTTTTTTTTTTTTTTTTTTTTTTTAATACTTGAAAAATTATACCAATTAAAAATAAATTTAAAACCCAATCCATTCATATATTTTGCATCAAGTATTATATAACACCCGCAAAATATAGATAAGGTCAAAGTTGAACCATTTTGACTTTGAAAAGTCAAAATGGATACTTATTTTGGGGCGGAGGTAGTAATCTGTATCATTTTTGTTATAAAAGGAAAATTCATGTTTATTGAATGTAGCATAACATGATCACTGGGCACATGTTAGCAAAACCCATTTATTATTATTAGAGTTAATTACATAATTGGTCCTTGTGGTTTGTCGGATCTTGCAGAAAATGTCCCTGAACTTTTTTTTGACGGGTCATGTCCTCGTGGTATGCAAAAGTTACGGGTTTGGTCCTTTGACGGGTCATGCTGTTAGTTGACCGTTAACTTGCAAACCACATGGATGATAATGAAAAAAAAAAAAAAAAAAAAAAAAAAAAAATTGTTTAAAAAAAAAACTGATTAAAAAAAAAAAAAAAAAAAAAAAAAATTGAAAAATTGTTTAACGTTTACAAAAATATTTATTACACTTAAATTTGTGCTTATGTATAATGTGAGGCCTAAGAAAATTTTTTTTTTTTTTAATACTATTAAATTTTTTCAACATATACAACATGAGGGCTAAATTTTTTATTAAACTCTAAAAATGAAAAAAAAAATTAGGCCGCCATGGCGTGAGAACTTAAATTTTAATCGTATTTTATGCGTTTTGCACAAAATCGCATTAAAATTTAGCCCCTCACGTTATAAGTTCTTATCGTTTTGTACAAAATAAGCACTAAAATTTAAGCCCTCACGTTGTCGGCCTAATTTTTTATTTTCATTTTAGAGTTTAATAAAAAATTTAGGCCTCGTATTTATCATCATCAAAATTTAAGTATAATAATTAAAAAAAAATTCTCTTAGGCCTCGCATTATCATAAGCACCAATTTAAGTGTAATAAATATTTTTTAAACGTAATTTTTTTTAAACAATTTTTTTTTTAAATCGTTTTTTTAAACAATTTTTTTTTTTTAATCAGTTTTTTTTAAGTTTTTTTTTTTTTTTTTGTCGATTACATAATCGTCGCGTGGTTTCAAGTTAAGTTAACGGTAACTAAACATGACCGTCAAAGGACCAAACCCGTAACTTTTGCATACCACGAGGACATGACCCGTCAAAAAAAAGTCAGGGTCATTTTCGCAAGATCCAACAAACCACAGGACCAATTATGTAATTAACTCTTATTATTATTATTATTATTATTATTTATTTTTATTTTATTTTTTATTTTTTTATTTTTTATAAACATTCTTTATTAAAGCTGAAGAGTTCTACAAAAGTTAGTGGGAAGTTTAGAAATTCAAAAGTTATTATTATTATTATTATTATTATTATTATTATTATTCAAAATCCTTTGTGTTGTGGCATTGACATTAGCTTGTAACCTAAATCTGAAAAGCAGGAGCTAAGTAACGATGATTTGAGAAAGGCAATACGTGAGATCCTCGAAGAAACTGACTTCAATACGGTGAGAATCTTGTACCATTATGTGTGTTCATAATTACGGAACACCCTCCTTTTTGCAGTTTGTTAATTAATGGTTTTTACGGTACTTTATCTGTTTTGTAGGCAAGCTTTAGTTATATTATCAAGCAGCTTGGTAAGCAGCACCCTCATTCCTCATTAGTCAATACTTTTCAATGGTTATTTTGCTTTATTTTCTATGGGTCAATCGGGAAGAGGAAAAGACCTGAAAGTGAAGAACAAGTCAAACTAGAATGCACTTTCAATGCAACAATCTTCCATTGTACTCTTTTGTTATCGACAAACTAGTTCGTTAAATAAGCTTTTTGGGTCCACCTTTAACCCGTAACCCAAACCACCAATTTTGCTACCTATAGTCATCAGTGTTGGGCTTTACTTGGGTGTATAACATTCTTTTTCTGTAATTTGTTTCAGGCAAGCGATTCAATACAGATTTGACATCAAGAATGGCATCGATTAAGTTGATGATCCAGGAAGAGCTGACTAGAATGAGCGGAGTATCCGAATTGAAAATAGTTGATTTTCCTTATGACCTAGGTTGCACGGACACGGACACTGACACGGACACGGACACGGACACGGACAGCGTCTGGCAAAGTCTAAAAATATAGGACACGGACTGGGATGGACACGAATTTATATATATATATATATATATATATATATATAAAACATGTATAAAACATTAAAATCAAATGAAATACCATGTTTCATAGACAAATTTAAGAGTACATTCATAAAGTCATATCAAAGCAAAATAGCAAAAACATGGTTTCATAGCCAAATAGCCAACTAGCTAGTCATCTTCATGATCAACTATATCATCCGTTGTGAATAACATTGCTTCCATTTCCGGCTCATCAAGAGAAAGGTTGGCCATTCCAAGTATCCCAACATCATCTAAAGTGTCAAATCCATCTCCTCCCAAATCCACATGCTACTCTCACCTTTTATGTAGTCGGAGATTGCCTTGATAGAAGACTAAGATTTGAATGCACAAAACTAAGTCTTCGCCTCTTTGGGGTGTAATCTTGTTCCTAAGCAAAGAGTTTATGAAAGAATATGTACTCCATTTCTCTCACAACATGAAGATGAACAAGGTTGCCCAAGTAATTTCAATGCTAAATTTTGAAGCAATGGAGTTGAAGATCGATATGTAATCCACCACAAATCGGGATCAAACATCCACGCATACTAATCGAATCGGTGCTTGCAAACTCCTCACGGCTCCGAGAACTTGGCAAACTCCGTCGGACTTCTTTACGCTCAGTGGGAAGGAAAATATTTCGAAAACACTTATGCCTTTCATCGTAAATCTCTTTATCCTTATGTGGGGAACCCGATTGCGAGACTCGTTAAGCCATTGAGACTATAATACCTAGGGTTCAAAGAGTGAGCCAAACAATGAAGAGGTGTGTTGCTTTTGGCCCAACGATCCACTAGTATAGTGTGCACAATAGAGTAAAAGTCGGAATCTTCATCTTCTCGTTTTCCTTCATGGCGGTAGATAACCACTTTCACCTTCTCTATCATAGAATCCCACCAATCATACACCAAGTGAAGACATGGTTTATCGGTATCCGCCTTCCTTAACATCTCATATATAGGCTCTGTGAAATCAATAATGTAATCAATCTTATCCCACCACAAATTGTTCAATATCTTCTCCTTGACCAAAGCTGCTTTTTGAACATCATCCTCCCTATAGTTTGCCCAATTTGGGCTAATTACCATATTCAAAAGCCCTTGCTTGATAAGCTTAAATCTTTTAAGCATGATAATGCTAAACAAAATGAGTCTCTGCAATCGAAAGCAACTTCAACTGTGAATTAGCATTAAACATTGACAATCGCATAGAATGATTCACAATGAAGTTCTTAATAGCCATTACTTCTCCAATAACCTCGTAATCCAACTACACTCTTCATATGTTTCGCATTCGCTTCGTATTCTTTGCAAAGACAAATATTTTTCAAAGCAAGATTCAATGTATGCACCACACACGAGTCAAAAATATGACTAAAGCGGTTTTCAATTAACAACCCCGCACTCCTACACAGGTGCATTATCAGTAATCACTTGAACTACATTTGAGGGCCAACCGATAAAATAACTTCTTTGAGTGTCGAAAATGAAGTGCTTATCTTTGTATTTACCCTCACAATTGACCGCTTGTAAGAACATTGGACCACCTTCACTAGCCGCCATAAAATTGATAATTGGCCTTCTTTGAGCATCCGTCCACCCATCACTAACAATGCTCACACCTTTTTCCTTCCAAGCCATCTTAAGAGGTTCAAGCAACCCTTCAATGTGTTGTCTTTCCTTTGCTAAAAGCGAGGTTCTCAAAGCATTATAACCTGGAGGAACATAACCAGCAAGATTTTTGCTATTTGCGGCTCTAGTAAATGACCTAATGTAGTATGGATTTTTGGCAAGAGAAAATGCCAAACCCGATGAATAGAACATCCTTGCAATCTCAGAATCTAAATCTTGTCGAGCTTGTACATTGAAAGCCATCTCAAGAGGGGTGTCACCCGTTACCTTCTTTCTTTTGTTTGGTAGTGGATCATGACCTTGAAGGCGAGTTCCCATTGAAGTTCCCGTAGAAGCCGCCGATGATGAAAAAGAATTAGTTCGGCTATTAGATGGTGGAAGTGGTACTTGTTTAGGTAAGACTCTAGCCGCCCTTGTTTCATACTCTGCTTGTTCTCTTTCCATCGTAACCAAGTCTTGAGAAGTTACCTTGGTACATTTAGAAACTCCGGTACCACCAATCTTTAGTAAATGACTTTTTACTCGTAAATAAGAACCCGTAAATACTCTCTGCAATAGTTACACGAAAACCGAACATTCCTCCTCCACTAATTTTCTCCAACAACAACATGCTTCCAAAGAGGTTGTTTACTTGTCTTCGCTCATTGTTTAGTCTCTCTTGTCTAAAAGTCTATGACTAATCAGCAAAGTGCAAACAATTTATTTATTTACTCTATTAGAAAAGACAAAGACTAGTCTACTAAATAAATATAACACTATAAAAAGTGAAAGCACTTTCGTCACCAACCCACCATCATCAGTTCATCACATATTCAGAATCTCATTCAAGAAACAAAACAAATATCATCACCACCAACAACTCGATCCCTAATTCAACAAATCTAAATCCCTAATTCGGAATTCCCAAATCAAAATTAGTATGCCCTAATTCCTAGAGAGATATGAAGGTTGAAGAGACAAAGATTCAAATTAGAGAAAAAATAGAAGATGGATACCTGTGTGAATCATGTGGAAGAGACCCGTGTCCTAGAGAGAGATATTTAGGTATTTTTTACTTATTAATTGACGACCCGTGTCCGCCCGTGTCCGACCCGTGTCCGACCCGTGTCCAAAAACGAGTCCAGCTCAAAGCGCACGTGGGACACGGCACGTGCGTGTCCGACACGTGTCCGAGCCGTGTCCGTGTCCGACACGTGTCCGACACCGCCACGTCGAGTTTTTAGCCGTGTCCGTGCAACCTAGCTTATGACATTTAATATGATGAATAACGGTCATTTACTCACCATCTAAACTCAATAATTAGAAAATTATTAGTACATTACAATTCCTTGATGAGGAATTAATGACCATTATAACCATTAGTGAGAATTAAGAACATCGGTTTCTGGCCAAGATAGAAGACACTTACACAAAACATAAGAAACACTTGTTGAAAAGAAGAATATTCAACGAATGAATTCTAGTGAAATCTCAGGCATGTGGTCACGTCCGGCAGTACAACTACTTCGACCGTTGTACCTTGAGAAATAGACGTTAGATAGACGACGAATCTGCTTATATTTTCTATCTCCTTACTGTTTCATCATATTGTAATTCTTTATTATGGTTTTTAGGTAAAGGGGTTACCCTGGTAAAATAAGGTTTGTTATGGTTTTTCTTTTATGATATACGGAGTAGATATTTTTTCGTTGTGCTTTTAACTCTGATTACACGTGATACTTTATACTACTACAAACTTAAAAAATATTTTTGTCCTTTGTTTAAATTAGAGAAGAACAATAGGATTTATCGAAGTGCCAAAATGTTAAACAATGAACAAATTTGCATGTGATAGATTGTACAAAAAAAACCATTTTATGTTATATTGAAACAACTCCTTTGAATGTTCTGAAACACAGTTTGTTTTAAAGTAGATTGAAGTGGAAAGTGTTTTTGGTTTTGACAACAATATTCACATAAGAGCATCCTTTTAATTGTGAAGCTTTATATATGAATAGGTTCAAGAATTTTCTTCGTGCATAAAACTTTTACAACTCTTCAAATGATTCATAATAACACATGCATTAAATTATGAATAGGTTCAAGAATTTGAACCTCTTCATGCCAAATGTACATAAAACAAATGATCACTATGGTTAAAATGAAAGATAAAGCTTTATATAAAATTTAGACCTTTTGATTAAACTACCATAACAGATGCTCTAACATTTAGGTGTGAAGAAAAAAATGAGACTATCGAACAATAATGTGGCAGTAGCTAATCGTAGCTTACCTAGACATGCTCTAAATTGAAAAAACAAAAAACCAAAATAAATAAATAAATAATCCAACAGCTTTTGAGTTGTTTCTCTTGAAGGTTTTAAGGGTGCGTTTGGTATGTTGTTATGGGAATTAAACAATAACTTTCATAGTTATTGCAATTGTTTAAAATTTAAGAATCAAACTATCAATGGATTCCTATAGAACCATAGAAGTGTGGTGAGGTGGGTTTTAGAATTTAGGGTGCATTTGGTTCGCAGAATATTTTTGAATAAATTGTAATCTTTAAAAAGATAATTTGAATGAATTGTAATTCAAAGAATGAGAATATGTTGGAATTATAATGTATTATTATTGTAATCAATGAAATTTATCATTGTGTTTGGTGCTAACTATATTTTTAGTAGGGTTTCTTTCTTATTGAGGAGTGTAGCCCAGTTAGTCCCATTCCCACTAATTCTTCATAATTTTTCGATTTTTAATGAAGTGATGTTTTTAATAATAATAATAATAATAATAATAATAATAATAATAATAATAATAATAATAATAATAATAATAATAATAATAATATTTAGTAGGATTAGTTTCTTTATATTTAGAGGGAGTGGCTCGGATAGTATCTCATTTCATTAATTTCATGTAAATCTATGAGTTTCTAATAAAGTGTTGGTAATAATAATAATAATAATAATAATAATAATAATAATAATAATAATAATAATAATAATAATAATAATAAGAGTAAATTACATAATTGGTCCTTGTGGTTTGTTGAAAATTGCAGAAAATGTCCCCTGTTTTTTTTGACGCGTTTCGTCCTCGTGGTTTACAAATCTTACTGATTTTGTCCTCGTCCAAAATGTCATTAAGTGTTTTGCACCGTTAGTCGCCGTTAGTGCAGTCCGTTAAGTCCGTTAAGTGTTTTGCATCGTTAGTCCTTCGTTAATAAATTTTGCACCGTTAGTCCTTATTTTTAAAATATAGTTTCCCAATTAGTCCCCTCCGTTAATAATAGTTTTGTCCGTTTTGTCCGTTTTGTCCGTTTTTATCCGTTTCCGCTTTTTTCGTTTTTCGTCCGCTTTCTTTCGTTTTTATAGTTTTGTCCATTTTTCTTACGTTTTGTCCGTTTTCTTACGTTTTTTATCGGTTTTCATCCATTTTGTCCGTTTCTTTCGCTTTTTATAGTTTTGTCCATTTTCTTACGTTTTGTCCGTTTTAAAGACGTTTTATCGGTTTTCTTACGTTTTTCCGTTTAAAAAATTTCAAAAAAAATTGAATAAAAAATATTTTTAAAATAAATATTTTCAAAATAAATATTTAAAAAAAATATATATTTCGTTTTTGAAATTTGAAAAAAAAATTTGAAATTTTTTTTTTTTTAAATTTTGAAATTTTTTTTTTTTTTTAAATATTTGAAAAAAATTTGAAATAAAAATAGAGTGAATTACATAATTGGTCCTTGTGGTTTGTTGAAAATTGCGGAAAATGTCCCCTGTGCTTTTTTTTTGACGCTTTCGTCTCGTGGTTTACAAATCTTACGGATTTTGTCCTCGTCCAAAAATGTCCGTTAAGTGTCTTGCGTTGTTAGTCCTTCGTTAGTGCAGTCCGTTAAGTGTTTTGCCTTTATTGGTCCTTCGTTAATAAATTTTGCACGTTAGTCCTTATTTTTAAAATATAGTTTTCCCATTAGTCCCTCCGTTAATAATAGTTTTCACCGTTTTTGTCCGCTTTTATCCGTTTCGTTCGTTTTTATCCGTTTCCCCGCTTTTTACGTTTTCGTCCGTTTCTTTCGTTTTATATAGTTTTGTCGATTTTTCTTACGTTTTATCGTTTTCATCCGTTTTATTACGTTTTCTTAATTTTTGTTCGCTTTTTTTTATGTTTTGTCTTTTCTTCGTTTTGTCCGTTGTTCTTACGTTGTGTCCGTTTTAAATGCGTTTTATCGGTTTTCTTACGTTTTGTCCGTTTAAAAAAATTTTGAATAAAAATTTCAAAAAAATTTGAATAAAAAAATATTTTTAAAATATATATATTTTTAAAAATATTTCGTTTTTTCAATATTTTTAGGAAAGTTTTAAGATTTTTAAAAAAATATTTGAAAAAAATATTTTCGAAATTTTTTCAATGTCCGTTTTTAAAAATATTTGAAAAAAATATTTTTGTTCAAAATTTTTTTTGAATTTTTATTCAATTTTTTAAATTTGAATTTTTTTTTTTCAAAACGGACAAAAATTTTAAAAAAGCGTAAAACGAATAAAATGTAAAAAAGCGAAAACGGATAAAAAAGCATAAAACCGACAAAGCGTAAAAAATGACGAAGGGATAAAACGAAGAAAAGGACTAAAACGAAAAGCGGGGAAACGGATAAAAAACGAAGCAGCGGATAAAAGCGGTGAAAACTATTATTAACGGAGGGACTAATTGGGAAAACTTTATTTTAAAAATAAGGACTAACGGTGCAAAATTTATTAACGAAGGACTAATGATGCAAAACACTTAACGGACTGCACTAACGAAGGACTAACAACGCAAGACACTTAACGGACATTTTTGGACGAGGACAAAATCCGTAAGATTTGTAAACCACGAGACGAAAGCGTCAAAAAAAAAAGCACAGGACATTTTCGCAATTTTCAACAAACCACAAGGACCAATTATGTAATTCACTCTAAAAATATTTAAAAAAAAAATTAATATTTGAAATTTTTTTTTTTTTAAATATTTGAAAAAATATTTGAAAAAAATTTTGAAAAAAATATTTGAAAAAATTATTTGAAAATGTAAAAGCGGATAAAAACTTAAAAACCCGACGAACACGAATAAAATGTAAAAAGCGATTGAAAACGGATAAAAAAGCAGAAAAACGGATAAAAGCAAAAACGTAAAAAATCGTGCGATAACTATTATTAACGGAGGGACTAATTGGGGAAAACTATATTTTAAAAAATAAGGACTAACGGTGCAAAATTTATTAACGAAGGACTAATACATAAAAAGACTTAACGGACTGCACTAACAAAGGACTAACAGCGCAAAACACTTAACGGATCAGTTACATAAATCGTCCCTATGGTTTGCCAAGTTAACGGTCAACTAACGACATGACCCGTCAAAGGACCAAACCCGTAACTTTTGCATACCACGAGGACATGACCCGTCAAAAAAAAAGCACAAGGACATTTTCTGCAATTTTCAACAAACCACAAGGACCAATTATGTAATTTACTCTAATAATAATATTACCCTTACGTCCAGCTGATGTTTTACTTTATTCGCGGGATGGTGGGCTTGATGTATGTTGATCGGCGGGTTCATCGCCGCGACGCAAACTAGTATGGTTGATTTTGTGCACGGTGCGTGCGGTGATTGAAGCCGCAACGAAGCGCGTCAAATACAAGGCTAAATGCGCGGATATTGAATATAGGTTTCTTCCCTTTTCATTCTCTTCTTTGGGGAACTTGAGAAAAATGCGGTGACCTTACTAAAGCGTACCCGAAAATTCTCAGTAACTCATGATATTGGAGCACGTGTTGCTCCTCATATTTTTAGTATGATTAGTTTCGCTATAGCTTGAGGGACAGTTTTTGTTTAAATAGGCCATTGAAACCATTTAACAACTTTTAAAATGAGTCTCCGCCTTTTTTTTTGTTTTAATTTTTTTGTTGCTATTTTATTGCACAGAAAAAAATGAGTTGTGTTGAAACATTTGGAGAGAAAAGTGATTTTAAAGGGATGTCTGGCTTCCTAATTTAGCTATTCAGTAAAGAAAGTATAATGATTTTAGATTAAAAAAAAAGTTTGTTCATGCATATATATTTTTCTTAGAAACTGTAAAATTACTAGGATTGATTTTATCAATTTTGTTGCAGAACTTACAGGTTAACACATACTCATACTACATGATCAGTAGAATGTTTTAATGGCTCAAAGAAAGAAAACGTGTACAAAACTCAACAAGAACACGTATCATAAAGATCAAACCCAATTACACACACAAATCCTCAGTTACATAATGAAAATAAAAAGAGAAAATGTCTTAATATATTTCTTCAACCAAAATATTTGGATCTTTAGCATATTTACTCCGTCAGTCCCGGTAGAATAAGAAAAGTGCACATAGGTACTATTTTATGTAAATGTGACACAAACATTACCTCTGACTTTTACCTGATATAACCTTTAGACCCAGAACAAAATTAAGCTTATAAATCCAATATATTCGATATTCTTCTCGTTTATCAAACAACTTTTGAGTGTCTTCCAATAAGCTTGCTCATGTTGCTTTTGTTATTGCAGGTCTGAAACATATTTTATAAAGGAAATTGTTACAAGAATTTATAATAAACGAAAAGAAGTCCAACTCCCACTAAATCTAACTGGGATAGAGACTCGAGAAGAGGAGATCAAATTGTGGTTAAGGCAATCTAATGTTGAATTTTAGTGATTTGTGGCATGGGTGGAAGTGGGAAGACAACAATAGCCAACATGTTCGGATTCAAATTGGGCGAAATTTGAAAACATCATCCTTGAAGACATTGGTAATAGATTTAAAGAATCACACGTGTTTCAAAGAACATCAACAACTTTAGGAGATATTTTAGGGGGCAAGAGAAGAAAAATACCCAGTGTTTGCCGAGCTACTTTGAAGATTGAAGAGGCCTTACAAATGAAATTGCTAACCGAGCTAGTTAGAAACCTTACTTGGATACGGAAATATTAATAAACAAAGCAAGGTTATAATTACAACAACGGAAAATAGTATAGTTAGATGGCTTGAGTCTAGATCTTGGAGGTGTCAAGATTACTAGGTGAAATTGCTAAATGTTGATGAAGCGTTAAAGCTTTTAAGTCTCCATGCCTTCAAATCCGTAGTTCCTATGGAAGGGTTCGAGGAGCTTGCACTAAAGGCGGTACAATATTGTGAAGGAATTCCACTTGCTCTTGAAGTGTTAGGTTTCTCTTTACATGAGGACAATACAATCCAGTATTGGGAAAGTGATTTGAGGTTATTGGAATACGGTATGAATCATAAAATTCAGCATGTACTCATGAGGAGCTATGATTCATTGCCATACAACTCTGAGAAAGAGTTGTGTAAAAATGATCAAGAGCACACAACAATCAACTATTACACCCAGCCAACCACCCCACGGTGTATTTTATTATATGAATATCAAGAAGATAAGTCCCCAACTAGGTGCTTACCAATACAAATACAAAGAAACAATAACTTATCTCTACTAGGTAGACACCAGTGATCTCACCACAAAGTTCACTCAACACTCGGACTTAACAAGATCAAACAAGATTGATCTTGATACAAAGAAACAACCAAATACCCAGACTGATATCAAGATCGATATCACAAGAGAAAGACAAACACTGTGTGAAAGTTTGAAAGAGAAAGAGACTAAACAGAATGAAAAGATATGAAACCTAAAACAGATAAAACATTATATACTCGCCATGTTTCACTTTAGCCCTGAACTTCTCTTTTCTTCACTTTCAAAGACAAACTTTATTTAGACTTTAAAACTTGACACTCTTGGTCCTTCGCATTATTTAACACCCTCCACAAGTTGATAAGTGCGGATCATGTAAACGCTTCCATCTTTTCAAGATGCTATTCTTTTCACAATTGTTAATACGCAAACGGATCAAACATACCAAGACTTTTGCAAAACAAAGAATGTTGTCTTTGCCAAGACATTTAGTAAAATATACGCTACTTGCATATCTGTATGAATCTTAGCAGTTTTAATCACTCCCGTGAAACCTTCTCTCGACCAAATGCATCCAACTCAAAATGTTTAGTTTTTCATGAAACACAGGATTAGCTGCAATCTGAATTGCAGCACTATTATCACAAAATATGTTAATAGGTAACAACTCTTTAAGACCAAAACTGTGTAACATGTTACTCAACCAAATCACTTCACATGTAGTTGAAGCCATGCTTCTATACTCAGCTTCTGCAGAACTTCTAGACAAAGTAGCTTGTTTTTTACTTTTCCAAGAAATAAGAGAATTACCCAAGAATACACAAAAACCAGTTACAGATTTCCTAGTTAGAGGACATTTAGCCCAATCAGAATCTGCATAAGCTTTTAGCTTGAGATCAGACTCTTTATTAAACTGCAGACCTAAACCAGGAGACTTTTTCAGATATTTTAAAACCCTTAGAGCAGCCTTAAGATGAGATTGTAAAGGTTTATGCATGTGTTGACTTAAGCGATGAACATCATAACTAATATCGGTGCGGCATTAGTTAAGTAAATCAATTTACCAACCAATTTTTGATAGTTATTTATATTGCTCAACACTTTATCTTTACTAGCTTCAACACAACTCAAAACAGAATTTTCAGGCAAGGGTGTATCAATGAGGCTTAGGCGCTAGCGAGACCATACTCATATAACAATTCCAAACAATATTTTCTTTGGGTCATACAAACACCATAATCATTTTTTCAATACTTCAATTCCAAGAAAATATTTTAACTCTCCCAAATCTTTGATCATAAATTTAGAACTCAAAAACTTTTTAAAGTTATTGATTTCTTCTTCATCATTACCGTGATAACAATATCATCAACATACACAAGCGAGCAACAAACACAGAACCTTTTGTTTAACATACAAAGAATAATCCAGTTTACTTTGTTCAAAACCATGTTCAACTAAAGCATTAGTAAACAGCATTCCATTGCCTATGAGCTTGTTTAAGTCCATATAAAGATTTATTAAGCTTACATACTTTAGTATCATCACCACCATTGAAGCCTTTAGGTAATTGCATATAGACATCTTCATCAAGATCACCATATAAAAAAGCATTATTAACATCTAACTGATATAAAGGCCAATTTTTGCAAACAACAATGCTTATCAGACATCTAACAGTTACCATTTTCACAACAGGACTAAAGGTTTCATCATAATCAAAACCTTCTCTTTGATTAAAACCTTTAGCAACTAATCTGGCTTTATATCTATCTATTTCTCCTGTAGACTTATACTTGATTTTCCATATCCATTTATATCCAATAGCATGTCTACCAACAGGTAACTCACATTCAGTCCAGGTATTGTTTCTATTAAGAGCTTCAATTTCATTGTTCATAGCTTCAGACCAATTAGGATTTTTAACAGCTTCTTCATAATTCTTAGGTTCAACAGACTTATTCAATGTAGAAGCAAAGCACATATTAGTCCTACTCAAACTAGCATAACTCACATATTTCTCAATACCATATCTGACTTTAGAGTGCATCACATAATCATTGAACCTAATAGGAGTTTTAGACTCTCTACTAGACCTTCTTAATACAGGTGTCTGCACATCTTCATTAACATTTTCAAACTGATTAAAAACTAAACCAGTATTTTCAAGACTAGAATTGCCTCGGACGGTGTTGGTCACCAAAGTAGGTTGCGATTGCCCATCTTCATGATGCATATGAGTAGTATCTATTTCATTATCACTAGCATCATGTGAAGATGGCATACTACCATCCTCAACTGGTGGTGTATCTTCCCCTTCATTAATGGGTCTTTGAGACTTTGGACTATCAAAAAACTTCAAGTGTTCAACCTCATTTACACAGTTTGTATCAGTTGACTCACAGGTTTTCATTTTTAAAGGAAAAACATTTTCATAAAACCTCACATCTCGGCAAAAACACATTTCTAGTATCAAACTTAAAAGTTTATATGCTTTCTTAGTAGAAGAAAACCAATTAGAACACATTTTCGGACCTATAAGACAACTTATCATGATTATTTAAAATGGTAGCAAAACACGGACATCCAAAAGACCTCAAATGGGAAAGATTAGGTTTAGTTTTGTACAATAACTCATAGGGACATTTACCATTTAGAGCGAAGATGGCGACTGTTTATAAGATACACATGATTAGAACACAATCGGACCAAAACCTTAAAGGAATCCCCTTGAAACATAAGACTCCTAGCTACATTGAGTAGGTGTCTATGTTTCCTTCAACAATCCCATTTCTTTGAGGTGTATGAGTACAAGATGTTTGATGTATTATACCAAGATCGAAAACATTCCACTCATTTTCTTATTTACAAATTGATTACCATTATCGGATCTAACGGTTTTAATTTTAATACCAAATTGATTAGATATTAAGTGAATAAAAGAGCGAATACATCAAACACCTCATCTTTAGTTTTAATCATATAAGTCCACTTTGACTCTAGAATAATCATCAACAATAGTGAGAAAATACTTATATCCTCTCTACTTGTTACTCTGTAAGGACCCCATAAGTCAAGATGAACAAGTTCACCAAGATTCTTAGACTTATGATCGAGACAAAGGAAAAGGTTCCTTATGCGCTTAGCCTATGATGATTTCACAAATAGAAATAGAGAATTCTTGGAAATACCAAGATCCTTTTGAAGAACAGACAAGGCGGATCGTGAGGGTGACCCAATCTATTATGCCGAGACAAGTTTAGACACATTATAAGACATAACCATATTGCACTCACCCAAAGTATTATTAGGTGCATATCAAACAAATACAATCCATCGGATGACTACGGTCCCAGAACATTCTCCTTTTCAAATCTGAATATAACAAGTATCTTCATCAAAACCAACAAACATTTTGCTATCTCTAATCGGTTTATTAACGGACAACAAACTCACTTTGATAACGGGAACCACTAAGACATCATAAAGAGTCACATTATTAGTTAATTTTAGATTTCCAACATGACTTATAGTAGCAGAGTACCATTGGGATGTCCAACGGTAATCTTAAGACTAGAAATATCCACAACATTAAACATACCAACAGTAGAAAGCGAGTCAAGTCTTGATTAGCTTTGAATCAATGATCCATCCCAAAGATATAGTTTTAACATAAAGACTAGAATTCCCAAAGAAATATTTAGAAAAATTAATATTAAACCAAACATTTCCATTAAAGAATGAAGCCTACCGCCATATTGGCATTTATGCTTCGGAAGAACTATCATTGATCAAAGACAAGAGTTTCTTCATCGCTCGAAGTAAAACCGGAAGATGTATTTGCGGATGAAGTAGTAGAAGATTTTCGGACATTTTATCAATATTAGCATTATAGTTTTGTGCGAAAGCATTTTGTTTAGGTGGATTATTATTCTTGACAAATCCGGTGGAAAACCAATAAGTTCATAGCATCTTTCAATAGTATGTCCAATCTTACCACAGTTTTTACAATTCAAATTAGGATTAGGACCTCTATTAGCAGTATTAGTATTAGAACTGGTTCCTCTAGTGTTGTTATACAATCTTCTATTGTTATTAAATGACTTAGCAGCAAAAGAAGATGCATTCAGTTTAGATTCAGAAACACTAGAAGACTCAGGAATCCTACATGGGACTCCTCCCTAGAACCTGTGACATAAGCATCCTTAACCTCGGGTAAAGGATCTCTAGTTAATAAAGCGATCCTAACGAGGTTGATAACAATCATCAAGACCCATAAGGAATTGCATCGGTTTCATTAGCTGCGATGTAATACCAACTCGATACTAGCTTCACAAGCACATTTATGTTCACAAACACATTTAGGCAATTTAGTTAGAGAATCAAATTCTCTCCATAAAGAATTTAGCCTATGATAGTAATCGACAATGAACTACCACCTTGTTTCTGAAATTAATCTTTTGCGCAGATTGTATATAATGAACCATCAACTTTATCATATGTTTCTTTTAATTCTTGCCAAGCGAGCGACATTTTCGAATAAACTAACCCCATATAAACATCATGAGATCTGAAATTCATAATCCGAGTTAAGACAATGGCATTACACCTATCCCATTGAGCAGACAAGACATTACTAGTAACAAATGATTCTTTAAGACAAGTGCCATCAACAAAGCTATACTTATTTCTAGCTTGCAAAGCCAATTTCATAGCACCAAACCAAATTCTATAATTCTCAGTTCCAAGCAATTTAAATGGAATAAGAGCAGTTCCACTATTATCATTAGTTTGAATATGAAGAGGATTACCAGCATCAAGATTACTAATTAACACTTGAGTATTACTACCACTAGGTTCATCTTCAATAGCCATATTAATCAAACAACAAGAACAACCAGCAAGAAAAAACAGAAACAATCACAACAAGCAATAACAGCAAACAACAAGAACAAATAACCATAACTAAACAACTCAACCAACTTCCAAGACTGCCCAAATCCTATCCTCCTTCGACTTAGACACAACAAGAAACTAAAGAACGTAAATAACAAACTATAAAATCTACAACTCACACCCAAGAATAACCACAAACCGACCGGAAGGCGGGGACGGCGGAAGCGGTATTCGTACCAATCTAGGTTGGCGGATCAAGAAGTTAAGCATCCCGTTTGCACCTTCTAAACCAATTTTGTGTTATCTTAAGAAAGAAGTACTTACAGAGATATATCGTGGAAAGAGATACAAAATCCACTAGATTCAATGAGTCTAGTAAGATTGTATCAAACGAGCCCAAGAAACAACAAGAAACCACCGGGATGAAAAACCCCAAAATACCAAATTAGGGTTTCAAGAAACCCAACCAAGAAACCCACAAAATCACGGATCCAATCCCAAACAGAACAAATCAACCACGGCCGTTAAGAAAACAACCTCAATTAACCAATTCAACCACCAATTGCAAGAATCCCCAAAATAACTTGAAACCCTAGAAACCCTAGAATCTCAAAACCACGGATCGAACCGTGCGCTCGATACCATGTAAAATGATCAAGAGCACACAACAATCAACTATTACACCTGACCAACCACCCCGGTGTATTTTATTATATGAATATCAAGAAGATAAGTCCCCGACTAGGTGCTTACCAATACAAATACAAAGAAACAATAAGCGATCTCTACTAGGTAGACACGGTGATCTCACCACAAAGTTCACTCAACACTCGGACTTAACAAGATCAAACAAGATTGATCTTGATACAAAAAACAACCAAATACCCGGTGATATCAAGATTGATATCACAAGAGAAAGACAAACAACATGTGAAAGTTTGAGAGAAAGAGACTAAGCAGAATGAAAGATATAAAACCCTAAGCAGGATAAAACATTATATACTCGCCATGTTTCACTTTAGAACTTCTCTTTTCCCTTTTAGAACTTGAAACTCTCTTTCTTCACATTATTTAACAAGTTGTTTACGCATATTGCTTGTTTCAAGACTCTATGATTAGACTTTGAAACTTGATGCATCGATTCTTCAAGAGTCCTTCGCATTATTGATAACTTATGAGATATTATGCAAATTTCATACTTCCTATGTGTATATTTAAGCTTAAGTTTCTTGATCTTCTTGCCTTCCTATTTTCATCTCTATATTCTCATTCTCTTCTCTTTTAGGGTTCAGAAACAATTGAAGGTCTGGCACTTGACATGCGACTGCAAAGAGACGAGAAGGTTGCATTAAAGGTAACATATATAGAATAAGTAACTTCTGATAGATCTATGTTTAAACATATCCATTATATTTTCGGGATTTTATAGCTTTACAATTATGTCTTTGGAGGTGGATTGGAGGTTGTTTTAACACCATGGCCATAAACAAGATAACAACAATCTATTTCAATGAGTTTGACTCGTAGTTTAGTGAAATGATTCAACTGTTACTCAAATATTACCATTTCTATAAGTAAATATTTTTTTAAATAAATTATAGAGGGATTTGAAGGAGGGTACATTACTTATCGTGTAGAGTTGATTGTTCTTGTTTTTTATATGTTTTCGTCCATTTTTATATGTTTCCATCCGTTTTTTTATGTTTTCGTCCGTGTTCGCATATTTTTGTCACATTTTTGCACATGTGACGAAAAATATCTTAAAGAAATATTTCAAAAAAAAATTTTGACATAAAAAATTAAAAAAAAAATTGAAAAGAATTACGAAGAAAAAATTGAAAAGAATTAAAAAAAAAAAAAAAAAAAAAAAAGCGGAACAAAAATTAGGAAAAAATTTTATTCCATTTTTTGAAAATTCTTTAAAAAAATCCTAAATTTTATTCCAATTTTTTAATTCCAAATTTGGAATAAAAATCTTTTATTCGGAAAAAAAAATCCTAATTTTTATTCCATTTTTCTTTTTCAAAATTATTTTCAAAAATTTTTCCAAATTTTTGTTTTCGAAATTCTTTTTCAAAATTTTATGTCAAAAAACTTACTTTTATGAAATTTTTTTCTGAAATATTTGTCTTTGAAATTTGTTTTCGTAACATGTGAAAAAACGTGACGAAAACGGACGTAACGATCTTGGCGTAAGAAAGCGGACGAAAACATATAAAAGCGGCGGCGTATAAAATGAGCAGCGTGCGAACACGGCTGAAAATGTAAGAAAACGAACGAAAACATATAAAACAGGTGAAAACGTATAAAAACGGATGAAAACGTATAAAACGGATGAAAACAGATAAAAACGTTCGAAGACGTATAAAAACGTGCACAAACGTATAAAAACGGATGAAAACGTATAAAAACGGACAAAAAGTAAAAGAACTGACGAAAACGATTAAAATGTATGAAAACAAACAAAACGTAATAAAAAAATAGGGACTAAATTTGTTATACCACACAAACCACATGGACCTTATTTTTAATGGTATTTATGCCATTTCTATAAATTTGACGGTCTAACAAACGAAAAAATTGGTCAAGGGACCAAACCCGTTACGGTTCGCAACGACATAGACCAAACCCGTTAAAAAAATAAATAGACTAAATCCGTTAAACCCGATAGACCACATGGATCATGACCTATAAAAAGCCCATGACCCAATTAGCTATTAGGTTTTTACCCTAATATTTATATTATATATACTAATCTTCTATCCCTCGACTCTTATTCACAACACGCACGTTATTATTTTCTCTTCCCCTTTCGCTCAGGTATGCCATGAACTCTTTATCATCTATTGTTATCTGCAAAGCTAGTTTACTTCTAGATTCACAACGATATATTATATATATATATATATCTATTAATATAATAGCAACTAACCTACCTTCAATGTAGCGTGAACATAAATAAATTAAAACTATTACGAGATCTTTTACTGCCCCATTTGCTTACTTAATGATCTTTAGGATATTATTAGCCTATGAATATCTGTGGTTACTTACGCAGCGTAAATTGGCATAAACTAATATCTATACGTCATACTAGTTTTAAATACATTTGTTTTTTAATATAACTTCATAATATTATGATATATATATATATATATATAAAAATATGGCGATCTCATAAAAGTTAGTTACAGTAAATTAAAATAACATAATCACGGTACATATTTATATGTCATATGATTTGATTTGTCTATTGCTTAATTTGTTTTCACATCCTAGATCACTAATATAAATAGTTTGTGTATTATTGTTTGATATGGTTTTATGTCATGTGGTAGATTTTAAAAATATTTTACTGAGTCCATACAAACAATTGTGAGTGAGGCGTAATATGCTTAATTTTTCCTACGTTTAAACTATGCTTTCATTCAATTATACAATAGTTGTTTGATTTGACTATGATTTTCATTTATTCAGATTCAAACTCTTACAACAATTATTTGTTTTTTTTATAAGTTTTAACTTGTTTATAGACTTATTTGTTTTGTTATATGTATTATGTTATATGTTAAAGTATTTGTGTTCACTTATTTATTTATTTATCGTTGTGAGTAACAATTTAATTGTAATATTAATATGAACGTTTTATATCATGGATCATGGGTATCAACTGATTTAAGTGCTCAAATTGTTTGTTTTATTTTCATCAGATAGTGGTGAAGCTTGTTGGTTGTTGAGCTTGTGATCTACAAACTATAAACTAGAAGAAGACATGGATCAAGAGTTGGTGGCTGCTTTCGAGGTACCTATGCTCAAACCTAGTGAGTTTGAGATCTGGAGGATGAGAATTCAGCAGTATATCCAGATAATTGACTATTCTCTCTGGGAGGTCATAAAGGATGGTAACAAGTTGCCAAAAACACATATTGTAGAAGGTAAAGTGACTCGATGCCTATCACATCTGTGAAGACAAGGCTGAAGAGGATTGGAGATGAAGGCTAGAGCTACTTTAATGATGGGCATTCACGATGAATATTTGTTAATGTTTAACTCCTTTAAAGATGCCAAGTCATTCTTTGGAAGCTCTTGAGAAGAGATTTGGAGAATGATGCTAGAAAGAAGACCAAAAGAAATCTCTTGAAGCAACAATATGATAACTTCTCGCCTCGAGCTACGAGATGCTTGATGAAACTTTTAATAAGCTTCATAAGATTGTGAGTCAGCTGGAGATTCTGGGTAAGAAGCTATCACAAGAAGATGTCAATCACAAGCTGTTAAGAAGCTTATCACCAGAGTGGAACACACATGCTCTTGTGTGGAGAAACAAATCTGATCTGGATACAATGAGCATGTATGACCTTTACAACAACCTCAAGATATATGAGCCAGAAGTTAAAGGGAAATCTAGCTCAAGTTCAAGCACAAACATGAATTTTGTGTCCTCTGCAAATAACAACACTGAAGGAGCATGCACTCAAGTTAATGCTGCCAATATTGACAACTTGAGGGATGATTTTATGTGTTCATTCTTTGCTGGTCAACTTAATAGTCTTCAACTTACATATGATGACTTGCAACAAATTCATCCTCTTGACTTAGAAGAGATGGATTTGAGATGGCAGATGGATATGTTGACCATGAGGGCCAGAAAATTTATGAAGAATACTGGGAGGAAGCTGAAGTTTTTTGAAGAATACTGGGAGGAAGCTGAATGTCAATGGCAATGAGAATATTAGCTTTGATAAGTCCAAGGTGGAGTGCTACAACCGCAACAAAAAGGGACACTTTGCTAGAAAGTGTAGGGCTCCAACAACCTAATAGGAATTTGCTATCTCAGAATATGTCTTAACAAATCAAAATAATTTCTGAAAAACAACGTATCTTAATTTTCGTGGAATACTCGTATCGTTAATTTCAAAAGTCAACAAATATTGGGTGTGTTTGATTTGAATAGCTAGTGGGGACACTAGCTAAAACGTTATTTGTTATGTTCCTTTTTGGTTTATAATGAGAGGTTTGTTATAAATGATATAAATACGAATTTCATGCACATATATCCATTAGCATAAAGGATTTGGGTTTGTGGGCATGAGTATAGTATATATTTGTGGGGACTAGTTTGAAGTAGTCTCCTTTTTAATAGAGAAGCATGAAAAGGTACAGGTTTGTTTTATTATGAACAAGTGATTATGACTATGGCATAACGTTATTGGAGGTTGTTTCAACACCACGGTTATTTCAATGTGTTTGACATTATTGTTTAGTGAAATGGTTTGACTGTTACTCAAATATTATCATTGCTATAACTAACTATTCTTTAAAGAAACTTTAGAGGGATTTGTAGGAGGGTACATTAATTATCGTGTAGAGTTGATTTTTCTTGCTAGATTATCCCCGACCCTTGTCAGGCTGGCCGGAGTCTAACAATATACTTCGAAAATTCCTGATTATGTCTCGATAAACAGCCAGGTGTACATTCATCAAGGACTGGGAAATTATCTTTAGGTGCTTCATGCATAGTATTATAAATTCTTGTAACAAAAATCTTTGTAGCGTGTATTTCTGTAAATGATGAAGGCTAACTCATTTTACTACAAAATTTTCAGTCAAAAGACCTCAAGACGGATGCACTTACAAAAATGGATAGACTCAAGTTACTCCAGTTAAATTATGTGGAACTCACTGGACCCCATGAGAACTTTTCAGAAGATCTAAGATGGCTGTGTTGGTTTGGATTCTATTTGAGAACCATACCCTCTTACTTATTCATGAGAAACTTGGTGGCTATAGATATGAGCTGTAGCAAGTTGGAAGTATTTGACCCGCCTGTGGTAGGGGAATCTAGTATCCTCTTTTCTTTACTTGTCCATTTAATTTTGTGCAGACTTGAAGTGCTAAATAAATCGTGTTCCCTCTGCATTAGGTTCTTGAATGTCTGCAGATCCTAAACCTTAAAGACTCATATGATCTACTCGAAATCCACAATATTTTTCGACTCCCTTATCTTGAGACTTTGATTGTTTGGAACTGTCACAATTTGGTTCATGTCTCTGAAACCATTGGAGGCCTCAGAAGTCTTGTTGAAGTGAACATGACAGGGTGTGAAAACCTAGGGAAATATTCAGGGGAGCATATAAATCCGTCAAAAAAGCTAAAACATTCCCTTGATTTTCCAACTTCATTAGAGCGGTTATTCCTCAAGGACTGCAAAATTGAGTGTTCTGGTTATTTTCCTCTTAGTTTCAGTGATCAATCATCTTTGCAGTACTTGAATTTAGGCAATGGCCTGTTTGTAGTCCTGCCTAATTACACTCATCTAAAATATCTTCGGGTCCTTGACTTGAGTTTGTGCTCAAAACTTAGATGGCTTCTATGTCTCCCAAGTAAACTTGTAGAATTGTATGTATATTAGTGTGAGTGATCACTGGAGATAGTAAGCTTTGAATTACAACAATTCACGTTGCAAGAGTTTGGATATGAAGGTTGTAGTAGTTTATCAGAAATCCAGGGCTTTTTCAAATTGGTTCCCCTAGCCGACCTTAATGAAACTGACTTGGAACACATGAAGTGGCTAAAAGATCATCAAAATCTTCAGATATGCCTGGTTGGTGAATTCGATATAATGAGCATATCTCTATTAAACATATGCATAACCACACACACAAGCACGTCACATCCATGTACAAACTGATTATATATGAATTGATAAATTCATTTTAAACTCGTGTGCCACAGAGGTTGTATGAATTCGATATAATGAGCATATCTCTCCCAAATATAATGGATTCAAACATGACGCCTGAGTATATTTCACAATCATCATGTTTGTCCTTTGACTTGCCTTCGTTTCCCAATAATAGGAGGCTCAAAGGATTAAACGTAACTTTCAAATATACCGTACAAGGTGATGGTTGGGTTTGGTTTGCTAAAATCAGCACGGTTAATGGTGTTGATTTGATGTACAACCCTAAAGTCTTTGGTAAACCTGAATTTGGTGAAGTTGGTTTATGGTTAAGCTACTGGCCAATTGGAAACATCTTAAACGTTGGAGATAAAGTTCATGTGTCTATCATTGCCATGACGAACGGATTTGAGGTACATGAATGTGGTGCAAGCCTCGTGTTCAATGATGACTATATAGCAAATGAAACCTTGGCAAATAAAATAGGACCCCTCGGAGGAGATCTTTCTACATTCCAGCTAAGCACGGGAGCATACTATCTATGTCGTCGTGATTTCTTTGAGTTAATGGAGGTTGGAAGACTAACTCCTGGCTGGTTTAGGAATTTAGTTGGTGATACCATTGACGATACAGAGGTTAGAGGATGGAGAAAAACTGGTCGACCTCAACTGCCGAATCCATCAATTACATAATTAAAAACTGTTAGGTGCATCATCCATGGTCCTGAATTGGTAAACAAAATCTCTATAAGATTTGCTGTTCTTGTTTTTAGGCAATAGATTGCTATTAATTTTTTAATTAAGAGTTGCTAACTATGGTGATTATTATCAGGAAGATATTTACATGATCGCAGAGAAGGATAAATATGAAAAGAGACCTAGAACACTCGAGGCTTTCATGAACTACTCGTATTTGACCCGAAGCTTCAATAAGAATCATTTTGAACTGAAAATACCACCTGCAATAAGATTTTGACCCGAAGTCAAGTTGGAAGGTTCTTACTATACACTTAATTAAGTAAACACAACTTTACCATGCCACATGTTAGATCTTTCACTTGCCTGCGTAACAGAGGTTAAGAGTGAGTTATTTTGAGAGTCTTATTGTGGTATAGTCATTGATCTGGCTTAGATGTTACTCTAAACTTTGAAATTAGCAGAAATAACAGACTTGCTAGCAGAATTAGTGGTTTCGGTTGCTTTAATGAGCTTTTTTTACTAATTTTTTAATGTTCTTGCAACGTATTATTTCTTCAAAAGAATGAAGTGACACAAAAAAAGAACTAGATCGTGCCCAGATTGTTCGCATGGTAAGAGCTCGAGAATTGGACGACACAACAGCTGCAGTACGTGGAAGCAGAAACTGGTGTGCCTGAACGCTCGCATCTTAACTGGGAAAGTGGTGAAAGTACCATTGAGAATTTAAAGTAAGATCCTCTGCCACCACCAGAGAGCCCATGAAGAAACAGGAAAGAGAGTTGAAAATTCAAATTAGAGTGAATAAGGACTTTGTGTATCTTTAATCTATCATAAGTTTTGTGGCATGTTAACAGTGCATAGAGATAAAACTGAAGAGCTTGTTAATACTTGATGTTTCATGAGCTTTGTTCTTGTTGTTAAATGTTAATTGTTGTGGTTGTTTGGATATTGTAAGGTTGCATAGAAGCTATGTATGTATGTATTATTCAAAAATCCTTTATGTTGTGGTATTAACACTAGCTTTTAGCCAATTAGCACTTCTATTTGACATGTCTTCTTGCACACTAGTTTGGTTGTTTTAATTAATCTTGTATAATTGGTTGCAAAATGCAGAGTCAAAAGTTTTAGTAATGGGTCAAAGAAAAGTTTACCAAAAACTTTATAACTCAAGGGATAATTAATTCATTAATGCTTTATTTTGCTTGCCTTTAAAGAGAACCTTTTTCATGTTCCACAATAACTTTGGTCACTTCATTTTATATGACAAAACAACACAAACAAACATTGTCACCACTCTTACCTCATCTGCATCAGCATCGCATACACCCACTTAATTGTTGAAAGGTAAATATTTCTTTTAGGAATATCTATCGTTTGTACATAATGCATTACTATGATCTTGAGAAAGCATAAACATCACCCACTACAACAATCGTGACTTTCGCAGGCGAATTTTCAGGTCTTTCGCCGGGGACATGTCCCCTGCGAAACCTATTAGCGGGGACAAGTCCCCGGCTCTCCGAATACCCTCTAGGAATACTTTTCCCGAGGACTAAAACCTACTTTTACCGGGGACATGTGGGTCCGCACCAATTCTACCTGGTCAAGCAGTCCGACGTGGCACTTTCTTTTGTCGTGGGCATCCCGGGAAAAGCGTAAATAAAGATTACCTTTGACATCTTCACGGGGACATGTCCGGGTAAATAAAACTAAGATTAACTATAACTCTTTCGTGGGGACATGTCCCAGGAAACTTGACCCATTTTGAGCTAGCTTTGCAAAATGGGTAATTCTGATTTTTCACGAATTTTTGGAAAAAATCTACAATGTAACAACTTTATTTGAGAACCTATTTTATGCTACAACAACACAAATTAAGCTAAACATAATATCATATATAACCAAATGGTCCAAATTCTCTACAACACAATCGATAACATAAAATGTGTTTCCAAAATCGCCAATGGTCCAAAACTATACATAAGCTACCTATACGCAAATGGTCCAAAACTATATGTATAATCCATTTAGCGGGAATCCTAACCATGTTATTATCTACAAACATATCCTAACACATAAGGCTCGAACTCGTGTTACGCCAGACAGTTTGTCGATTGACTTTGATATCTTACGCTTCTTGGGTTTGTCCAAATCTTAACTGCGTATTTTAAATAGTTTAGGGTTTTAGGTAATGAGAACTATCCAAGTATCGGGTATCAAAAGACCTTTAAACCATTAGGGTTGAATTGGTAATTTTAACAATTAGGGTAGGAGGGTAGGATGGTGGATTTTGGGACCTAAACCAAGATCTTGGCAGGGTGTTGGGGATCCACCCCCTTTCATGTGTAATAGCACTTTAACTAGGTTAATGAGATCATGTTGTTTATTTTGCTTGTGATACAAAAGATTTGATCATGTTTGCTTACGAATTTTTGAACAGTGTGTCTAGGGTATTAAGGGTTGGTGAAAACATGAGAATGGTGTTAGTATGTCTAGTTAAAGTGCTATTACACCATTTCCGACAACATTTCATTCTCCTTTTACAATGATCTTCCCAAAACTCACCAAATTTCTCTTATATTATCAAACAACAAAAATGAAGTTAGCGGCGGTGACACGAGGCTTCTCCGATGGCTTCTGGCGAGGTACACAGTTTCTTGGTCCGGTAGATACGGGAAAGTGTACGGCCATTTCTTATTCACGGTTTGTTATGGTTACTGATGATGAGAGTTGAATCTTGAAGGGTAGAAAGGTGGTGCAAAATGATTTAGCCACCTTTGAGAGTTCATAGCGTGTATGTGTTTTAGTGTGTGTTTTTGGTGAGAAACTCCATGTGTGTGTGTGAGAGAGAGGGTCGAGATTATAAGAAGATAGATGAAAGGGTTTGTAATGATAGTGATGGCGGTGAAGTGGAGTTAATGAGGCACCCTCACAAACCCTTTCATATCTCTGCCACCATTATATCTCTATCATTACAAACCATTTCATCTCTCTTCTTATCATCTCGACCTCTCTCACAAACTCATGGGTTTCTCACCAAAAACACACACTAAAACACACAATAAAACACTCTCAAACCAAGCTAAACCCTTTTGCACGCCACACCGCCCAAGATTCAACCTCATCATCGTGTAACCATAACAGGCCGTAACAAAAATGGGTGTACCTCTCTGTATCTTGTGGACCAGAGCGTGTGCCTCCTCGTGGTAAACCATCGGAGAAGCATGTCCTGCCGTTAACTTCATATTTGTTGTTTGATAATATAAGAGAATTTGGTGAGATTTTGGAAGATCATTGTAAAAACAGAATGAAATGTTGTCGGAAAAGTGTAATGCTGCACTAACTGAAGACGCTAACACCGTTCTCATGTTTTCACCAACCTCGACCCTAGACACATTGTTCAAAAGTCGTAAGCAAACATGATCAAATCTTTGTATCTGGCAGATGAAACAACATGATCTCATTAACCTAGTTAAGTGATATTGCACGTGAGGGTGGACTGACACTGCCAAGATCTTGGTTTAGTCCAAAATCCACCATCTACTCTCTACCTAATTGTTAAAATGACCAATTCAACCTAATGGTTTAAAGATCTTTGATACCCGATGCTTGGATAGTTCTCATTACCTAAAACTAAACTATTTAAAATCTTGCGACATATCTTACCTTTTGGTCTCATTGTGGTCGCGGCTTGGCCTCGGTGGTGGTGGCTTGCACTCGGTGACGGTAGACACACAAGTACACCATAATAAGATGGATTAACATGAAGTAATTAACAACTATCAAATTCCTTGAAGGGCTACATATATTTGAACATACGAATTGATATGGCTACAATAAACTAAGTTTTTATTGGAAGCAGACCAACAACACGTCAACAGGAAAAAACTAGAAGTCTATAGAGGAGCAAATCGGGCACATAAAGCTGAAACAAATTAAACACGAAACAAGAACAATTTGTTTTTTTGTTTTTTTTTCTTAAGTTAGTAGCTTAGGATTGCTTATTAAGGAGTGTTGCTTATAACAAACTGTTAAATAGAAGATGTTAAGCACGAGCTAGAACTTATTACTTGCTCGCTTTCTTTTCTTTGCTATATAGATAGACCAAAATCTCACCTCAGGAACCAAGCGACCAATTGATATAACATACCTTAGTAAAGAGATAAGCGAGGATTGTGACATAAATTTTCATATAATCGGTTTTATATATAACGCATTACATACGGCATCACCCCCGAACCATGAGATCTCTTCTATATCACGAACATTAGTAGCTACAAGCCTACAACAACCAACAAACAATGTTTCTTTAGACATGTACCATAAGCGAAATGAACTAATAAAGAAGAAAGGTAGCGGCCATGCTTTGCTTATACATATGCACAATCAATACAAAAGAAAATTATAATACTAGAAACTTAAAAAAATTTCCACATTTAAATCTAAATCCAAATTTTCACTAATCACACCTCGAGTACCACAAAATTTCTGAACAACGAATAGTTTCTAAACAACGACAGTATCCACAATCATACTCTTGAAGCTAAGTTTCCCAACAAAAAAAACTGACATAAGATCAAGAAGATAAAGAACTTAACTTGAATGTGCAAGATAGAAATCAAGTGGAGCGACTATGGTATACGTGTTTGGTGATGAAGATGAAGGTGCGGGTGGAGCGGTTGCGTGTTTGGTGGGTTTCTTTTATCTCATTTGTGAAAGCGGATCGGGTTAATAATTGAGGTGATTTTTACGATTAGTTTTCAGGGACATGTCCCGTGGCGTGCTTATCTTCTAGCAAGACTATTGCAGGGGACATGTCCCGGGAAGGTTATATGGCGGGATAAAGTAAAAAGGTGGGAGGAAAATAAAAATCGTGAAACGTTTTCCTGGGGACATGTCCCGGCAAAAGGTGTTTTAATTAATATATGTATTGAATAAAATCTTTATTATCATTGTCAATAACTAAAATTAATAACACATCAATTGTGATCTACCATTGTTCATTCTTTTTAGCTTCTTGGTGAACTACCATTGGTGCTATGGTATCGTATCATGTTAAGCGACCGAGTATAGGTGCTATGGTATCGTATCATGTTAAACGACCAACTATAGGTGCTATGGTATCGTATCATGTTGCTATGGTATCGTATCATGTTAAGCGACCAACTATAGGTGCTATAGTATATGTATCATGTTAAGCGGTGAGTATAGGTGCTATGATATCGTGTCATGTTAAGCGACCGAGTATAGGTCATATGGTATCGTGTCATGTTAAGCGACCAACTATAGGTGTTATGGTATCGTATCATGTTAAGCGACCAACTATAGGTGTTATGGTATACGTATCATGTTAAGCGACCAACTATAGGTGCTATGGTATCGTATCATGTTAAGCGGCCAACTATAGGTGTTATGGTATATGTATCATGTTAAGCGACCGAGTATAGGTGCTATAGTATCACGTACCATGTTAAGCGACCAACTATAGGTGCTATGGTATCGTATCATGTTAAAGCGACCGAGTATAGGTCCTATGGTATACGTGTCATGTTAAGCGACCAACTATAGGTGTTATGGTATACGTATCATGTTAAGCGGCCGAGTATAGGTGCTATGGTATCGTATCATGTTAAGCGACCAACTATAGGTGCTATGGTATACGTGTCATGTTAAGCGGCCAACTATAGGTGTTATGGTATATGTATCATGTTAAGCGACCGAGTATAGGTGCTATGGTATCGTATCATGTTAAACGACCAACTATAGGTGCTATGGTATACGTATCATGTTAAGCGACCAACTATAGGTGCTATGGTATATGTATCATGTTAAGCGGCCGAGTATAGGTGCTATGGTATCGTATCATGTTAAACAACCAACTATAGGTGCTATGGTATCGTGTCATGTTAAACGACCAACTATAGGTGCTATGGTATATGTATCATGTTAAGCGGCCGAGTATAGGTGCTATGGTATGCGTATCATGTTAAGCGACCGAGTATAGGTCCTATGGTATCGTGTCATGTTAAGCGACCAACTATAGGTGTTATGGCATACATTATCATGTGAAACGGCGGTATAGGTGCTATGGTATCGTATCATGTTAAGCGACCAACTATAGGCGCTATGGTATCGTATCATGTTAAACGACCAACTATAGGTGTTATGGTATCGTATCATGTTAAACGACCGATTATAGGTGCTATGGTATCGTATCATGTTAAGCGACCAACTATAGGTGTTATGGTATCGTATCATGTTAAGCGACCGAGTATAGGTCCTATGGTATCGTATCATGTTAAGCGCCAACTATAGGTGTTATGGTATATGTATCATGTTAAGCGGCCGAGTATAGGTGCTATGGTATCACGTATCATCTTTTCCCTTCCTTTGCTTATTGACTGTTCAAACAATGCTTTAAGATTTGTCACCCTATTTCACGCATCATCAAATGTGTAATCGAGCAGGCTTTTTCGACTTCATCTTTTTCCTTCCTTTGCTTGACAAAGCGCTCAAACATTGCTTGACTTCAGTGTTTTCTCCTCAACACCATCATCTTCACGGTCAAATACACACAGAATGGCTCTTTCCTTAACCATTCGAATCGGTCTCTCATCAGCGGGTCTAACCGTTCCTTAAATCTAACCGTTCCTTAAATCTAACCGTTCCATCATATTTGTTATGGCTCATTTAGATGTTTCAACAAGCGGTTTTCCTAGCACTACTTGGGATAAGCTATAGTCAATGACACATCAATGTCTTCTAGGACTATAAAATCAACTAGGTAGGTGAAATTTCCTATAAAGGCGTGTACATCCTTGACCCTTCCCACAAAGTTGCAAACCCACGGGATACTTAAGGTCTCTCTAATCTTAAGTCGCTCATTCACAATGTCATTGTTTACGGTGATGACATCACATTAATGGAATTCGTATCTATGTAAGCATGTTCGACATTCCTATATCCAATCATACAAGGAATTTTGAGGTTCCAAGTTTCCTCTCTAATCTTTGGACATATCCTAATGATGGGTGATCGGGGATTATCGATTATGTATTGATGGTAAGCAACCTCTTCCTTAGTGGGGTAAAGATTGAAATAAGCACTATCCTCTTCATTCGCGTTTTTTATTCACTAAGCCATTTTAATTGCTATCGATCATGGAGCCAATTACTGAGGCTGACCACTTTCTCAACCGCATCCCTAATTGTACTATCAAATATCTTTTGCAAATCTTGAAGGTCAGTGTTTCTTCTCACATAACAGTTTCGGCGGTTGTGTTAGTCATTGGGTTGGTTTTTGATTGAAAGGGGTTTATTTGGTGGTGGGTTGTTGGTTGATGAGCAATCACCTTCCATGATGAAAAGTGTTGGGGTTACGAACAAAGGTCACAAAGAAGGGGGATAGACTATGAAAAAGCTAAAAATTGGAAAAAAAGTTTACTTGATAGGAATCAAGCAAGGAAACCTAAACGAGGTGGACTCATAACTAGCTATTCTATTCCCCGGTAGCGGCGCCAAAAACTTGATAATGCTACACGCGTCGTTCGGGGTCAAAGGAACTTCCTTTTCGTCGAGCAAGTTTTCAACACCCTAGGCGTTGAACCTAATCGTTGTAGTGTAGTATTAGGGTAAGCGAGGAATTGATATCGTTCTCTGGGGAATAGGAATGCTAGTGAGAAGTTACTACGCTAAGGTTGGGGTTGAGGAAGATTATTTTTTATCTTTTTATGTTTTTAGGAAATGGAAAGGTACGAATCTCGGAGTATTGGATTTGGGGGTTGGTATTTCTACCGATTACTCTACTCGTCTAATTATCTAATCTAAGATGTATGTAGTCTATGTCTAATTATTGTGTGCTCGTATGATGATTTAAAGATATGTTTACTTAGGTTTTATTACTCCTTAATTATCTCCTATTGATGGTTGAATTGTCACGTCCTTATTCTTAATCGCGTTGTGTGTCTAAAAGTCGTAGGGTATCGTTTATCCTAACTCTTTGAAACTACCAAATGTTATTACCTACAAAATCTCTAGGATTTATAAACTTAACACTAAGGCACTCTTGGATGGTTTAGCCTACAATGACTCTAGGTACCATAAGCTAAGGTTCACAAAGATTAATCAAGCATTAACTACACAACGGATGATCTATCGCAATACTAGATCATTAACAATTAAGATAAGAGACAACCAATCAATATTCAATAATTAAGTTTCATATTCCTAAGCAAACACACAAGTAAATTAGCTGGGACATGTGAAACATGCAAGCATACACACAATTAATTGAAGACATAATTGAATTAATGAAGTAAAACACTTATCTTGATGTAAGATAGGGTATGGAACCCTAAAATACTATACAAAACGACCTTGGTTGGTTTAGGTTTTTACTCCAAAGACTACACTGAAAACTAAAAATTCGGATTCTATATATAAGATTACACATGCGGCGTCTTCCTTTGATTTGTGGCCGTCGGGTCGCCGTTATTAGGGTTTCGTCTTGGCGTTAGTCTTGCGACGGCGTCACCTTATGCTTGTGACCGCAGTCCCTTCGGTCTTTGGCGTCGTGCGGATCAAATCTGGGCCGTCGAGTTGCGACGCCTACTCTTTTAAAACACAAGCCGTCACTTGTAAATGAGCAATTTAGCTCTTGAGCCGCCACAAAGTTGTCCAGCGGCGTCATAAATAACACTGACGCCGTCCCCCGGTTCAATGACTGAGTGTCTCGATTCTTGACTTTGGCCATTTTCTTCATATATTCGCGCCTTTTAAATGCGAATAAGTGTCATTCCGACATTTTGCCTTCAAAATACCTAAAAGTGAAAAGAACGATATTAAGTAATAACGGATACAAAAGTGATCAAATAAGGGCTTAAACGGCCCCTCAAAAAGGTACATTTTAAAACCTTATCAATAGGCAATGACTCTTATGAGATATTATGCAAAGGAAAGGTAGGATACTTCATACTTCTTATGTGTATATTTAAGCTTAAGTTTCTTGATCTTCATGCCTTCCTATTTTCATCTTTATATTCTCATCCTCTTCTATTTAAGGGTTCGGAAACAATTGAAGGTCTGGCACTTGACATGCGACTGCAAAGAGACGAGAAGGTTGCATTAAAGGAAACATATATAGAATAAGTAACTTCTGATAGATCTATGTTTAAACATATCCATTATATTTTCGGGATTTTATAGCTTTACAATTATGTCTTTAGAGGTGGATTGGAGGTTGTTTTAACACCATAGTCATGAACAAGATAACAACAATCTATTTCAATGTGTTTGACTCGTAGTTTAGTGAAATGATTCAACTGTTACTCAAATATTACCATTTCTATAAGTAACTATTTTAAATAAATTTTAGAGGGATTTGTAGGAGGGTACATTACTTATCGAGTAGAGTTGATTGTTCTTACGTTTTTATACGTTTTCGACAATTTTTATATGTTTTCGTCCGTTTTGTTACGTTTTCGTCCGTGTTTGCATGTTTTCGTCACGTTTTTGCACATGTGGACGAAAAAAAATCTAAAAGAAATATTTTAGACAAAAAAAGTTTTTGACATAAAAATTTCGAAAAAAAAATTGAAAAAGAATTCCAAAAAAAATTGAATAATATAATTGGAATAAAAAATTAGGAAAAAAAAATTCTTCCAATTTTTTTTTCGAAAATTCTTTACAAAAATTCAATTTTTATTCCAATTTTTTTATTACAAATTGGAATAAAACTTTTTATTCGAAAAAAAATTTCTAATTTTATTTCATTTTCTTTTTCAAAATTCTTTTCAAAGTTTTTTTTTCAAATTTCTTTTTTCGAAATTCTTTTTCAAATTTTTTTTTTCCAAATATTATGTCAAAAAACTTATTTTTTTGAATTTGTTTTTGAAATATTTCTCTTTGAAATTTGTTTTCGTCACATGTGAAACGTGGCCAGCGAGACGCTTATCAGCGGACGAAAACATATAAAAACGGGTGAAAACGTATAAAAATAAACGAAAACGTGCGAACACGGACGGAAATGTAAGAAAACGGACGAAAATATATAAAACGGGCAAAAACGTATAAAAACGGATGAAAACGTATAAAACGGATGAAAACGGATAAAAACGTGCGAAGAAGTATAAAAACGTGCACAAACGTAAAAGAACGGAAGAAAACGGTTAAAAAAATGTATGAAAACAAGCGAAATGTAATAAAAAAATAAGGACTAAATTTGTTATACCCCACAAACCACATGGACCTTATTTTAAGGGTATTTATGCCATCTCTGTAAATTTGACGGTCAAACAAACGGAAAAATTGGTTAAAGGACCAAACCCGTTACGGGTCACAACCAAAGGGACTAAACCCGTTAAAAATGTAAAGGTACTAAATCTATAAAACCCGATAGACCACATGGACAATTTATGAAATTAACTCTTCTTTTTTTAAAATATAAATTTGTTATGGATAATAATTAATGGATGTGCATATAACCCATAAAAAGCTCATGGCCCAATTAGCTAGGGTTTTGCCCTAATATTTATATTATATATAATATTATATACCTTAACAGCTTAACTCTTATTCACAAGACGCACGTTGTCTTTTCTCTTCCCCTTTCGCTGAGGTATGCTATGAACTCTTTATCATCTAATGTTATCAACAAGCTAGTTTACTTTATAGAATTCACAAGGATAAATAAAAAGTAAAACTAACGTACCTTCAATGTAGCTTGAACATAAATAAATTAAAACTATTACGAGATCTTTTACTGCCCCATTTGCTTAATTACTTAATGATCTTTAGGATATTATTAGCCTATGAATATTTGTGGTTACTTACGCAGCGTAAATGAGCATATACTAATATCTATACGTCATACTAGTTTTAAATACGCATGTTCTTTTGTTTAATATAACTTCATAATATATGATATGGGAATTGATATGTACACATAGAAGTTTACTTTGCACACATAAAATTAATGTGTAAAGACATTAATACCCTCATATTGTTTTACCTTTTAACTCTAACATCTATTCAAATCAACGAGAGTTCTAAAGCTTCATATATTACTGGTTTGATCTCAATTAGAATCACCATCAATCCTCTCATCTACCCTTTCTTGATCTTAGTCAATCGTACATACGGCTTTCGAGCGTGGCCTCAAACTCGATCGAAAAATAAGATGATAATAATACATGGTGGGAAAAAGTGATTAAGAATAAATTAGGAAAATTCTTAATTACCAAAATAATTAGCCAAACTGGATACCAGAAGGTATCAATCATATCATATTCGTAAATATATATGCAGATTCTCTATATCTTTTCTTTTTAAATTTTTACGTAAAAAAATAACAAATTTGAGTATGAAGTCACAGTTCAACCTCAAAGACAAGGCTTCTTTTCAATTGATCAAGGTCGTATATGGTAAATGACTAAATTCAAACGTGCCACAAGGCCCACAACAATGACATGCGCAAATTGATCAGAACAATGTTTTTCAATATGAAGAATACGTAACGTTTTCGGGTAGTATAGCGAGTAAAACAACCTTCAATGTCAACAAGAATTAATGCTGGATGGGAGTTGGGATAACAGGCGATGGTGACAGTCTGGTTGAAGAGAATAGAGAAGGAACTATAGCGACAATATTAGGTAAATAATATGAGGGGTATAATTGTCTTCACACGTCAATTTTATGTGTGCAAAGTAAAACTCTATGTGTACATATCAATACCCATATGATATATATAAAAATATGGCGATCTCATAAAAGTTAGTTACAGTAGATTAAATAACATAGTACGGTACATATTTATATGTCATACGATTTGATTTGTCTATTGCTTAATTTGTTTTCACATCCTAGATCACTAATATTAATAGTTTGTGTATTATTGTTTGATATGGTTTGATGTCATGTGGTAGATTTTAAAAATATTTAACTGAGTCCATACAAACAATTGTGAGTGAGGCCTAATATGCTTAATTTTTCCTAGACTAAAATACACCGTTGGTCCCTAAACTTGTAGCGGAGGATCGCGATGGGACGAAACAAGGCATAATCATCCATCGCGGGTCCAAGCAGTAGCAATTAAATGCAAATCGGTCCTTTGACCAATTCTCATTAGTCAAAGTCATTAAGGTTAGGTGTGCCTTGCATGAGGTAAACTCGTCATTTCATTTTTTTGCTCTATTTTATTTCATCTTCATCTTCCTCATGTGCTAAACCCAGATTCCGACGACCTTAAACCCAGAATCCGGCGACCCTTGTAGGACAATCTGTCATATATTGGTGGCAGTATGAGTGTGTAAGAAAACAAGCAACCATTTTTATATGCTTTTACAAGAAAACTGCAACATGTATTAGTACTAACCTAACAAGAGAACATGGTTGTATCATGTTTTTTCTTTTTAGATACGCCTCAGAATCCATGGGTATGGTGTTGATTGAAAGATAAGAATCATTGTCCAAACATACACTGGCATTGGTATCACCATCAGATACGCCTCTAGCATTTAGATTAGCTGCATCAACATTCTCTTTGCTATTCTTTGTGAGGGTGGTTGCTGCGAGTTACAATAGACATACAAATGGGATTAAAAGAAAAATAATAATGAATAGTCCCAAGACATAATACCAACAAGTCTATGAAACAATTACATGCATATATTGGTTTATACCATATAAACACATCCACAAAACACAAAGATCTACAATAGCTAATCTAAAATAGTATTTTGCTATTCAAAGCCCTTGAGGCTATGTTTAAGACTTAAGAGCCAACTTCCATTATAAATCACCAACCACCTCATGGTAGTTTATAGTAAAAGTACGTACATTAACAGCCAAAATTGGATTTTTAACTACTATGTATCATTTAACTACTACCCGGATAAAAATTTGGGAGTCAACCTTAGCTTTTCAGAGGCCTAGTTCTACTAAAAACCCACAAACCATCCTAAGGTAGTTATAGTTTAAACTATGACATGAACAACCTAAATGGACTTTTAACAATCATTTACCAATCACCCCTTATAACAATTGCGATAACATAACTTCATTATGACACCAAGGGTAGGCGGCGGCCAAATATCGAGAACAAAAGACACACGAGAAACAACCAAGGTTAGCTTGTCATTTGTAATGATAGTATAAGACCAAAGGTTAAGATAACCATCTTACGGGTTTTTGTTTCCTAGCGAAAGATGTAATTATCGAGACACTTTGTTTTCTGGTTATCAACATCTTCTTGAATCTTCTTCTTAGTTTTGAAACTTTCGGACTCATGGCGCTTTAGAGAATTTCTTACCATTGCTACTTTCTTTGTTTGCATCTCAGACTTGGGGAAAATCCAGGCCTAGATGTTCAACTTCAACTTTTTGGTAGATACGTTTATAAATTGGGGTCCCCGAACACCATCTGATTGCCTAACAAGCTACTGATCGAAAAAGAAAATACCAGTCAACAATATAAAACTTCCAACAATGTGAAAGCTTGAAAATCAATGTAGGAGCTCAAATAAAACAGCTCGTACATGTTGTATTGAAAATCAATGGTTGCTTGTTTTCTTACACACTCATACTACCACCAATATATGACAGATTGTCCTACAAGGGTCGCCGGATTCTGGGTTTAAGGTCGCCGGAATCTGGGTTTAGCCCATGAGGAAGATGAAGATGAAATAAAATAGAGCAAAAAAATGAAATGAGCGAGTTTACCCTCATATGCAAGGCACCTTAACATAACAGACTTTGACTACGAGAATTGGTCAAAGGGGCGATTGGCATTTAATTGCTCTGTTTGGACCGTGGCGATGATTATGCCGGTTTAGTCCCATCGCGATCCTCCGCTACAAGTTTAGGGACCAACGGTGTATTTTAGTCTTTTCCTACGTTTAAACTATGCTTTCATTCAATTATACAATAGTTGTTTGATTTGACTATGATTTTCATTTACTCAGATTCAAATTCTTACAATAATTATTTGTTTTCTTTATAAGTTTTAACTTGTTTATAGACTTATTTGTTTTGTTTTATGTATTATGTTATATGTTAAAGTATTTGTGTTCACTTATTTATTTATTTATCGTTGTGAGTAACAATTTCATTGTAATATTAATTAATATGAACGTTTTTATATCATGGATCATGGGTATCAACTGATTTAAGTGCTCAAATTGTTTGTTTTGTCATCATCAGATAGTGGTGAAGCTTATTGGTTGTTGAGCTTGCGATCTGCAAACTATAAACTAGAAGAAGACATGGATCAAGAGTTGGTGGCTGCTTTCGAGGTAACTAGGCTCAAACCTAGTGAGTTTGAGATCTGGAGGATGAGAATTCAGCAGTATATCCAGATAATTGACTATTCTCTCTGGGAGGTCATAAAGAATGGTAACAAGTTGCCAAAAACACATATTGTAGAAGGTAAAGTGACTCCAGTGCCTATCACATATGCTGAAGACAAGGCTCAAAGAGGATTGGAGATGAAGGCTAGAGCTACTTTAATGATGGGCATTCCTGATGAATATTTGTTAATGTTTAACTCCTTTAAAGATGCCAAGTCATTGCTGGAAGCTCTTGAGAAGAGATTTGGAGAGAATGATGCTAGAAAGTGTTGGGATTTTATACTCATAACAATTATGTAAAACAAATAACATCATCAAAGCATGCAGCGGAAGACAATAGGAATAATATATGTAACTAATTAACCGAATAAGAAAACGCGTACCTTTTAGCAATTCAAGAATCAAACGATGATGTGATCAAGTAACAAAACCCAAAACCCTAACAAAGGGTATCACAAAATCTTCCCACCTAAAAATCGACCACTAAGGAATACAAGCTCATGTGTGCTTGTTCTTCGTTCTTGTACACACGTACTAATAGCGATTTGATGTGGAAAAGCTAGTTCCTTGAATCACAAATAAACCAAACACTTGTATCTTTGAGTTAGACAAAATCGAAAAACCCTTGGGGTTGGGTGTTTCGACCGGCCACACAAAGAGGGAGAGCGGAGAGGAGAAATTAGGTTATTTGGTGATCCAAGATTAAATTGTGAATGAATACAATGAATTGTATTTATAGTTAACTTAACTTGATGACCAAGTTTGTGTGGGTTAGGGTTTGTATAACCCAAACCGATCGGCCAAGGTCCCCAAGAGGGATTCTAGAACCTTCCCGACTACTAATTTCATTCTTAGTCCTTGTAGTTAATATTTAACGACCGTTAACCAAACCTCGTTAATTATTTAACTATCGTTATGTTTATTTCGCGACTAATAATTAATAACAATAACGTTTTATTTATATTAATTATTTACATCAATTCTCATACGTAATGTGTGCAATCCCGAAGTCTCGAGTTCGGTCCGGACATACTATTATTTAAATATCCATAAAACCTTTCGGCTCCACTTGGATATTACTAAATATAGTAATGACATTGGTTAGTCTAGCTTTCACGCTTGATGCCCCGGATCGAATCAGTATGGTCTCTGGAAAAACCATTTAATGATTCATCATTTTACTTATCCTTTTGTTACTAATACTACATTAACTATGAATATGGATCAAGTCATTTCATAAGTTAACATTACATTTCTCGTTGTATATGATTGAACAAGATTACCAAATCTTACGAGCGTATTCGGATAGATCTTGGGTATGGCCATACAAACATCTTGTCAACCCTACGAGGGCCCAAACATAGTATTATGCTTTGAAACAAATTCAAAGGAACAAATTCTCTTGACTACAAACATAACTCATGAATTTTGCAACACTTGAAAATAGCCCTTATAACTACCGATTCACGGATAGCGTTAGACTATCTTACACAAATGCACTACATTCTAGCAGTTATCCGGTATCTCAAGTCGAGGATAAACACTTCATGATATACTTAATGACAAAAGATCCATAAAGTATCATCATGTAAAGTTGGGATGAGTCCTATATTCAATTCATCGAATATCATGTGAATCGGTATGTCCCGCATCAATATACTTTAAAGTATATTCTACCAAAACTCGATTTCTCTTAATTCAATGACATTCCCACATCATTGATCGACAACGGACTATTTAGAATAACATAAGTTATTCATGGATTAAACATGCAAATATAGGATATAATATTAAGAAAATGAAAATAAACATAAACAACTATTTTATTTCATTAAAGTAATATTTGTTCATAACATCCTTTATCCAAATACTAATCACGGATGCATGAAACTACTAGCTAAGCGAAGTCCTATCCCATCGACATGGTCGATAAGTTTTCCTTTGGCAAAGGCTTCGTAAAGGGATCGACTAGATTATCATCTGTATGAACTTTGAGTAGATTGATTTCACTATGTCGACTTGTTCTCGAACATAGTGATATCGACGAGGAAAATGTCTGGCGCCCTTCATGACTCCGGGCTCATTGGCAAATGTTATTGCGCGAGTTGTCACAATACACATTTAAAGGTAATTGATTGAGGGCATTACTCAGAGTCCCGAAATGAATTTCCTAATCGAAACAACTTCCATCGCGACACGAGCGACTATGTACTCGACCACGTAATAGACACGCAACCGTTGTTTGCTTCTTGCTCTTCGGTCATTGCTCCTCCATTAATGACAAAGACATAACCGGTTTGAGACTTCGTATCATCTTTATCGATTTGGAATGACGCATCGCAAAAACACCGTAACATCAAGTTACGCATCTGGTTTCCTCCATACACTAGAAACATTTCTTTAGTAGCCCTTAGATACTTAAGAATGTTCTTAACGACTGCACCGGTGTTTCACACACAGGTTCTGTTGATACCATTGGTAATGTTACGTACAAGCATACATCGGGCCTTGTACATCTCACAACATACATGATAGATCCTACGGTAGAAGCATAAGGAACTTTCTTCATGTAAGCCACTCTTCGGTGTTGGCGCATAGTTTATTACTTAAGCCATGTTCAACTTGCATCGGCAAATATCCCTTCTTGGAATTTTGCATACTAAATCTCTTGATATTTTATCAATGTAAGCACTTTGGCTTAGTCAATTAACCGCCTTGATCTATCTCGGTAGATCTTGATTCCCAGAATAAATGCTGCATCTCCTAAGTCCTTCATAGAAAAGCACTTTCCAAGATAAGACTTTACATCTTGCATACTTGGAATGTCTTTCCCCATGATCAATATGTCATCGACATATAAGACAAGGAAAATAACATTACTCCCACTAGCTTTGTGATACACATGGCTCATCAAGATTTTGAGTGAAACCAAATTTCTTGATTTCTTCATCAAACTTCTTGTTCCATTGCCTTGATGCTTGCTTCAACCCATAAATGGATCTTTGAAGTTTGCATACTGCTTCGAAACTTTGGATTCACAAACCCTTCGGTGCGCCATATAGATGTCCTCATCTAGGCGACCGTTTAAAAGCGGTTTGACATCCATTTGCCATATCTCATAGTCATAGTATGCGACTATGGCTATAAGAATCTAATAGCTCTAATATGCGCTACGGAGAAAATGTCTCCTCGTAGTCTACCTCATAGGTTTGAGTATAACCTTGAGCTACAAGGCGAGCTTTATAGGTGTGTGCATTGCCATCCATGTCGGTCTTTATCTTAAAGAGCCACTTACTTCCAACTACCTTAGCATTTGGAGGTAAGTCAACCTCTATCCGAACTTCGTTATCTTTCATGGATTGCATTTCCCCATTCATTGCAACTCGCCATTTTCCTTTTCGGGACTCATCATGGCGACTTTATAGTTAGCGAGTTCACCAAGATCCCTAACATATTTTCCTCGGCTTCTACGTTGAGACATAGATGCTCGGTGCCGCGTAGCCCTGCGGATCTCGAATGGGAACCACTTCAATCTCGGGTGGAGCGCCCGGACTTTCGGGTTCTACTTGAGGTTGGCTAGTGTTCTCGAGAAGGTGTTGTATCTTCTTGATCATATTCCGGATCATAAACTCTCCCCTTTGAATTCATGAGATATGAGATCCTTTTCAAGAAAGTCTCCATACCTAGCAACAATCACTTTGTTTCGGTGGAAAGTAGAAGTAGTAACCCATAGTTTCCTTTGGGTATCCTACGAAGACACAACATGAGATCTTTGTTGCGACTTATCAGCAGTCGCGTTTAACAAACGCCTCGCAACCCAGGACCTTTAAGTAAGACAAGTTGGGAGGTTTCCCATACCACACTTCATAAGGGTCTTAACAACCTTCTTAGTTGGAACCATATTCAATATCGACGACAATGGTTTCAAAGCATAATCCCAAAAGGATAATGGAAGAGTCGTAAGATTAAACATCGATCGCACCATGTCTAGCAATGTACGATTCCTTCTCTCGGATACACCATTTTGTTGTGGAGTATATGGAGATGTGAGTTCTTGGACAATACCACACTCGACTAGATAATCTTTAAACTCTTGGCTTAAATATTCACCACCTCTGTCGGATCGAAGAGCTTTAATCTTCTTTCAAGTTGGGTTCTACTTCACTCTTAAAAACCTTAAATGTTTCAAAGACTTCATGTTTATGTTTAAGTAAATAAACATAACCATAACATTGAAATCATCGGTAAAGGTTAAGTAGCTAGCACCCTTTCTTGACACATGTCTTAGTGGTCCACATACGTCGGTATGTATCACATCAAGAAGATCGAAGCCCTTTCTAAACTATTTGTAAAGGGTTTCTTGGTCATCTTCCAGATATGCAAGATTCGCATTTATCAAATGATTCATCATTGATGTCTTGCAATAGCCCATCGTGTTGCATTTGTTGCATGCGTTTCTTGCCTATATGAGCAAGTCTACAATGCCAAAGAAATGAAGAATTCAAATCACCTTTGATTCTTTTATTATTGATGCTAAAGACAAAATTATTTTTATCAACAACATTATCATGCAAATCAATTTCAAACACACCATTTCTTTGGAATAACATTAAAGTAAAAACACCATTTAAAGAAATCGAAATTCCATAATCGGTAAATGTATGAGCGAAACCAATATCTTTTAACAAGGAAAGCGAAGCGACACCCCTAACAATGGAAGGTGCGTAATGACAATCGTTTAATGAGCGGTACTAAACCGAAGGTAAAACTAAATCAAGCGTGCCTATAGCTTCAACATTGCATGTGCTCCATTACCAGCGTGCGGTATTTGCGTCCATAGGCAAGCTTCCTTGCTCCTCTAAGTCCACAGTAGTGTATTACAAATGTGAATACCATCGATATCATATACCGAATTTATTTTATGAGGAAAAGCAAATAATTCTATCATCAAAAGAGTACACAATCGGCGCGGTGCGATATTTTATACCTCTTATTCATGACTCATCAAGGTACAATGGACAATTCCTCTTCCAGTGTCCAACCTCGGTGCGATGATGACAAGCCGTATCCTTCTTTGGATTCTCACGCTTCTTGGGAGGGTTCTTCTTGGGTTGTAGTGGATAAGCCATAACTTGTTTTGCTTATCGGCTTTACCCACCATTCCTCTCTTGTTCGCTAGCGGCTTATTAGGCTTAGAAATTCTACCCATACGGATGGTCAAAACCGCGGTGTAGAGGCCTTCTTGGGCAAACCTTTTCGTAATCAATGAGCATTGCATGTACCTCATTGTTGTCTTCCCGTGCAATGCATATTATAATTCATGCGAAACCATCAAATTCCTTGTTAAGGGATCATTGATCGAGCCAATTTGTATGTCATTAGGGTAGACATAGTTCAAAGCGCCCAATGGTCCATGTAACTCATCATTTCGAGCGGTGGCGCTACAGGTTTTCCTTCTCCTTGCTTGCAACTATGAAGAGCATCAATCAAGTCATACTGACTCTCTGATTCTGAGCTTTTCAAACAACCTTTGCAATTCTTCAAGCATGAGATTAGGAAGTAATTCTCAAACTGCTTTTGCAAGCTTGAGTTCATACTCCCGAGCATAATGCGGCGACCTCATTATACTTGTCATACTCAGTTGCCATGCGGCTCGTGCTTGGATAGCATCAGTGCGAGTTCGGGAGGACAAGGCGTAGTCAAATAATTGAGTCTTTTGGCAACCCTCAAGACAATTCTTAGTTGCCGATACCAATCATTGAAATTGCGCTACGGTCAATTTCTCTCGATCAAACATAGATTTGAGCAGCGAGGCTAGTGCGATAGATTCGACTTGAGCCATTTCTCGAAATAAAAGTTCAAAAGTTAGTACTTCGATAAGTAAACATTCAAGAAAATAAAATACCCTTTGGTCAATATTCATATTAACCATAGAATTTTCCTTGAATTTTGGATCCTCATTATCATAGTTCCACCACATCGGTTGATTTGCTAGTGGTGAAAGTATAGAATAGTGTCGTTGAAGAGCGATAATTGCCAATACAAGTTTGCAATTCCAAAAGTTATGGGATTTACAATTTTGCTAAAACAATTAATGCAAAGCGTAAGCATGTTTCATCCCATCTCATGCCTTAAGTCATAGGTCTCACTAACTAACTTAATTAAGTTGTCTAACTTAGAAGCGCAAATCATAAAGTCGAGGTCTCACACAACTAAATAATTCACCTTGTTATTGTAATCTAGATCAAGGTCTCACATAAATAAATTACAACTTCAAGTGTTTCATATCATTAGATGGCATTAACTTAAATTTGAAGGGTACAATTTTGATGTGTAATCAAAACTTATGTATAAAGAAGCATGCATACAACTTTATAACATAAATTTTTGAAAAAACTTACTATAGATTTTAATTGCTAAGATTGAATTCTACAAAGTTTTAATCGATGCGTTGAGAAACTTACAACTTTGCATTAAGATGCTTCGTACATAGAATGGTTATACTAGGTAGCTCAATCGAACTCACAGAGACGAGAGGACCGGTGTAGCGCTGAGCATAACCTTAGACATCCATTCGGTCGATGTGCGCACTTAATTAACCCCTTTATAGTTTGTTCTAGTGGGTGAGCCGTTCTAACCATTTAGTACAATCGCATCAATCGATTAAAAGTTCAAGAATTATTCTTAGATAACAAATCAGTTTCGCCATTATTTAGTCCATTTAATTTTCTATTCCAAAAAACCCTTTTTCTTACTAACATGTCAAACAATTTATAAACAAAAAAGCACTTTAATAAAAATTAAACATACTCAAATAATATAAACATATAACTAAACAATTTAACATATGTATAAACAATTAGCCACATGCATAATTATTTCAATAAACCCTAATAACAATTCTAGTCGTAATTAAATGCATACATTAACTAGGGTTTTCATCTCGCGAGAAGATGAGCCACATACATCGACAAGTCGATTGCGTAAACCCAAGTTAATAGTATACCAATTAGCACATAACGAATTTTATTAGTTATAATTGAGGTCTTCCCCAATTTGATAATTATTAAATAAATAAAACATGTGTGTATCACTTAACAATTAATCAATAACCAATAAACAATACTCCATGGCAAAACATGCATGTTCCACCATGGATTCCATATAACAATTATCACCCAAGATCGCATTATTACATGACACATAACAATTATTCATTAATTAACCACATAAAATTAGCATGCAATCCTAGGGTTTCTACAAGTTTTACAAAATTAAAACCTAATTAAATAAATATTAGGGTAATCGACCCATATATTTAAAATTAGGTTTCAATTCAAAACCCTAGAAACCATAAAAAGCATGCAAATAATCATAAAGATCCAATTTTATGTGTTTGGTAATTAATTACATCATATTAACGGCTCGTGATGCCCTTTGTTGGGATTTTATACTCATAACAATTATATATAAAACAATAAACATCATCAAAGCATGCGTGGAAGACAATAGAAATAATATATGTAACTAATTAACCGAATAAAAAAGCGTACCTTTTAGCAATTCAAGAATCAAACGATGATGTGATTAAGTAACAAAACCCAAAACCCTAACAAAGGGTTTCAAAAAATCGTCCCACCCAAAAAATCGACCACCAAGATCACAAGCTCAAACGTGCTTGTTCTTCGTTCTTATCACGCGTACTAATAGCGATTTGATGTGGAAAAGCTAGTTCCTTGAATCACAAATAAACCAAACACTTGTATCTTTGAGTTAGACAAAATCGAAAAACCCTTGGGGTTGGGTATTTCGACCGGCCACACAAAGAGGGAGAGAGGAGAGGAGAAATTAGGTTATTGGTGATCCAAGATTAAGTTATGAATGAATACAATGAATTGTATTTATAGGTAACTTAACTTGGTGACCAAGTTTGTGTGGGTTGGGTTTGGAAACCCAAACCGATCGGCCAAAGCCCCAAGAGGATTCTAGAACTTTCAGACTACTAATTTCATTCTTAGTCCTTGTAGTTAATATTTAACGACCGTTAACCAAACCTCGTTAATTATTTAACTATCGTTATGTTTATTCGTGACTAATAATTAATAATAATAACGTTTTATTTATATTAATTATATACATCAATTCTCATCGTAATGTGTGCAATCCCGAAGTCTCGAGTTCGAGTCCGGATATACTATTATTTAAATATCCATAAAACCTTTCAGAAAGAAGACCAAAAGAAATCTCTTGAAGCAACAATATGATAACTTTACTGCCTCAAGCTCTGAGATGCTTGATGAAACTTTTAATAAGCTTCATAAGATTGTGAGTCAACTGGAGATTCTGGGTAAGAAGCTACCACAAGAAGATGTCAATCACAAGCTGTTAAGAAGCTTATCACCAGAGTAGAACACACATGCTGTTGTGTGGAGAAACAAATCTGATCTGGATACAATGAGCATGTATGACCTTTACAACAACCTCAAGATATATGAGCGTTAAAGGGAAATCTAGCTCAAGTTCAAGCACAAACATGAATTTTGTGTCCTCTACAAATAACAACACTGAAGGAGCAGTTAACACTGCTCATGCAGTTTCTACTGCTAGCACTCAAGTTAATGATGCCAATATTGACAACTTGAGTGATGATTTTATGTGTTCATTCTTTGCTCGTCAACTTAATAGTCTTCAACTTACACACGAGGACTTGCAACAAATTCATCCTGATGACTTAGAAGAGATGGATTTGAGATGGCAGATGGATATGTTGACCATGAGGGCCAGAAAATTTATGAAGAATACTGGGAGGAAGTTGAAGATTTTTGAAGAATACTGGGAGGAAGCTGAATGTCAATGGCAATGAGAACATTAGCTTTGATAAGTCCAAGGTGGAGTGCTACAACTGCCACAAAAAGGGACACTTTGGCTCCAACAACTTAATAGGAATTTGCTATCTCAGAATATGTCTAACAAATCAAAATAATTTCTAAAAACAACGTGTCTTAATTTTCGTGGAATACTCGTATCATTAATTTCAAAAGTCAACAAATATTGGGTGTGTTTGATTTGAATAGCTAGTGGGGACACTAGCTAAAACGTTATTTGTTATGTTCCTTTTTGGTTTATAATGAGAGGTTTGTTATAACAAATGATATAAATACGAATTTCATGCACATATATCCATTAGCATAAAGGATTTGGGTTTGTGGGCATGAGTATAGTATATATTTGTGGGGACTAGTTTGAAGTAGTCTCCTTTTTAATAGAAGCATGAAAAGGTACAGGTTTGTTTTATTATGAACAAGTGATTATGACTATGGCATAACGTTATTGGAGGTTGTTTCAACACCATGGTTATTTCAATGTGTTTAACATTATTGTTTAGTGAAATGGTTTGACTGTTACTCAAATATTATCATTGCTATAACTAACTATTCTTTAAATAAACTTTAGAGGGATTTGTAGGAGGGTACATTAATTATCGTGTAGAGTTGATTTTTCTTCCCATATTATCCCCGACCCTAGTCAGGCTGGATTCTAACAATGTACTTCGAAAATTTCTGATTATGTATCGATAAACAGCCAGGTGTACATTCATCAAGGACTCGGAAATTATCTTTAGGTGCTTCATGCATAGTATTATAAATTCTTGTAACAAAAATTTCTGTAGTGTGTATTTCTGTGAATGATGAATGCTAACTCATTTTAGTATTTTTCTACGAAATTTTCAGTCAAAAGACCTCAAAGACGAATGCACTTATAAACATGGATAGACTCAAGTTACTCCAATTGAATTTTGTGGAACTCACTGGACCCCATGAGAACTTTTCGGAAGATCTAAGATGGCTGTGTTGGTTTGGATTCTATTTGAGAACCATACCCTCTGACTTAGGGATGGCACCCGTGGGTTATGGGCACGGGTATCTCTAACCCGTCACCCGCTCACGTAGTTTTTTCTCACCTGTCACCCACCCGTCATCCGTCAATGGGTAAAATTTTGTACCCATGCCCATGCCCGCGGGTATTTATTGCCCATGGGTTAGAGTAATGCAACAAAACTATAAAACTATGATATACGGAGTAAAAAATAACTATGAAGTTTCATAACAAAACCCCGATCAATTTTCTAAATACCAAGTTCACAAAATATTTAAACACATATCTGAAAGTAGCAATTAAACATCATTACACCATATCAGATTCATATTTGTTCATTAGATAAATAAAGTATAATAGTTTAAAACATCTTTAAATATAAATTTTACATAACTATATTACTAGAATACTTAGATGAATTAGGTGCTGAAGTTACAGGTGAGTCAAAGTGTAATCAAGAAAGAAGCGGGTAAGATGTATTTTAGCACACAGAAGAACTTAGACATGAGATTATAATTTATACATGTTAACATGTATACAACTCTGATTTATTTGATCTTTCATATTATCTTTTTAGTCATGAAATTCAAATAAATTTTTAGGTTAATGTGTTTTTTTGAGACTTGGTAACTTTTAAATGTATACCTGCATCATCATAAATATTTTAATTAGTATAATTAATTTTAACATGGATTTATGGGTATACCCATGGGTATTTGAAGAGTATACCCGTGGGTATTCTAAATGGGTGCCATGGGTTTACCCGTGATGGGTATGCCTTACTCGTCACCCACCCGCCACCCATTGATGGGTGCAGATTTTCACCCATGACCCACCCGTGGGTGAAAATTGAAGATTTTACCCACCCATTTATGTGCGGGTACTCTGACTTATTCATGAGAAACTTGGTGGGCTGGTGGCTATAGATATGAGCTTTAGCAAGTTGGAAGTATTTGACCCGCCTGTGGTAGGGAATTTAGTATACTCTTTTATTTACTTGTCCATTTAGTTTTGTGCAGACCTGAAGTGCTAAATAAATCTTGTTACCTTTGCAACAGGATCTTCCATTACTGCAGATCCTAAACCTTAGAAACTCGTACGATCTACTCGAAATCCAAAATATATTTCGACTCCCAAATCTTGAGACTTTAATTGTTTGGAACTGTCACAATTTGGTTCATGTCTGTGAAACCATTGGAGGCCTCAGAAGTCTTGTTGAAGTGAACATGACAGGGTGTGAAAACCTAGGGAAATATTCAGGGGAGCATATAAATCCGTCAAAAATGCTAAAACATTCCCTTGATTTTCCAAGTTCATTAGAGCGGTTATTCCTCAAGGACTGCAAAATTGAGTGTTCTGATTATTTTCCTCTTAGTTTCAGTGATCAATCATCTTTGCAGTACTTGAATTTAGGCAATGGCCTGTTTGTAGACCTGCCTTTTTACACTCATCTTAAAAATCTTCGAGTCCTTGACTTGAGTTTGTGCTCAAAACTTAGATGGCTTCTATGTCTCCCAAGTACACTTGTAGAATTGTATGTATATTACTGTGAGTCGCTGGAGATGATAGGCTTTGAATTCCAACAATTCAAGTTGCAAGAGTTTGGATATGAAGGTTGTAGTCGTTTATCAGAAATCGAGGGCTTTCTCAAATTGGTTCCCCTAGCCAAACTTCATGAAATTTACTTGGGACACATGAAGTGGCTAAAGATCATCAAAATCTGCAGATTTGCCTGGTTGGTGATGATGAGCTCACCATAGGCAGAGATTGGTGTGCACAGGTTTGTTGTTCCTCTATTAAACACATGCATAACCACACACAAGCACATAACATCCACATGCATACTGATTATGTATGAATGGCTAATCTCTTTCTAAACTGTGTGGCACAGATGTTGTATGAATTCAATATAATGAGCATATCCCTGCCAAATATAATGGATTCAAACATGACGCCTGAGTATATCTCACGATCGTCATGTCTGTCCTTTGACGTGCCTTCGTTTCCCAATAATAGGAGGCTCAAAGGATTAAATGTAGCTTTCAAATATACCTTACAAGGTGATGATTGGGTTTGGTTTGCTAATATCAGCACGGTCAATGGTGTTGATTTGATGTACAACCCTAAAGTCTTTGGTAAACCTGAATTTGGTGAAGTTGGTTTATGGTTAAGCTACTGGCCAATTGGGAGCATGTTAAACGTTGGAGATAAAGTTCATGTGTCTATCATTGCTGTTATGAATATGATTAAAACTCCTAAAGGGTCGGTTGGTTTTTGCTTAAGTCCTAAGCTTCGCGTACGCGTCTGCTACGCGTATTGAAGTCCAAATTGAATTTGAAGAGCCGTCTTCAAATCCAATTTGGAGTTTGCTTGCTCTCCCCTCCTCCACCTATAAAAGGAGATGAGGGGTGGAAGAGATTAGTACCACCCTTTGAATATGTTTTGTACCCTTTGAATTTGGTTTTGAATATAGAAAAGCTTCCGCAAATTTGTTGATCTTGTTTCTTCTATTGTTCTTCATATTGATTATCGGTTGTTGATTTTAACAATTGCCATGACGAACGGATTTCAGGTACATGAATGTGGTGCAAGCCTCGTATTCAATGATGAATATATAGCAAATGAATCCTTGTCAACTAAACTGGGGCCCGTTGGAGGAGATTTTTCTAGATTCCAACTAAGCACAGGAGCATACTATCTATGTTGCCATGATTTCTTTGAGTTAATGGAGGTTGGAAGACTAACTCCTGGCTGGCTTAGGAATTTAGTTGGTGATACCATTGACGATACAGTGGTTAGAGGATGGAGAAAGACCGGTTGGCCTCAACTGCAGAATCCATCAATTACCGAGTTAAAAACTGTTAGGTGCATCATCCATGGTCCTGAAACGGTAAATATGCTCTATAATATTTGTTTTTCTTATTTTTGGGCAATAGATTATTACATAAAAGAGCCTAAAGATGTATTCAATGGATGGTCTAATAGCACTTTTGTTAGATGTCTATTACATGTAATCTTTAGTTTATTGACGCTAATTTGATTGCAATTAATGCTTAGCTGAGGTTTGCTAACTCTGCTGTCTATCAGGAGGATATTTACAAGATCGCGGAGAGAGTTAAATCATCTGTAAGAGATAAGAGTGGTGAATCACGCCTGGACGGGGAGACATTGAAATCTATCACCACACCTGAACTTAGTGATGCAGCAAAAGAGGTAAATGAATATCAAGTTCAGCTGTTTGATGCAAGCCAAACTCATACTTGACCTTGTTAACTAAGCCAGGAACAACAGCTATATATGTATCCTTGCAAATTTGGTAGCTCCCTGACAAAGAGAGTCTTGCTTCAGTAAATACTAATTCAATATTCTGATATTATAAAATAATAATAGCCCTTTTTTCTTATAACTATGATTGCATGCTTATCCCTTATTTATTATACTACTATTTAAAGAATATATAAAGAAATAAAGGGTGCAAAACTTTTAATTATCATCTATAACTGAAAAGAAAACCACCCTGCAATAAGATTTGGACCTGGAGTCAAGTTGGAGGGTTCTTACTATATATTTAATGTGTAATTAAACATAATTTTTCCACGCGATATGTTAAACTCTTTCAGTTTTCTATATAACTCGAGTTGAGAGTGAGTTATTTTGAGAGTTTTATCGTGGTAAAAAGTTATTCATGGCTAATATCCTACTCTGAACTTGGGAATTAGTAGAATTAGCAGTTTTGGTTGATTCGATGAGCATCTTTTACTAGTTTGTTTATGTTCTTGTGCGTATTGTCTGTGCTAAAGAATGCAGGGAAACGAAAGAAGGACGAAATCGTGTTTGAGTCGCCAATAAGGGAATTAGGGAAGAGCCTGAGTATCCGACGAACCAACTGCTGCAACACGACACTGATGCAAGTTGGCTAGGGCTAGAACACGGGGAATTTGACTCAGCAAGCGGTGAAAGTACACGTGAGAATGTAAAGTAAGATCCTCTGCCACCACCAGAGACGAGCCCATGAAGAAACAGGAAAGAGAGTTGTAAATTCAAAGGAGTGAATAAGGACTTTTTGTATCTTTAATCTATCATAAGTTTCGTGGCATGTTAACAGTGCATTGAAACAAAACTGAAGAGCTTGTTTCATCATTCATGAGCTTTGTTCTTATTGTTAAATTTTAATTGTTGTGGTTGTTTGGATATTCTAAGGTTGCATAGAAGCTATATGTCTGTATTATTATTATTCAAAAATCCTTTATGTTGTGGTATTAACACTATCTTTTAGCCAATTAGCCCTTTGGGGGTATTATTTGACACCACTCTTACCTCATCTTGTAATTGGCTGCAAAATGCAAAGTCAAAAGTTTTAGTAATGGGTCAAAGTAAGTCCAAAACCATAAACTCTACTATAAATTAAGGGAAAAGTTTTCTTTTACTTGCCTCTAAAAAGAACCTTTTTTCCAGTTCCACAATAACTTTGGTCACTGTCATTTTATTTGACAACACAACACAAACACAAATAAACATCGACAACAATCTTACCTCATCCGCATTAGCATTGCATACACCCACATTTGGAAAGGTACGGGTGCGTTTGGTATGCATATATGAATCACTATGGTTATAGGTTTGATATTTAAATGGAATGAAAATATATATCATTGCAAATAAGTTGTTTGGTTTGTTTAATGAATCACTGCAAGTATGAGTTAAATATATAAAACTATCAAGATAAAATCAGTAAAAATATGAAAGAAAGTAATGAATTAACAAAAAATTTGTAGTGGAAAATTAAAAGACAAAATGGTCCTAGAAAACAATAATCAATCAAACCTACGTTCCTCCTTATCAATAGTTCTATGAACAAACTTTCATACATTGATTCCCATACTATTCAACCAAACATTTGCAATGCATATGATTATGATTGCTTGATTCCCGATAGTCAGGTACCAAACACACCTTAAATATTTCTTTTTGGAATATCTATCATTTGTACATTATGCATTATTATGATCTTGAGAAAGCATAAACATCACCTTAACCTTTTTCATAATCGATAGCTTATTCACACTTGTAGAGTTGGAGTATTTTCATAATCTATCTTGTTGATTTTTGAAAATCGGGGAAAAAATTGGTCTGGTAAAAAAGTCGGCCACTAATTGGCCAAAAATCAGACTAATCGGTCAAAAATCGGAATAATCGGCCAAATCGTCTTATTCGGTCAAAATTTAAAAAAAAAATATTAATTTAGGCATTTTATTTAATTTAGGGATCGATTATTTCATTTATAACGCACAATAGACCTCATAATAAGAATTGGAGCCTTTTATTGAGGTTTGGGAACATAGTAGGCTTGGAATCAGTTAAGATATTTAGTTTAGTCTCCAGAAATACCAAAACTTGCAAGAAATGTCAATCTGATTACTCAACGATTAATTCCGCCTAAAACGATTAATCCCTACAAGGTAGTCGACCGCCCAACTACCGATTCATGATTTTGCTTGCCAGACTAACTTATAAAAAAATAAGTATCATTATGATTGGATGACATGATGAGAGAAAATAATTGGATTACACTTGTTTAGTTTTGAGTAAATTTCATTGTTGGTCCTTAAAGTTATGCAAATTTCATACGACATCCAAAAACGCGAATTATTGCTTTTTTAGTCCACGATCTCCAAAATATTATGCCGTTGGTCCAATTTTCTAACAATCGTTAGTTTTGCTCGTTATCTCGGTCCTCATGTGCGCAGCACATGAAGACAATTTTGTACGAATCTTTGTTTTTGACTTTTTGTTTTGTGTTTGATATTGTACATGCCACTGTACCACATGTACTTTTGGTACTTTATTTTTACTATTTTTTTAGTGAGTAAACTTTTGTACATTTATACTCGATATAAAACACTAACATATTTTGAATTTCACAAACATTTACACCAATCATCTCTCTCTCTCTCTCTCTCTCTCTCTCTCTCTCTCTCTCACACACACACACACACACACACACGCACACACAAACATTCCTTTCTAAACTTGATTTTTTTTTTATTCTTCTACAATACGCAATACTACATTAATCCGTCAAGAAAATGTCTAAAAGTAAGCATAATTCTTATCTTTCTATACTTAATTTTAAGGTTAAGTAGTTACAAATATAATTATTTTTAAAACCATTTATGCAACCGAAGCGTCAAAAGAGGTGGTGGTAGAGGAAAGAGTTGAGCAAACAGTAGAATATTCATTTGATCAAGAGATACATGATGAACACGAAACTGAAGTTTCTGAAATGTCAATGGTGATGGATGGCTTACTGAGGAACAGGAACATCAACTAAAATTAGATGAAGAGGCATTAAGAGAAATATTAGAAGAAGAGGCAGGGGCTCAAAAAGAGTTGGAGGAACAAATTAAGCAAGAACGAGAGTACGAGGTGATGTTGTTGATGGAATTTGGTGCCATGGCAGATTAATATGTAATTTACTTTTTTGAATAACAAATATTGTTCTTAAGTGTCATTTATGTTGAACAGCTTGTGTGTTTAATAGTTTAGTTTGCAGAACTATTATACAGTTAAGTTTAGAAGAAACAGAGTGTTAAATGACACTTTGAAAGGGAATAAAATTTAGTTTGAAACCAAAATTACACTGTTGGTCCCTGGTAGCCTTTGTCCAAGTTGTTAACATAGAAGGGAAAAAAGTGAAAAAAATAAATAAATAGTTTGAAAGCATTAAAAAACAAATTGTTAAAAAAGCAAAAATAAACTACATTAGTACACACATAGAGAAAAAATACGAATAAGTACAGGTGTCAAGCTGTATCAAGACACGCCCTCGGTTTGCATCACTTTCTCCAAGATGGTTTGGAGCTTCCTTGATACGCTTTCTCCAAGTGTCACATAAGTCAAAAATTGAATTAAAGAAAGACCACCCACGTGGCTACGTGTACACTACCTCGATTGGTTGCAACCAGTTTAGTTAGATTCCAACTATGTAAAGTTGATACTTTATATAAATTGCACGACTAGTCAAAGTGTAGAACACACAAAACTGTTAAAACTAGAGTAACAGACATGTGTCAATTCGATAATTTAGTTCTAAATTGTTTGTTTCAATGTAACTTTGGGGACTATAAAGGTAATATATCAAAGAAGTATAATGATCAACCATGGTCATATAAAAAAACCATAGTCGTATATCTATAGTTCCTATCTCGATGTATGTCAGAAACGGTACTGTGATTGGCGCGTTTTCAGAGGGTTTTCTTTTATATAGGCACTTAACCCTTTTCATTTACCCTCATCCTTCACACTTCACTCTAAAATTTCTCTCATTCGTCTTTTTTTTAAACAAACTAACAAAACCCTAATTCCAAACAACAAGAAGCTACAAATGGCCCCAAAGAGAGTTCGTGCATGCAATCTACTCAATGAACTGGAAACTACATCCGGTTCTTTTTGTTTGAAAGAACAAATGATGCTTCAAGTTCAAAGGGACATTGACCATCAATGGATGCGTCGTAACCAAATTTTGAACCAATGCCAAAAGCTTTTGAATGACTCTGGAAAGCGACAAGAGCTGATATCTGAAATTGAGACCGCTGACATAAACATGGCTTTTCTGCGGTTGATGGTGCGAGAGGAGCTTGATCACTGCCGGCCGATCATGGAACAGGTCGAAAAAACCAGGACATCCATCGAAGAAATGCTGGCATTCTTGTAGATGCTTGCGCGAATGTAGCATTTGGGTTTAGGTTCAACAGTCTCATTGTGAAGCTTTTGGTTGTTTTGTTTTCTGTTTTTGATTTCCTGTTATTTTGTGAAGCTCTTATTATCTTCCCTTGATGTACCATATTTGTTCCGAATGCAATCGAATATATTATGTACAGTTCTAGTTATTTTTGTCGTTTGTTTTGTTTGATTTTGTGCGTATTATGAGATTTAGGTATGATCTAAGATTTTGGACTAACCATGCAACAATTAACCATGCTAACGCGATAAGTGTACAGTTTTTTTAGGTGGATACGGGCTAAAGGCGAAATATACAATAGGCTTTTATGACAAAAAGCATACAACGTGACTTATCATTGAAATGAGGGAATAAAGGGTTAAAAAAAAACATACAACCCCAACCACAAATATAGATCTCACGTGTGTATTTATTTGCATCATTTTCCCTCATCTCATCTCATTTTACTCCCCATTTTTAGATCTTCACACTATTTGCATCACTTTCTTCTCATTGTGTCGAGTAGTAATATACCTAACCTTGGGAATGGTCAAACATGGTACTAAGAGAGGTAATATTCCCAGAGATTTATGAGAGATGTGGCCCAAATGCTAAACCGAATATGCAATTGCCAGCTGAAATACTGGAAGATCCAATATGAGAAGTATACGGTAAGGAACAAGAACAAGTTGTTAAAGCAAGTGCTAGTGTTAAACTTAAGGTACCACAGTCGCAAGTTGATGGTCCTAGTATCATTAGCAACATTGTAAGGAACCAACCTAAAATAGAGGAGACACGTAGAGGCAACTCAACTATATGGCAATACTCTAATGATGAACCAAAGAAACGAGGAAAATGAAAAAAATTATAATAGGCTACTTTTTTATGTGTTTAGATTTTAAACAATGTGGTTTATGTACATTGTTTTGTTTTTAATCCAATTTATTATGTGTTTTGCACTTATGTTTTGCAAAAATTTGATGACCTTTGTTTTGTGTTTTGCAAAAATGTTGATGACCTTTGTTTGCACATACTTAATAGTAGTGTAAAGTGCAAATAACTCTTTTTCAGAACTTGATGAATGATTCGTTGGCAAATACCATGACAACTTCTTTGATTTAGAACTGGAAGGTTTTTTTTTAGCAAAGAACTGGAAGGTTTAGTAGCATGCTTTCTACTTGTATCCTCATCAAACTCAAGGCTACTGTCAGAGTCAATGATGAATTCAGAGCTTGTATCAGACTTAATTAGTATGATTTCTACATCAAATAATAAACATCTTGAATAAGAGTCAATGCATACAACAAACATACCCTCATGACTTAATCTAAGCAAAATAGCATAACACACTACAAAAAGCATACCCTCATGACTTTATTTAACAAGCATACCCTCATAACTGTATCCTCAGGACTAATATCTAATACTACTAGCATTAGGTTTTTAAAATTACCTTTGTTGACCTCCTTTTGTTGCTTTGGTTCCTGTGACTGCTTGGCCCTTCCAAACACTTCTTCAAGCTTTGTTATCGCCTCTGCCTCCTTTGTCAATTTTGCCTCCTTTACCTCCTTTAGACTACTGAACATAACTTGAAGATTTGATATCCTCTTACCAAGTTCTTCGAGATTTTCTATTCCCTTATCTTATAAATGTGTGCAGAAACATTAAGTCTCCACAAATAATAAACACATATACTTAAAAAATCAAAACAAGCAACATATACACTAACCTTTAGCAACATCATGTTGATTGTTCTCCCTTTGCAACAAGTCTTCAAGTATCACCTCAGCCATTGCATCGTCATCATAACAATTATTCCCATATTTACCCAACACATAGTCAGCCATAGCATCTGTTACCACCATTTTGCTAAAAATCCTTATTGTTTGAAGAAATAGATTTACAGTTTTGAGGAATGAGAATGAGAGGGTGTGTGTGTTTACTTGAAAAACCTTGTTAGGTGAAAATGATAAGTGATAAATGCAGTGGAGGAATATCATAAATCTCATAACTTTTTATATTGAGTATGTCGGTTTAAACTAAATTTTATGTTCATTAATTATCAAATATAGTATATAACTTTAGTCACTATCTAGTAAGACGTGTGACTTTTCCAAACAAAATAAATGATACCATTGCCTACCTTAATATCATAACTTTTCATGTTCAAAATGCCTATAAATTTACAACTTTTTAAACAACAATATCATACACAACAAATTACATTTATAATATATCAAAAATGTCATCAACAACTGGATGTGATGTTGAATTGCAAGAGAAAGAACCAAAACAAATGCAAATATAAAAGAATAAGATACTTATCAAATAGATTTCCAAGGGCAAATATAACTTGAAAGAGTACGATTTGAGATCCGACCATGAAACACAAACACAATAACATATTACCCGTTTTCAGATCCGACCATGAAACTCAGCTAACACAGTCCAATTTTCAGCGTGTCTTTCATGTTTTTTGTGATTTGTTTATATCTTCTAAAATCCAAATTGCAGTTCAACTTGTTAATTTTCAAAGAACACAAAGCAGATCAAAAAATGAACACAAGGACAATATCAATCGACTAGTATGAAAATCATACTTTGAAAAATAATTGATCCACAGATAAGTGGATTTTCTAGAAGTGAAAAAGATGAAGTGAATGGTGTGAATGTCTGTATGAGATGAATATGAATCTCAAAATGTGTTTGTGTTTTTGATCGAATATAAAAGTAGAAACGTGAAAAAAAATAATAAAATACTAAAGTACCAAAGCACATATAGTAAAGTGGCATGTTCAGTATCAAACAAGAACAAAAAGCCAAAAACAAAGATTCGGACAAAATTGCACATGAGGACCGAGATAATAAGCGAAACTAACGATCGTTAAAAAATTAGACCAACGGCGTAATATTTTAGAGATCGTGGACTAAAAAGGCAACAATTCGCGTTTTTAAGTTTCATATGAAATCTGGCATAACTTTAAGAACCAACGGTGAAATTTACTTTTTAGCTTTTGATCTATGAAGATATATCCATACCCTGCTTCGGCGGGATTGGGTATGTTGTTGTTGTTGTTGATCTATGAAGATATATAAATAAAAGTGTATCGTCAAAAAATATCTAATAAAATTGTAATGCAGCTGAATAGCATTTGTTCAATCTTTTCTTTAGAGCATTCCCAATCATAACACTATAACACCAATAACACCGTCCACGCCAGCGCCACATCAGCTTTAACATTTAACATTAACATCCTCAAAAAACACCCACAACCATAACATCCCAATAACATCAATAACATTTCATATTTTCAATTTCAACCCCTAAACTAAAACAAACACTTAGCGCCACATCAGCTTTAACATTTAACATTAACATCCTCAAAAAACACCCACAGCCATAACATCCCAATAACATGAATAACATTTCATATTTTCAATTTCAACCCCTAAACTAAAACAAACACTTCATTTATTAAACTAAAACAAACACTTCATTAAAATTGAAAACATATTACAATACGAGATTAAAAAAAAAATTACAACGATCCACTCCACGACCATTGGATCTTGCCGCTTGAGAGGCGTTATCAAAACTTTATCTCTTCCAACCTTGTTATTGTGAGATCTTTTTCCATTGGGCCGATCGTCGCTTAGCGATTCGCGTTCATACGATACTCGTTTGCCATAGTTTCGGTGAAATAAGTTGACGAGCTCGTTCTTAGGTCTTGTTCCCCAGACTTGTTGTAGTCTCGGATCTTGCTTTCTTGGTAGCACGTTTCTTTCCCATGGGCGTGGTTGTTCATCATTACAAACAAAGCCTCGTTTGTTTGGCTTGCGCATCGGTTAAATCAACCGGTTCGGCGTGTCTCATTTCTTATAATGACGCAAAACCTCCCAGCGTCATCAAGACCAAACAATGCTCCTTGTTTTCCTCACGATACCATTGCTTTGCCGTTTCATCACATCCACTCACTTTCCCGCTCGTTGCTCCGTTCGCATATGTAACAAGAGTTGAACTTTGTGCATATCCGTTCAACGTTTTCCATTTGCTTGACATCATGTCCTTGGTGCCGTTGAAAGTTGAGTCTATTGAACTCATTTCGACCCGATACCAAAACGTATCTCTAGGTTGGCACTTTCAACTTTCGGATCCTCAAAACGCTATGTAACACCTTGCAAGTAATGCTTCTCTCTTCCAATTCCAACGCGATGTGACAACCTCCTCATCGAATCAATTGGTTGGGCTCGGGTCTTTGGATTTTTGATTTTCGCAAGACGACCTTTTCCTTCTTTTGGAGGAGACGTGGGTGTGTCACAACATCTTGTGTTTCAGTTTGTGATTGTTATGACTGTTGTGTGAATTGTAGGTTTTGAAAGTTGGAGTTTAAGGTGCTTTGTTGTTGCCACATTTCTTGGCTCGAGAAGCCTAATGGGTTGGGGTTTGAAGATGAACCAGCGTTCGGGTTAGATGATGAACCCGGGTTTGAGGGATTCCACCCATCATCGAGAAGATTCAAGAAAGTATCATCGTTGCCTCCCGACATTGTTTTTTTTGCAATTAATTGAAGTTGAAAGATTGAGAGTATTGAGATGATTTAGTAGTGGAAGTGTGAAAAAATGGTGTTTTAGTTGTGTATTTATAGTGGTAAAGAGAGTTTTTTATTTTTTTATTTATTTATTTATTTATTTTTTTAAGTAAATTCTGGGGACCGAAATGAAAAAAATTTGATTTTTGATTTTGATTTTTTTCTCGCTTTAGCGTTGGTTGAGTAGCGATGGGAGGACCACGGCGTTAACGAACCACAACTCCAAAGGTGTAACGCCGCTAACGACGTTATTTCGCCTTTAACGAGCGTTACCCCGTTATGATTGGGCTCGCTCTTACTACATATAAAGAAAATATTGCTTAAAAACTTACGATACAAAATAAATAATGAAATAACAATACTACTCATATGAATTATTTAAGAAATTGATCGTCTGTGCATTTTTATTAATGTATCACAAATGTGTATTACAGGTTTATGCAGAATGCAATCTTGTAATGCACAAATTATGATGCATTAATCAAAAAATATGGTGTGAGTGTCACCTCTTATTATTTAAATAATTGGGGAGTATAACTACGGAGACAAAGGGTGTAATTTACTTTAGTGTCAACGCTTTCTCCCTGGTAGCTATAGTCAACTATGACTGATCAAGGAAAGATGATCATCAAATAAAGCTCATTATTATTCCAGTTCCAATCACTAATCAAAATATATCTCCACCTCAAACGAGACCGCCAAAACCGCCGTTCAACCACCGTAACCGTCACCTGAAAACTTATGATGATCAGAATTAACGATAATGGCGTCGTTTTACTGACTATCAGATGATTGACTCGATGTCTTCTTCTTCTTCTGCTTTTGATAATTTTCATTCAAAAAAGTAAATTATTTTTACTTTTTTAACTCATACTGTTTACTCATTGATTTTGATTTTAGTTTAACTGTTAATAACTTGAACATATAAATTGCTAAAAATTTTATAATAAATAAAAGATATAGGTTAATTCAAGCTTATTTTTTATTTTATTTTATTTTTTATTTTTTTTATTATTATTATTTTTTTAGTCTTTAAGCAATTTATATGTTCTATGATGAGTAATTTTTGTTTAGGTTAATTATGTGTTTAATAAAGTGGCAGTGATACTCCAAATTATGTTTATAAGTTCCACAAAAGGTATAGATTGGCGGGAACACCCTGACCCCGGGTGCCTTTTGGCACCGGCCATTGTCCACCCCACAAGTAATAGCTCCAGCAACTCAGCAACTCTCCTGGTCTAGTGGGGCACTAACTGGAGTGAGCACGAGCCAAGACTCGGACCCCTAAGCTCTTATTCCACGAAGTCTCTCTGGTGTGCCCATAGGTTTTGTGCAGGTGGGTACCTATATGAAGCAAATGCTAAGGATGGGACTTGAACCTGGGTCAATTGACTCAAGCACAAGTGCTCCAACGATTAGACTAATGCTCCATTGGTATGTTTATAAGTAGTTTAAATGTAGTAATGTGCAACAACAACATACCCGGTCCGGCCCGAGAGGGGTATGCGGGAGGTTGAATGGAGACAAATCATACCCCCACCCTAGGTAGGGTAAACCTGAGAGTAGAGACTCCTTGCAAGAAGACATCCGGCAAGTAGTTTTATTGTGTGCGGCTAAAAAACAATGGTGTTTGGTTTGGCTTATCATAAAACCTTTTTTTTTTTTTTTTTTTTTTACTCTTTTGGTAACCATGGTTTCCGAACAATGACTAATCCACGGGTTTGAACCAGCGCCACAAAGATTCAAACTAGGATAACACCTCCCTTTTCAGGAGGTTGGTGTGGCCACTGGAGGGTTGTTTGCACTTTGCACCTAGCAGGAATTTACTCTTTAACAAGTCACTAAGCATTTTTCATTCATCGACTTGATAAGCTTATCGACGTCGTTGTATTTCTAGATGTTTTAGAAATGTGTTGATTGATTGTAACTTAGAATTGGATATCCATTGGGTACATATATGCTTACATACTCACTTTACGTCTTTACATATACTATTATACTACCCTTGCAAATCCTACCTAATTACAATGTTTTCCTCTAGGGTTTGTGGCAGCCGCTTTGATGTATTTCTAAGCTTTAGAGGCGAAGACACTCGCCATTCTTTTAGTGATCATCTTTACGATGCACTAAATCGAGCAGGGATAAGTACTTTTAGAGATGATGAAGAAATAAACAGAGGCGAAGAACTTAAGCCCGAAATTGAGAGAGCAATAAAAGAGTCTAGGAGTTCGATAGTTGTGTTGTCTAAGAACTATGCAACTTCTGCATGGTGTCTTGACGAGCTACACTTGATCCTTGACCAAAGGAGGAACTGCAATCATTTCACTCTACCAGTTTTTTATCACGTTGATCCTTCAGATGTTAGGAAACAAAATAACACTTTTGGCGTAGAAGTCCAAGACTCTTCAAGGTGGACAGATGATAATGTACATAGGTGGAAGGCAGCCCTTACGGAGGTTGCTAATCTGTCAGGGATGGTTCTTTCTGGGTTTGTTTCTCTGTCCCTCTTTTATAATTTAATTGTGAATGAAACACATTTTAAATGATACTCTTGTGATCCTTAATTTTATATTTTTATTTTTTGGAATGCAAATATTCCACTTATGACTAATATGGCAATATGTCTCATTATTGACCGGCTGAACCCCTTTAATTTTTTAGTTGATGAGCAACTCAAAGACCACTATTAAATAGATGTTTAAATGTCTTTGGTCTTTGGTATGTGATCATGTAAGGTGAATTTGGTAGGTGGGTTTGGGAATGAGAGAATGGATCGACTCCAAAATGAAATTGTTTGGTAGGTATGATCATGGTTGCAAAAAGCGCTAGGCGGTGGTCAACAGCGCTAGTCGGGCGGTCGACCACCGCCTAGCGCCTAGTCGGTCTAAGGCGCCGCCTAGGTGGATTGAACTTTTCAAAAAGGCTATGCCTTCTTATATAAATTGAATTTATGCTTGTGAAGATAACAAAACCCGTATAATCGTAAAAACAAAAATCAAAAGTCGAGATTCCATAACTATATTCATGTTTAGCGGTATGTGAATTCGAGTATAAAAGTAAGTTGCATTAATGAAGCCATGGTTGAAGACTTGAAGTTGCAGTTTGAATAAACATGATCTCATTGTAATTTCTTGTTGCTATTGGGGACCACCTATGTGTCGACAAATGCAGTTACCTGAAATTCTTTGCTTTTAGAATATTGAATGCCTTTTCGAGGTGAACCCTTTATATACCTTAAAACTTTAAAAGCATTTCTTAAACCATACTGTTTTAGAGAATGCATGACCTGACCTGACTTATGCACTGGACAAGCAATAGCAGGTCTGGTGATAGTCAAATATATTTTAATAGCTGGTAATATTTTGTCAAGCCTTATCATCACCCTTAATAACTAACAGGCTTTTTACTTTTGCTTACTAAAGGAACTTCAGAAGGCTTACTTGCAAGCATTCAAATTCACTTAGTAACTCCAAGCTATACTTTCTTTGGCATAAACAGATTCCTTGATCCTTTATAATGACTTTTATACCACAAAAGTATTTAACCTTTCTTAAATATTTTATCAAAAACTTCGTATATTATAATTGTTTACATTTTCCAATTTCAGACTCATCATTACTAGTTATTAAGATAGCATCAACATATATAAGTAATATCACAAAAGTATCGCCTTTAGAGCTTCTTTAAGCCCATATAGAGATTTTTGCAACTTACAAACTCTATTATCATCAGTAGAAAAATAACCTTCTGGCAAACTCATATACACATTCTCAACTAACTCATCATACGAAAAATCATTGTTAATATATAATTGAAACACATTTCAATAATTTTGAACACCAAGACTTAAAAAACATCTAACAATGACTATTTTCACGAATGGTGAAAAAGTTTCTTCATAGTCAATTCGTTTCTTTTGACTATATCCTTTTGCAACTAACCTAGCTTTATACTTTTCAATCTCGCCGGTGGATTTATACTTAATCTTATAAATCAAGTTGCACCCTATAGGTCTCCTACCACTAGGCAGATGTGTTATTCCCAAGTCTTGTTTGTATTTAATGCTTCCATTTCAGTGTTCAATTGTTCATAGCTTCTACCCACTTATTATCCAAAGCAGCTTCTCTATATGACTTAGGTTCAACAGTTTTGTTTAAGCTATTCAGTATTCACATAAGAAAAGTTATAGTTATATGCACTTAGATTATAATAGTTAACTACTTTATCTAGGCCGTATTTAACATTTCCTTCTATTACAATGTCTTTCAATTTAGTTGGTAATTTCCTACTAGATCCAAATTCTTACCCTCAGACATAACATTTTCATTTCTAGGTGCTGCACCATCATCACTAGTACCACCATCTGCATTTATATTGCCTAGTACATCAACACCAACTATCTTTGAATCCTGAATTATTAGTGCTTTTGTTACTGGTAGAGACGTTGTGGTCTGCAGTAGGACTATGACATGTATTAGAGACTCTACTGCAGGTTCTATGAGATAGAGAGGGGGAGGGTGGGGGAGAGTGTCTTAGTTACACACACAAAAACTCGGGTCACATAATGAAAATTAAAAGAGAAAATGTCTATATATATTTCTTCAAACAAAATATTTGGATCTTAGCATATTTACTTCCCTAGTCCCTGTAGAATAAGAAAAGTGCACACAGGTACTAATTTATGTAGATTTGACACAACATTGCCTCTGACTTTTACGTGATATAACCTTTAGACACTGAACAAGGTTTAGCTTATAAGTCCAATATATTCAATATCTTCTTGTTTTATCAGACAAGTTTTGAGTGTCTTCCAATAAGCTTGCTCATGCTCCTTTTGTTATTGCAGGTCTGAAACAGATTTTATAAAGGAAATTGTTACAAGAATTTATAATAAACTCGACCGGAAAGAAGTCCAACTCCCAATCAATCTAATTGGGATTGAGACTCGAGAAGAGGAGATCAAATCCTGGTTAAGGCAATCTGATGTTGAATTTTTAGTAATTTGTGGCATGGGTGGAAGTGGGAAGACAACAATAGCCAAGCATGTTCTCGATTCAAATTGGGCGAAATTTGAAAACATCAGCATCCTTGAAGACATTGGTAATAAATGTAAAGAATCACACGGGTGTTTGCTTCAGCTACAACAACAACTTTTTGGAGATATTTTAGGGGGCAAGAGAAGAAAAATACCCAGTGTTTGCCGAGCTACTTTGAAGATTGAAGAGGCCTTACAAGTGAATAAGGCACTTATTCTTCTTGATGACATTGTTGAACCGAGCCAGTTAGAAGCCTTACTTGGAACCGGAAATATTAATAAACAAAGCAAGGTTATAATTACAACCACTGAAAGTAGTATAGTTAGATGGCTTGAGTCCAGATCTTGGAGGTGTCAAGAGTACAAGGTGAAATTGCTAAATGTTGATGAATCGTTAAAGCTTTTAAGTCTTCACGCCTTTAGATCCGAAGTTCCTATGAAAGGGTTTGAGGAGCTTGCACTAAAGGCGGTACAATATTGTGAAGGAAATCCACTTGCTCTTGAAGTGTTGGGTTCCTCTTTACATGAGGACAATACAATCCAGTATTGGGAAAGTCATTTGAGGTTATTGGAATATGATATGAATCATAAAATTCAGCATGTACTCATGAGGAGCTATGAGTCATTGCCATACAACTCTGAGAAAGAGTTGTTTCTGCATATTGCTTGTTTCTTTGTTGGCATAGACAAGGATTATGTAGTAAAGATACTGGAGCGTGATTACTCTGCAATATCTGGGATCAAAACCCTGACTAACAGATGCCTTCTTTCTGTTTCCCCAAGCAAAAAACTCATAATGCATCGATTGCTTCAAGAGATGGGGAAAAACATAGTTCGTCAAGAATCGTACAAAGACGCTGCAAAACGAAGTAGAGTGATGGGCAATGACTCTTATGAGATATTATGCAAAGGAAAGGTACAATACTTCATACTTCTTTTTGTGTATGTTTAAGCCTATGTTTCTTGATGTTCACGCCTTTCTTTTAGGGTTCGGAAACGATTGAAGGTCTGGCACTTGACATGAGATTGCTGAGAGACGAGAAGGTTGCATTAAAGGTAATATAAAATAAGTCACTTCTGATAGATCTATGTTTAAACATATCCATTATATTTTCGGGATTTTGTAGGTTTACAATTATACCTTTGAAGTAGGAAGAAATGAAGATGAATGATTTATTATGCTATAACGTTATTTGTTATGTTCCTTTTTGGTTTATAACAATGTTTTAAAAGGCGTAAGGCGTGGCATAGCGGCATAGCCACGCCTCAAGCCTTACGAGCTTTTGCGAGGCCTTTGCGTTTCTTAAGGCGTGCATAAGGCGGCAAAAAAATATTTACAGATTTATGTATTTATAATTTTATATCATTTTTTAAGAGCAATTTCAAATACTAAAGCCCAAATCCCAAATAGCCCGGCCAAAATACGAGGCCCAAGTAGGAATTAAGTTTTGAAATTACGAGGCCCAAGAAGGAAATAGCCTAAATACTAGAAATTCAAGCCCAAATCCGTAAATCCACTAAATGCTTCTAAAAATGGCGCCACGCCTTACCAAAAGGCGCGCCTTATCCCACGCCTTTTCACACGACGCCTTGACCTCGCGCCTTGGTCCATTTCTTGGCGTCGAGGCCACGCCTCGCGCCTTGGCGCGCCTTTTAGAATACTGGTTTATAATGAGAGATTTGTTATAACAAATGATATAAATACAAATTTCATGCACATATATCCATTAGCATAAAGGATTTGGGTTTGTGGGCAAGAGTATAGTATATATTTGTGGGGACTAGTCTGTAGTAGTCTCCTTTTTAATAGAAGCTTGAAAAGGTACAGGTCTGTTTTATTATGAACAAGTGATTATGGCTTGGCATAAATTTTTACGGCTTGGTTGAGATATTTGAAATCTCTGGTCTTAATATGCATGGGCAAATGACAAGGTGGATTGGAGGTTGTTTCAACACCATGGTTATAATCAAGATAACAATCTATTTCAGTGTGTTTGACTCATAGTTTAGTGAAATGGTTTGACTGTTACTCAAATATTATCATTGCTATAACTAACTATTCTTTAAATCTTTTATATAATAAAAGAATTACATCATTTTGGAGTATTTTTGGAAAACCCTTCTCATTGAAAAAAAAAATGGGCCAATAGGAGTGTTCAGTTTCGCAACGTAAGCAAAACCATGTGATGTGATTGGTTAATAAAAGTCAAAATTAAATTGATTTTGGTCAAACCTTAATAAATTTGGTGGAGAAATTTGGTTGATAAAAAAACATATAAAAATATAGGTGTCAAATTTGTGAAAACAAAAACTTAGAAAAAGAGGAGGTGATTAATAAAACTTTAGTAGTTGATTTTTTAAAAATTATATAGAGTTAAGTGTAATATTATAAACCTCCATGTTTTTTAATAACTTTGGATTATAAACAAGGGAAAATGACAAAAAAATGCACCGAACTTGACACTTGTTGTCATTGTGTGTACCAACTATTTTTTTCATTGTAACACAAACCTTTGAATTTTTGTCATTGTATGTAGCCGTTAGTGAATTTGTGTTATTATGTACCCAGTCGGGCTTAGCGTTATATCGTTAGTCCTTTTATATAAACGGTCGTTAGTAAATAACTTAAAATTTCGTTCTCTTACGTTTTATTAGTTTTCATCCGTTATTATACGTTTTTGTCCGTTTTATACTTTTCCTCCGTTGCTTTTCCGTTTTCTACATTTTAAATCGTGTTCTTACATTCTCGTCCGCTTTCTTACGTTTCGTCCGCTTTTATCGTTTTCATTCGCTTTTATCGTTTTAGTCCGTTTTATAAGTTTTCATCCGTTTTTATATGTTTTCGTCCGTTTCATCTGCTTTTATCGTTTTTAATCGTTTTCATCCGTTTTATATTTTTCGTCCGTTTTATATCGTTTTCGCCGCTTTTAAATGTCTTCGCCGATTTTCAAACGTTTTAAATCGATTTTATATGTTTTCCGTCTGTTTTTATACATTTTATACGTTTCGTCTTTTTAAGTTTTCATCTTTTTTTACACCTTCCTCCGTTTTATACGTTTTTGTCCGATTCTTAAGTTTTATACATTTTCGTCAGAAAAAGTAAGAAAACCAACGAAAGCGTATAAAAAGATGAAAATGTTAGAAAAGACGAAAACTTTAGAAAAACATACAAAATGTATAAAAACATTGAAAACGTAAGAAAACGGATGAAAACGATAAATACGAATGAAAACGTAAAAATGGACAAACGCATAAAAACGGATGAAACGTAAGAAAACGATCGAAAACGATAAATATGGATGAAAACGAGCAAAACGTAAAAGCGGACGAAATGTATAAAAGCGGACTAAAACATAATAAACGTCGAAAACGGAAAAGCAATGGACGAAAAGTATAAAACGGACAAAACGATAATAACGAATGAAACGAATAAAACGTAAGAGAACGAAATTTTAAGTTATTTACTAACGATCGTTAATATAAAAGGACTAACGATGTAACGCTAAGCTCGACCGTACATACATAACACAAATTCACCTAACTGGCTACATACAATGACAAAATTCAAAGGTTCATACAATGAAAAAACAAATAGTTGGCTACACAATGACAACAAGTGTCAAATTCGACGATTTTGTCATTTTCCTATAAACAAATACCCCTTATACTTTATACACTTTAAACTTTATATATTAAAAATACAATGTATATGTTGTTTTAAAATAACAACATATAAATTTACATAAGATTATAAGTATCAATTTTTTACTATATACGTTAAATAAAGACTCATTTATTTCATTTTAAAATAACCTATGTGACACGAGTTTACATTTTAAATACAAATTAAATTATCGAAAGCGGAATATAACTATCAAATTGTAAGCATGGTTTACTTTAATATAAAAATAAATATCTGATGATTGTCTTATAACAATGATTCATTTAATTCTTATTTATTTATATAAGGTATCTAGAAAAAACATTTTATAAAACATCAACATAATATCAATGCTCATTATAAAATAAGTATACTTTAACTTTATCAACACTCATTATGTGCTATTAAACTTGCATCTGTAGTACAACATAATATCGATGAGGAAATTTAAATAACAATACATAACAAAAAAATTTATGTGTAAACTTCGTGCGTGTTATAACTATATAATTATATGCAATTACCTTTAAAGACACAATATTCAATATTAATACAGAATAATCTTTTTTGGTCAAAACCCTATAACTAGTAAACTTAAGGGGGATTTGTAGGAGGGTACATTAATTATCGTGTAGAGTTGATTTTTCTTCCTATATTATCCCCGACCCTTGTGAGGCTGGAGTCTAACAATATCAGTGTTCTAAATCGACGCCAAGAAATGGACCAAGGCGCGAGGTCAAGGCGTCGTGTGAAAAGGCGTGGGATAAGGCGCGCCTTTTGGTAAGGCGTGGCGCCATTTTTAGAAGCATTTAGTGGATTTGGTTGGGCTTGAATTTCTAGTATTTAGGCTATTTCCTTCTTGGGCCTCGTAATTTCAAAACTTAATTCCTACTTGGGCCTCGTATTTTGGCCGGCTATTTGGGATTGGGCTTTAGTATTTGAAATTGCTCTTAAAATGATATAAAATTATAAATACATAAATCAGAATATTTTTTGCCGCCTATGCACCTTAAAAGCAAAGGCCTCAAAGCTCGTGAGCTTGAGGCACAGCTATGCCGCCATGCCACGCCTTACGCCTTTTAGAACATTGAAGTCCTGTGTAGTTAATTTCGTTGGTATACCGGTGGTATTTCAGATATCGGAGGTCCCATAAAATTTCGTTTCAAATTTCGTTTCAAATAATCGCGAAATTGACCGAAAATGGCGAAATTGACCGAAAATGACCTAAAATTTCGTGGATTAGTGGTTTACCAGTCCTTTATTTTTGGGCCCAAACTTAAAAACCCAAAAGTCCGAAACTTAAAATGTAGATCTAGGGCGTCGGTGGGTTTCACCACGCGTACCTATGTCAAAATGATCTCCTTTCGACGATCTATCATTTGGTATAGGTGGTGTAATTTTCCGGTGACGAGTGGCGGAATATTGGCGGAGAAGACGACGGTGGAATTTTAGAGAGATGAGAGAGAGAAATGTGTGTAAAAGTATGTTTATGTGTGTGTTGTGGGGTTTTATACCCGGAGGGACCGAAATGTCAAATCCAAAACATAGGTGCGCGTTTGGTAAGTATTAACACTAATCTATCAAATATTGACACTTTTAAGCTTAAATTTTGTATTTTGATTAAGTACTAAGTATTAATTATTATATAGATATAGATATTGCATAATATTAAAATTACCGAAATACCACCGAAATCCCAACGAAATACCAAAAATTTCGTATCCCGGTCCTTGACCGAAACACCGAAATTTTGGTCATTAACTACATAGCATTGAACAATATACTTTGAAAATTCCTGATTATGTCTCGATAAACAGCCAGGTTTACATTCATCAACTGGGAAGTTATCTTTAGGTGCTTCATGCATAGTATTATAAATTCGTGTAACAAAGATCTTTGTAGTGTGTATTTCTGTAAATGATGAATGCTAACTCATTTTACTACAAAATTTTCAGTCAAAAGACCTCAAGACGGATGCACTTACAAAAATGGATAGACTCAAGTTACTCCAGTTAAATTATGTGGAACTCACTGGACCCCATGACAACTTTTCAGAAGATCTAAGATGGCTGTGTTGGTTTGGATTCTATTTGAGAACCATACCCTCTTACTTATTCATGAGAAACTTGGTGGCTATAGATATGAGCTGTAGCAAGTTGGAAGTATTTGACCCGCCTGTGGTAGGGAATCTAGTATCCTCTTTTCTTTACTTGTCCATTTAGTTTTGTGCATACTATAAGTGCTAAATAAATTTTTGTTCCCTCTGCATTAGGTTCTTGAATGTCTGCAGATCCTAAACCTTAAAGACTCATATGATCTACTCGAAATCCACAATATTTTTCGACTCCCTTATCTTGAGACTTTGATTGTTTGGAACTGTCACAATTTGGTCTATATCTGTGAAACCATTGGAGGCCTAAGAAGTCTTGCTGAAGTGAACTTGACAGGGTGTGAAAACCTAGGGAAATATTCAGGGGAGCATATAAATCCATCAAAAAAGCTAAAATCCTCAGTTCTTGGTGAAGGAAGTTCACGGAAACCTTCCCTTGATTTTCCAAGTTCATTAGAGAGGTTATTCCTCAAGGACTGCAATATTGAGTGTTCGGATTATTTCCCTCTTAGTTTCAGCGATCAGTCATCTTTGCAGTACTTGAATTTAGGCAATGGCCTGTTTGTAGACCTGCCTTATTACACTCATCTAAAAAATCTTCGGGTCCTTGACTTGAGTTTGTGCTCAAAACTTAGATCACTTTTATGTCTCCCAAGTACACTTTTAGAATTGTATGTATATTACTGTGTGTCACTGGAGATAGTAAGCTTTGAATTACAACAGTTCACGTTGCAAGAGTTTGGATATGAAGGTTGTATTAGTTTATCAGAAATCGAGGGCTTTCTCAAATTGGTCCCCTAGCCAAAATTAATGAAATTGACTTGGAACACATGAAGTGGCTAAAAGATCATCAAAATCTGCAGATGTGCCTGGTTGGTGATGATGAGCTCACCATAGGCAGAGATTGGTGTGCACAGGTTTGTTGTTCCTCTATTAAACATATGCATAACCACACACACAAGCACGTCACATCCATGTGCAAACTGATTATATATGAATTGATAAAGTCATTATAAACTCATGTGCCACAGATGTTGTATGAATTCAATATAATGAGCATATCTCTCCCCAATATAATGGATTCAAACATGACGCCTGAGTATATTTCACAATCATCATGTTTGTCCTTTGACGTGCCTTCGTTTCCCAATAATAGGAGGCTCAAAGGATTAAATGTAACTTTCAAATATACCTTACAAGGTGATGATTGGGTTTGGTTTGCTAAAATCAGCACGGTTAATGGTGTTGATTTGATGTACAACCCTAAAGTCTTTGGTAAACCTGAATTTTTTGAAGTTGGTTTATGGTTAAGCTACTGGCCAATTGGAAACATGTTAAACGTTGGGGATAAAGTTTGTGTGTCTATCATTGCCATGACGACTGGTTTTGAGGTACATGAATGTGGTGCAAGCCTCGTGTTCAGTGATGACTATATAGCAAATGAAACCTTGGCAAATAAAATGGGGCCCCTTGGAGGAGATCTTTCTACATTCCAACTAAGCACAGGAGCATACTATCTATGTCGCCGTGATTTCTTTGAGTTAATGGAGGTTGGAAGACTAACTCCTGGCTGGTTTAGGAATTTAGTTGGTGATACCATTGACGATACAGAGGTTAGAGGATGGAGAAAGACCGGTCAACCTCAACTGCAGATTCCATCAATTACAGAGTTAAAAACTGTTAGGTGCATCATCCATGGTCCTGAAACGGTAAATATGCTCTATAATATTTGCTTTTCTTATTTTTGGGCAATAGATTGTTACATAAAATTGCGTAAAGATGTATGCAGTGGATGGTCTAATAGAACTTTTGTTAGATGTCTATTACATGTAATCTCTAGTTTATTGACGCTAATTTGATTGCAATTAATGTTTAGTTGAGGTTTGCTAACTCTGGTGTCTATCAGGAGGATATTTACAAGATCGCGGAGAGAGTTAAATCATCTGTTAGTGATGCAGCAAAAGAGGTAAATGAATATCAACTTCAGCTGTTTGACACAAGCCAAACTCTAACTTGACCTTGTTAACTAAGCCAGGAACAGCAACCATATATGTGTCTTAAGAGGTCACTATCCTTGCAAATTTTGTAACCCCCCTGAAACAGAAAAAGTCTAGTCTCTCAGTAAATGCTAATTCATATATTACGATATTATAAAGTAACTAGCCGGATACCCGGGCACAGCGGCGGCGATAAGTATAGTTATAAATGAAATAAAGGTTAAAGTTGTAAAAATTTGAATTAAAATAAAATAAACCCATTAAAAATATAAAACTAAAACTCATAGAAATATATCAAAATGGATGTTGAATTAAAGAGCATAAAATTTTAGAAAATATGGTGAAATTAGATTATAAAAAATAAGTAGATAAAAGATATTTTAATTTGAAAATAAAGATAGAATTTTTAGTTGGTACAATGTACACGCTATTTTATAATCGTGAGTTCCTTATCTTAATTTTAGTGGTTAGGAGTTGCTTGGAGTTTGTTAAGAAGTGACACGTGTCATCTCACGATTGGAGCTCCTTATCTTAATTTTTGGTTAGGAGTTAGGCTTGAAATTCTTTCCATAATAAGCAAGGCTTAATTTTAAGCCTTCTAATTTTAGAAGGCCTAAATACATTATAAAGTAGTATAGATTTAGATAATAGGCGTTGTTCTTATAACTATGATTGCATTTTTATCCCTTATTTATTATAATACTACTATTCAAGTTGGAGAGTTCTTACTTCACATTTAATGTGTAATTAAACAGAACTTTTCCATGCGATAAGTTAAACTCTTCCAATTTCCAACATAACATTAGTTACCAGTGAGTTATTCTGATTGATTTAATGAGCTTATTTTACTAGGTTGTTTATGTTCTTGTGTGTATTGTTTGTCCTAAAGAATGCAGGGGAATTCAAGATCGACAAATTCATGTTCGAGTCGCCAATCGGGGAAGGGCCCGAGTATCCAGAAGGCTTGGAATTATTTGACTCGGAAACTGATGAAAGTGACTCGGAAAGGGATGAAAGTGCCAGCAGTGAGGTTTCGAACCAGGACGAAACGAACCAGGACGAAACGGGAAAGAAATGTTACTAAAGTGGTTATTGATCTCAATTTTCCCTGAGCTTCATTCTTGTTTGGATATTGTAAGGTTGCATAGATGCTATGTAGGTATATTTATTATTCAAAAATCCTTTATGTTGTGGTATTAACATGCACTAGCTTTAAATCAATAATTAGCCCTTTTATTTGACATGCTTTCTTGCACAGTTGCACAATAGTTTTGGTGGTTGTTATCTTCTAACTGGTTGCAAAATGCAGGGTCAAAAGGTTGAGTAATGGGTCAAAGTAAAGTCTTTAAACCATAAACTCTATAAATTAAGGGATAATAATTCATTAAAGTTTTCTTTTACTTGCCTCTAAAGAGAACCTTTTCAAGTTCCACAATAACTTTGGTCACTTTCATAGTTCTATTTTATTTGACAACACAACACAAACAAACATTACCTCATCTGCATCAGCATTGCATACACCCACTTTCTGAAAAAGGTAAATATTTCTTTTGAAATATTTTTCATTTGCATATTATGCATTTCTAGGTGTAAATCATATCATTGTAGAATTTTCCTAATCAATAACTTATTCACACTTGCAATCTAAAACATTAACCATATAAGGAAGAAAACATAAACCTTCTCACAAGTGAAATAAAGTGTTACTGTAAATAGTATGGTGGGGTAAAAGTGTGTGTGACGTCGAATCCATGTTCATATGAATGTACAATGTCGATAGATCAAGAAAATGGGGAAGTGGGGTAAAAGTGTACGTGACGTCGTAGATGGCAAGTGATTTGGTGGTCTAAAGTTGGAGTAAATTCATATGAACTATTTTTTGTTGGAAGCACACAAATCTTTTGCAAGTCCTATAACTTTTAACCCTTTTAAGAAATTTTTCGATGCATAACTCTTCAAAGCATTTTCCTTTTGGAGAATTTCGTAAAGGCGAATTTCAGTAGGGGCTTTTTTGGTCCCGTCTGGTATAGTATGAACATAAAAGATAACACAACAAAGATGTGGAGAATATTAACTAACTTTTCAAACCATATTGGTGACCCTTTCGGCACAAGGTTCACACTGTGTTCGTGCATTTCCTCAACCGCGTATACTAATTTACAAAATGCAAGTTACGTAAATACATATGTCGAGTTGATATATGAACAATATATATAACAAAATTTTATCTGATTTCAACTTTCGTTTCACATGCTAGGTAAGCAATACAAGAGAAATACAGTAACTATTTGCATATGATTCAAGTACTTTTCTATGATTCTATCTACACATTCCAAAAGCAGTAAAAGGAAAGTTCTTAGAAATTTTCTTGAAAACAACATATTTGTGGGAAAATGTAGTGGAATCAATGATAAAAAGTCTTGATTTCCTTGTAGTTTGCATGTTTGTTTTCATGCAATAAGGATGACACATAGTGTAGTGTAGGGTCTGATCAAAAAGCCTCTTTGATTGTTCATCTTTTGAATAAAATAAAAGAAACTTGAACAATAAAAAAAAGTTTATTAGGTGGCATATCAAGATTCCTTTCTTCATGAGCTATCACTATCTTGATCAATGGTAAAGCACCTTTAGTTGGTTTTGCTAAGATAATACATTATTTTAGTTTTGGGTTTTGCTAAGAAGTACTAACAATTGTTAACTAAACAAATTTCTTTACAATACCAAACACCACCAATAATGCAGACTTAGTTTAACAAAGATTTGTGATTTTATTCGTTCAATACTTAAAGCCCATAAACGAATCTATCAGCATTTCTGAGCGAAAATGAAATATATTAAGTGTCGACAAGTTTGGTGATCAAGTATTTTATGAACAAAATGAGTTTATTTGTCCTTTTACAATTATTTATTTGCAATGTGGAGCCTTTCACCTTTTATGCTTTTGTTATCTTGTGGAATAAGAATGTGAGGTTTGGCTTTTCATTCAAGGGAAGGCACGTACCAAGGGATAGTGTAATTTCTTGTGAGCAAATATTCTTGTAGTAAAATTGATTTGGAAAACATGATTCATTTGATTATCATACTCTTTAAAATTCATACAATAAAGGACTTATATTATTTTTAGAATTGTTTTTCTACTCATGCCTTGTAAGCACAAGTTAAGACACTAAAAAGACATGAGTACATTGAAATAATATATAGAATCCATATAAAAGTATAGACAATGTCTTTTTTATATACGTGTTAAAACCCTTTTTAGAAATTGAACATACCAATTTTAGGTAGTGTTTTGAAACCTGGTTTAACTCGGACGGTTGAAGCGATTGAACTATTTATAATCGAAAAAGGGGCCAAAATGAACCGATTCTTCGAGGCTTGAACCGAGTTGGACTCGCCGAGTTTCATGTAACCTAAGTCAACTAAATTCACCAATGTCGCCTAAATAGTTTTTAATTTTATTTTAGAAAATACATATGGTAAGTTTGAGATCATGGTGATGAGAATGTTGCGTTTAAGTTATTTTCGTTGAATTGAATGTGTTATATATGTTTTGTGAATTGATTAGTGGATTGGTATTAATCTTTTTATGTTTTATGTATGTTTGGTATTAAATATTAAAGGTCGTATAGGTGTTTGATGAATCAAAATATTGCAATCTACTTAAACGGAAAACCGGGTTGACTCGGTGGTTGAACCGTTGAACAAATGACCCAGTGACTAGATCTGGTCAATTCGAGATCCGATTTTTAAAACATTGATTCTAGGTCTTTTGTCTCCATTTGCAGACTATCTTTAAGAGGGCTACTGGTCGAGTAGTCGGATGTTCTCGAAAAAAATATCACAAGTTCAAATTTCACTAATTACATGCTCAAAATGGCTAAGAAAATATTAAAAAAATGTTACACAGATACCTCAGCTAAGCCACGTACAGCGAAGTCATAGACTTCACCTCTCAAATAACTTAATAAAGCGTCACATTTACCGTTAACCTTTTTATGTGTATTCGAAGATAGAATGTGACAGAGGAGATATTCTATTGCATCATTGTATCGCTATATCATTAACTTACTATTTACGTAAGATGCGTATTAAGAGGTAGAGGTGGCTAACCGAGCCTACCTGAGAGAGCTTACTGGTTTAGCTAACCCTTCTTTTGATGCTGTTAGGTCACTAGATTTACAACACAAGCTTAATAGAAAGAGATAAAGGCGATTGAACAAGTAAACCAAACACACACACACGTTATGATAAGGACGGTTACGCGTAAGATGTGAATGAAAGAAAAACTTGAACAACCAACCTTCAAATGAAGGTTTACAAGAGTATTTATAGGAGGATTAGCTAGGGCAACACTCCTAGTTTCCATCCTTTCCTTAATGGACATGGGCCTAAGCTCATGGGCCTTCTACATAAGCTTAAGGCTAATAACAAACATAAAGGCCATAATAAGCTACCTATTACATAAGAATAACTAACACTTGAATTATAGGTTAGGAGTGATTCCAACAATCTCCCCAAGTGTTGGTGATGAACGTGAAGGCGTTGATGTAATAGTAGCTCGACGACTTCGACATTCTTCTTTCTTCGAGAGAAGAATTGCCTTGATTTGAACAATCTCCCGGTGTAGAAATTGTCTTCTTTGAACGGTTATGCTTTGGCGTCATCTTTAACTTTGTTCTTTGATCATTGTTCTTTGTGATGAAAGTGATAGTATGTTGTTGTTCGCATCAAGTCCGCTTCGTGTGCCTTCTTCGCACATGATGTTCCACGTCATTCTTCAACATGCTCACACGCCTTTGGCGTTGGAATTCAAGTATTGATGAAGTTCTTTAAGTCTTTAACTTTGTAGATTCTTTGATTTGATGAAGAATCATTCATGTTGTGTTGCTATAGGACGTAACTTCCATTAGTGATGATGTTGGCGTGAGCATGAGAAGAATCGCACGATCATCCCACTCCCGAGCTTCCATAAGAAGAAAACATTTAAAACGGTTACTAATAAGCGGATTCCGACTTACAAGTTTGAACTTCGAGTGTTAACAAAGATAGTGTGAAAACACAACTCTAATTTCACAAAGGCCGTTCTGAACCTGAGTCCCACAAGTGAGATAACGCGATGTACCGAAGTACATCTACAGTTCGAGATGAGAGTTGAGGTACACCAAAGCATCACCTCACGATGTAGACCGCTTGAGACACACTAAGCATAATCCACGAGGAGTTACGAAGTGACCGCTGTCGGTTGTTTGAGGTCGACCGGCGGGAGTTTCCATTCAATCACCGAGGATCACGAGATGTGAACCTCTCATAAATGTTCTCGACAGTTGCTAAGATCGTGAAGGAATCGATATGAACCACCGAAATTCTTATTGTTTAACGTCAGTGATAAAATGTCAAGTGTACCTAAGAGATCTTTGATGAATCTCGTGGCTCTAGACTCGATAGTGCGTTTTGGTTTTCTGGCGGAGACTAGGAGAGGGTCTCCTTCTTCAATACCGTGATCTCAAGAGAAAGCCAATAGTTTACGTAGGGTTCCTGTGAGAATGAAACAAGCTTCGTTGAGAGAAACTTGAGTGGCTAAGAAGGTTTAGTGCATGCGCCTTTGGGTCCATGACGACTTTTAATCTTCAATACCGGCGTCACTAAGTGACAACCAAGAGCATATGAATTGAACCCGATTATGCGCCTAAGTTGAATAATTTGGAGGGCTATTTTTTCACCCTTTTCTTTGCATTTCTTTTAATTCTTCAACTCCTTCTTTCTCCGATTCTCAATTTCTCCTTTTATCATCGCACCTAAGGACTTCTAAGTACTAACTATTTGTGATGTCCTTGGGTAGATCCCTCCGCTCAGCGGTTCATAGGACTGTTATTCCTAACCTTAGTCACCTTATCACCCATGACTAACCTATGTTGCCATAAAACCAATTTTCAAGAAAATCTCTCAAAGGGTTTTTAAATGAAAACATGTTTGAACCATCGTGAGAGTTTTATCTTTTATCGTAAATACTCCTCCACATATGCTTTAGAGTTTTGATGGAAATCAGACCGTGTGGGAAGAGCGCGACTTTGAATTGATCAACTCAAGATAGACACTCCCCCGAGACACGGTTACGTTGCATAGTTAAAGAGTTACATTGTCGATTTTAGGTGACAACTAGCTCTAATAACTACCTTGAAGGTGTAGACAAACCTCGAAAGGTTGTCATACCCGTCCGATAGAGTGTGTAGGTGGTCATTGCTTCCTTGTTCTTCTACATGCTTCTTTTTTTTTTTTTTTTTTGAGTGAAAGAGAAATATTGAACAACCAACCTTCAAATGAAGGTTTACAAGAGTATTTATAGGAGGATTAGCTAGGGCAACACTCCTAGTTTCCATCCTTTCCTTAATGGACATGGGCCTAAGCTCATGGGCCTTCTACATAAGCTTAAGGCTAATAACAAACATAAAGGCCATAATTAACTACCTATTACATATGAGTAACTAACACTTGATTTATGGTTTAGGAGTGATTCCAACAATCTCCCCTCAAGTGTTGGTGATGAAAACAGTGAAGGCGTTGATGTAATAGTAGCTTTGACGCCCTCCGACATTCTTCTTTCTTGTGAGAAGGAATGCCTTGATTCGAACAATCTCCAAAGTGTAGAAATTGTCTTCTTTGAATGGTTATGCTTTGACGTCATCTTTAACTTTGTTCTTTGATCATTGTTCTTTGTGATGAAAGTGATAGTATGTTGTTATCGCACTATGTTCCGCTTTCAGTGCGCTTCGCCCTTCTACAAAGTGTCTCCACGTCATTCTTCAACATGCTCACACGCTCTTTGACGTTGGGATTCATTCATCGATGAAGTTCTTTAAGTCTTTAACTTGCGTATTCTTTGATTTGACGAAGAATCATTACGATCATTGTGTTGCTATTGGATAGAACTTCCATTAGCGATGATGTTGGCGTGAGCATGAGAAGAATCGCACGATCATCCCGCTCCGAGCTTCCATAAGAAGAAAACATTTAAAGCGGTTAGTAATAAGCGGATTCCAGACTTACAAGTTTGAACTTCGAGAGTGTTATGACATAGTGTGAAAACACAACTCTAATTCTCACAAAGGCCATTCTCGAACTGGAGTCCCCAAGTGAGATAACGCGATGCACCGAAGTACATCTACATTCGAGATGAGTCGAGGTACAATCAAGCATCACCTCACGATCGTAGACCGTTTGAGACACACTAAGCATAATCCACGAGGAGTTACCAGTGACCGCTTTGTGGTCGTTTGAGGTTGACCTGGCAGAGTTTCCATTCAATCACCGAGGATCATGATGTGAACCTCTCATAAATGTTCTCGATGATTGCTAAGATCCGTGAAGGACTCGATATGAACCATCGAAATTCTTATTGTTGAACGTCAAGTGATAAAATGTCAAGTGTACCTAAGAGATCTTTTGATGAATCTCGTGGCTCTAGACTCAATAGTGCATTTTGGTTTTCCGGCGGAGACTAGGAGAGGGTCTCCTTCTTCAATACCAGCGATCTCTAAGAGAAAGCCAATAGTTTACGTAGGGTTCCCTGTGAGAATGAAACAAGCTTCGCTGAGAGAAACTTGAGTGGCTAAGAAGGTTTAGTGCATGCGCCATCGGGTCCATGACGACTTTTAATCTTCATACCGGCCACTAAGTGACAACCGGTAGCATATGAATTGAACCCGTGTCTCGCCCTAAGTTGAATAATTTGGAGGGCTATTTCTTTTCACCCTTTTCTTTGCATTTCTTTTTAATTCTTGAACTCCTTCTTTCTTCGATTCTCAATTTCTCCTTTTTATCATCGTATCCAAGGACTTCTAAGTACTAACTATTTGTGATGTCCTTGGGTAGATCCCTCCGGTTCAAGCGGATCATAGGACGGTTATTCCTAACCTTAGTCACCTTATCACCCATGACTAACCTATGTTGCCATAAAACCAATTTTCAAGAAAATCTCTCAAAAGGTTTGTAAATGAAAAACATGTTTGAACCATCGTGAGAGTTTTATCTTTTATCGAAATACTCCCCTCCACATGTGCTTTAGAGTTTTGACGAAATCAGACCGTGTGGGAAAGCGCGACTTTTGAATTGATCAACTCAAGATAGACACTCCCATGAGACACGGTTCGTTGCATAGTTAAAGAGTTACATTGTCGCCTTTTAGGTGACAACTAACTCTAATAACTACTGAAGGTGTAGACAAACCTCGAAAGGTTGTCATACCACAAAGTTCATGTCTACCAAGAGTTTCTCGAATGGTACTTTCTACTTGGACAAGTGCTTTCATGAGACACGTTTACATTACTAGCGAACTAGCTTGAAATTATTACCCGTCTGTGACAAGTCTTTTCGAGTTACTAACAGTTTAGTACCGTCAATTCGTTGGTTAAGTCTATTACACAAAGATTCATTTGCATTTACACAACATATTTCTTATCACATAATTTTCTCCCCTCAAAATGGCATATAAAATGTTATTTTTGAAAAGTTGAGAATAAATATGACCATTTCGAGTGTTGCGGGAAGATGACCATTATGAACAATTTGTGAACAAAGTTTTAATTCAAATACTCCCCTCAACCGGTGATATAAACGGTTGAGGTTTTGAAAATCATAATGGGAAGTACTTGTCCTTTTGAGCAAAACCTTGAAAATGAAAGGTTTGATAGGTTTTACTCAAAAGTAAGAAGTTTTCGCCTTTTATAAGGATTGTGGCACTCAAGCATACCACAGGTCCTTTCTTGACAAATACGGGTTGTACATCGTAATATGTGCACAAGCCATTGTGAAGAAGTTTTAATCGACTTCCCCAAATCGACAATCGCCTTTAGCGATTTGAAACTTTGATGAAGTCTACATTCCTCTAACTTTGAAGGTTTCAAGATGCAAAGGAATTTGTAGATGAGCAAGAAACCACACAAAGAAAATCGACTAATTGCGGAAGATCCGCTCGAGGGTAAAATGCCGAAATCAACAAGATATTCTCACGAATGTAGACGCATCACACCAAACAAACTACGAAAGGCTAAATGATACATCTTTCCCCGAATGTTGTGGTCTTTGAATACTAATCAACGCGAATATGCAATAACTCGATACCAAGACCGTGTGTGAGGCATCATAACATCATATTTGGGTAACTTCACACAAGATCACCCGTGAAATTGAGACGATAACACCCAATTGAGACGTTTGAGCCACATATCGCCTTATTTCTTCCCCAATTGAAGGAATTCAAGAAGGCATTGGGTTTTCGCAGAAGCATGTAGAAGAACAAGGAAGCAATGACCACCTACACACTCTCTCCCCTTGATGTTTTCAATGATTCGTAATCATACACCACGTATGTTGATGATGAATTCAAGACAATAAACCATGTATAAGGAGGCAGTGAAACCATGTATGTACAATTGATCGAACAAGTGTGAAGTACCAAAATATTTCGGAGAGTCAACTATCGATATAACTTCTCTGCTCATAATGTTGATCATCATCGTGACATTGTTGTTGGAAGCGGTTTGATCTTGTTATAGAAGATTCGATTGTTGTTGTAGATTCGGTGTATCCGAAATTATAGTATTATCGGTCAGCAATGAAACATTCGATACATCCGAAGCACGACTTTTGGCGTAATCTTTAACCCGAGGAGCAAGCAATGTTTCCAATTCATGATGATTAAGTACAATGGTGGAACAGTGATGGATCATGATATTTTTACGGTGAGAAACGGCCCCTCTGTTTGTTTTGCGGTAGGAGCCACAATTATTGTACTGCATAGAAAAATAGAAGGGGGCAAGAAAGAAGAAACATGGATCCCAGTGTGGCTGGGTTCCGGATGTTAGAGGCATAAAGATGTAGTGTCAATTATATTCTTGACACCGAACATGCTATTTTGATGATTTCCTTTCCGCCTCGTGGATGGATGTAGAGGTTTCACACTTGTTATGGTGCAACTACTTAATATCTTGCTGTAGGAATCCACTAAGACCAACATTGTTGAAAACTCTACCCGTTGGTATCCATCTAAGGTTAGATCTAAGGATGTTGAAACTTCTTTTGGAAAGAATTTGCGTCTATATTGATCCACCTATTAGGTTTCGAAATTTTACGTTTAGATCAACGGGTTTATTTCTAACTGTTTGAGTTAACTTAGGTTTTGGTTTGCCACCTGGCGGTGTTCGAGAATACACTCGAAGGTGATACACTAGGTCGTGAACCTAAGATTCCATCCTTTTGAGTAGTGCCCTTTCCTAGCCTTTTCTAGATCATAGTTCTTGTATGCGTCATTTGAATCATATGAATTTTACGTTTAATGCTCGGTTTAGACACGTTGTTCGAACTAATCCTAGATTGCCGAAGCGACCACTTGAGAAAGCAGAAGCATTATTGTTGGGCCTGAATGTGGAGTGACTGGTTTTGACAAATGATTATTCTCAAAAACTTGGGAGGAAACCGTGGTTTTGACGATTTTGAACGTTGATTTAAAAGCGGTTGGATGTCTAACAACCGATTGGTTTTCGATTGGTTTTAGTGACGATTTCCCCAAGGTTGCTTGGTTTTGCAAAATTAGTATCCACACTCTTGTCGATTAATCTTCTCGTTTGTTTTGTAAAGCAACATGTGCAAGCCCTTTGCTTGAATTTAAGCCTTTAAATGCTCATTTTCTTTTACTAATGTATCCACACGATTACTTTGTTCATTTGAATACCGACCATTGTGTTCTCAAGAAAAAGATTTGTTTTGTAATTTAAGTTCAAGAGAGATGCAATGTGCCTCTAGTTTTGAAAAATCTTTATGAAACCGAGCAATGGTCTTTTTGAGAAGAATGATTTGATTCAAGACTTTGATTTGATGTTTCAGGTTGAATTGTTAACAAGTAAGGGCTCGTATATGAGATAGTTGTTCGGACATTGTGCAACACACCGTCAACCTCTCCTTCATTACTAAATTCAGATTACTTTCAAGATGTTGTGTCGCATTTGCGGTCGAGAATATGATCACGATGATTGTACCTAGACTATCCGCTCGAGTCGATGTCATAGGTGGGTAAGATATCTTCCTCAACCATTTGTTCTTCGTCACGGTTGGGCTCGTTGTCGTAGTTAAGTATGATATCTTCTCCGGATCTCACCGCCATCATCGCTTCAATGCTACAACCTCATTGTCCGTGACATCGATAGATGCGATGAATCACAACATTCTCAACGTCCATTCGAGCATTCCTTCCATGTACATCAACTCTTTCACCTTGCACGACTGCGGGATATCGGGAATTTGATGATGTCTGACGCTTCAATGCCAGAGCCAGAGCCATGTATCCTTCTTTCAATGCCACAAATGGATCTTTATGTTCAGAATCCATTTCACTGCTCTGCAGAAGAATCAAAGAGAAGAAAAGGTGCAAAGTCGATATAGCACACAGAAGGTCGATATAGTGAATTGCAATTTTCCTCCAAAAATAATTTTGAAAAATTTTGACTCTCAAAAATTTGAAATTCACTATAAAATTCAATTCTAAGGTTGTAAGAAAAATTTGAGATATGACAATTTTGACGCCAAATTTTACCCGAAAAATTTGAATTTAGGCCCAAAAATTTGAATTTTTGACCAAAATTTTCACAGTTAAATCAAAATTTGAATCTCACGTAAAATTGAACGCTTAGTCTCCCTAAAAAATAAATTTTACTCAAATTTTCCCCAAAAAAACTCTTTTTTTTTTTTTTTTTTTGATAACTTGTGTTGATGGATCTTTGTAGTCGAATGAACCTTTGTTGATGAAGTATCCTTAGGCGTAGAAATCACAATAAACCAAGTAGCACTTATGCGTAAAAACACCAAAGTTACGCGTAACAATCAAGAGTTACGCTGTAGGTTTAGCTTACTGCGTAAGAAGGGAAAAGACACTAAAGTTATGCGAGACACGTAGTTAGGCGAGAAACTTAGGCGTAGGATTACCTTATGCGTAAGACTAGGCTTATGCGTAAGATAAATCTTATGCGTGGGATTTTCTACGCGTAAGCTTTATGCTTATGCGTAATTTTAGGGTTTTATCCCAAGTGATCTTTTACACTATCACAAAGGCAAAAATATCCAAAGTCGACGATATTTTAGGATTATCTAAGCAAGAAAACACGGAGTAAACCACTAAACCAAGATCAAACCAAGGATAAAGTTAAGCGTGAATTAGGGTTTTGATCGCGTAGTTCTACTCGTAAGATGACTTTTGCCCAAAGATGTTTCTAAACCAGATTTTTGTGATGAAATAGCTTCAATATCACCAAAATAACACAAAAGTGTGAAACTTGATGATCCAAAGCTTCTAAAACGATTACGCGTAGGTTTACACCCTCGCTCAAAACTAGTTTAAAAGATGATCCACGATAAAGTTTGAAACTTTGCCAAAAATGATTATTTTAACACCTTAAAACATTGAAAGTACAAGAATCTTGGATTAAAAATGTAAAATGAGTTTTGTTTAACCAAAGTATCAAACCGTTGTTTTACGGCGTAGGACCAAAACCCACTTCAAAACAAAACGATTCACCCAACTAGTAGGCGATTGATACCACTGATGATCTTATTTGGTTAAACCTGGCTCTGATACCACTGTTAGGTCACTAGATTTACAACACAAGCTTAATAGAAAGAGATAAAGCGATTGAACAAGTAAACCAAACACACACACACGTTATGATAAGACAGATTCACGCGTAAGATGTGAATGAAAGAAAACTTGAACAACCAACCTTCAAATGAAGGTTTACAAGAGTATTTATAGGAGGATTAGCTAGGCAACACTCTAGTTTCCATCCTTTCCTTAATGGACATGGGCCTAAGCTCATGGGCCTTCTACATAAGCTTAAGGCTAATAACAAACATAAAGGCCATAATAAGCTACCTATTACATAAGAATAACTAACACTTGAATTATAGTTTAGGAGTGATTCCAACAGATGCACTATGGAACTAATTTAGTTATTTAATGACAGTTGGCTATGGAAGAGTCTGTTGAATCTTAGATTGAAAGTTAGAAAGCATATTGTTCAAGTGATTGGAAATGGACAGAATACTAATATGTGGTATGACCAATGGAGCAACTTGGGCATTCTTAAATATACAATTACTACTAGGAGCATTCTTAATGCAAGGCTGACTGAAAGAATGAAAGTCAAGGAAATGATTTACAATGGGAAGTGGAGATGGCCTAATGACTGGTATACTCAATACCCTGTCCTTGTTAATCTAGAGGTTCCTCAACTAATGCTCAGTGATGACACTACTAAATGGAAGGGTAATGATGGAAGCTTGTATGAATTTTCTTCTAGAAAGGTGATAAGGTTTTAAAATGTACCTTTTTGAGGGGTCGTTTAAGCCCTTATTTGATCACTTTTGTATCCGTTATTACTTAATATCATTCCTTTTCACTTTTTAGGTATCTTGAAGGCAAAATCGGAATGACACTTATTCGCACGAAAGGCGCGAATATCAAGAAAATGGCCAAAGTCAAGAATCGAGACACTCAGTCATTGAACCGAAAGGACGGCGTTAAGCACAAACTTGCGACGCGCTGACAACTTTGTGATGGCTTAGTAGCCAATTGCCCATTTACAAGTGACGACTTGTGTTTTAAAAGAGTAGGGCGTCGCAACTCGGGACTGCCTAGATTTGATCCGACGACGCCGAGACTAAAGGGACGGCGTCACAGGCATAAGGTGACGTCGCAGAAGACAAAGGCCGTCGTCGATTTGTAATCTTATATATAGAATCCGAATTTTTAGTTTTTAGTGTGTAGTCTTTGGAGTAAAATCTAAACCGAACCAAGGTCGTCTTGTACAAGATTTTAGGTTCCATACCCTATCTTACATCAAGATAAGTGTTTTACTTCATTAATTCAAGTATGTCTTCAATTAATTGTGTGTATGCTTGCATGTTTCCCATGTCCCATTAATTTACTTGTGTGTTTGCTTAGAGAATATGAAACTTAATTATTGAATATTGATTGGTTTTCTTATCTTAATTGTTAATGATCTAGTATTGCGATAGGTCATCCGTTGTGTAGTTAATGCTTGATTAATCTTTGTGAAACTTAGCTTATAGTACCTAGAGTCATTGTAGGCTAAACCATCTGAAGAGTACCTTAGTGTTAAGTTTATAAATCCTAGAGATTTTGTAGGCATTAAACTTTGGTAGTTTCAAAGAGTTAGGGATAAACGCATACCCTACGACCTTAGACACACAACACGATTAAGAATAAGGACGTGACAATTCAACCATCAATAGGAGATAATTAAGGAGTAATAAAACCTAAGTAAACACATCTTTAAATCTTCATACGAGCACACAATAATTAGACATAGACTACCCACTAGATTAGATAATTAGATAAGTAGAGTAATCGGTAGAAATACCAAACCCCCAAATCCAAACCCCGAGATTCGTACCTTTCCAATTCCAAAAAAACATAAAAAGATAAAAAAATAATATTCCTCAACCCCAACCTTAGCGTAGTAACTTCTCACAAGCATTCCTATTCCCCAGAGAACGATATCAATTCCGTGGCTTACCCTAATACTACACTACAACGATTAGGTTCATCGCCTGTGGTGTTGAAAACTTGCTCGACTAAAAGGAAATTCCTTTGACCCTAACGACGTGTGGCGTTATCAAGCATTTTTTGCGCCACGGGAATAGAATAGCTAGTTAGAGTCCACCTTGTTTAGGTTTCCTTGCTTGATTCCTATCAAGTAAGCTTTTTTTTCCCCATTTTTAGCTTCCTCGTAGTCTATCCTCCTTCTTCGTGACCTTTGTTCGTGATGTAGTCTAGGAAACAAGATAAGTAATTGAATCTGTTGATTCTACGTATACCAGAAACAATTATAATAACAATCGTTGATTCTACTGAATACCGATTATTAGAGTAAAGTCACGCAACTCAACACCAATGGTTTAAATTTTATTAAAACCGATAACTGCTCTCCCTAGGGTTACAGAATGATTAAATAATAACCCTAAACCGAACGGGCCTAAAAACAAATGGGTCAGAAGTGGAATATCCAAGTTCAACGAAAATTAAAAGTTATGGCCATTTTACTAAACCACTTTTCTTCACACGATCTCGAGCTTCCAAAACAAGTCACCGTTCTTCAATACTTGGCCTCCATCATTCCCCCCTGGGTAGACAAAAGTCGTCCTCGAATTCACAGCAAGATCATCATCTGAAGAATCTCCTTGATAAGGAATCAAATGCTTCACATTAAAAACATCTGAACACCTAATATGACTTGGCAATTTCAGACGATAAGCATTAGAATTAATCTTTTCAACAATCTCCAGCGGGCCAATCTTCTTAGCAGACAACTTGTTATACTCGCCAACAGAAAAACGATCTTTAGTCAAAACAGCCCACACAAAGTCACCCTCATCAAAATCAACATGTCTCCTCTTCTGATCCGCATCTTGCTTGTACTTGGCATTAGCACGAACCAAATTTTCCTGGACAGCTTTATGAACATCATGCAGCCCGGCAACAAAATCCTGCACTTTATTGGGGAATGTAACTAGAAACACGAGGAGTCATCAAATCCAGAGGACCACGTGGTTGAGCGTAATAAACCACCGAAATGGACTAAAACCAAGCACGAGTAACAACATGGTTATGAGCAAACCGACTTGACACAACTTTTGATCCCATGCCTTCACATGATCACCCACCAAACACCTTAACAGAAAGTACCAAGGACTGTTAACAACTTCGCTTGCCCATCACCGAGGATGATAAGCACTACTAAAATTGAGCTGAGTATTCACCATCTTCCACAAACTACGCCAAAATGACTCGAAACCTAGTGTCCCGATCAGAAACAATAGAGGAAGGTAAACCATGTAAACGGTATACATCCCTAAAGAACAGCTGAGCCACATTAACGGCATCTGTTGTCTTCTTGCAAGGAATAAAGTGCACCATTTTAGAGAAACGATCAACAACAACAAATATAGAATCATTACCCCTTTGAGTACGAGGTAGTCCCAACACAAAATCCATGCTAATATCAACCCATGGCTGTAAAGGAACAGGCAAAGGCATATAGAGGCCTGCATTAGTAGCTGTACCCTTCGAAACCTGGCACACACGACACCTTTTGACATAACGATCCACCTCTTTCCGCATAGTTGGCCAAAAATAAGAAGCTTGCACCAACCGCAGTGCGATCACGACCAACATGCCCTCACCATGCAACTCCTTAATAACTGCAAACGAAGACTTGAATCAGAATACATAGTTGATTCCCTTTGAAAAGGAACCCATCATGCGTAAAGAAACTGTTTCTCCCACCGCACACCCCGCAAAACAACCGAAAAATACGGATCCATGTACCACCATGTCACGAATGACATCGAACTCGGAACATCAACCCGCATTTTAACAAGGAAACCACTCCTCCCGCTTAAAGCATCGCACTCGATTAGAAACATCGCTTTGTGTTTCACTACAAAAGTAAACTTCTCAAGAAATGCCAACCAACGTCCATGCTTGTGGGACACCTTATCTTGAGTACGAATGTGCCTTAAGGAATCATGATCGATGAACAAAACAAACTCCTTATTGAACAAGTAATGGCGCCAATGCTTCACAGCTTGAACCACTGCATAAAACTCCAAGTCATAGGTAGTGTACCTAGACTTTGGCCCTGTCAACTTCTCACTAAAATAGGCAACAGGTCGCCCTCCTTGACTAAGAACCCCACCAATAGCAACCTTCGAGGCGTCCGTATGAAGCTCAAAAACCTTAGAAAAGTCAGGCAATATCAAGATTGGTGTTGTAGTAAGCTTTTCTTTGATAACTTGAAAAGCCAGCTCTGCTTCCTTCGTCCAAACAAATGACTTTCCCTTCATGCAATCTGTCAAAGGGGCCATAATTGAACTAAAGTTGGGATGAATCTCCTATAAAAGAAGCAAGACCATGGAAACTCCGAACTTCAAGAATGGTAGTCGAGTTGGCCACTCCGAACAAATGCCACTTTAGACTCATCCACCGTATGCCATCACGAAACAACATACCCTAAAAACAAAACTTTAGGGTCATGAACACACACTTTTTGTGGTCGCATAAAGCTATCCGTCCAAGCAAGGTCAAGACCGCCTCACATGGGTGACATGCTCATTAAAAGAAGCACTATAAATAAGAATGTCATCAAAGTAAACAACCACAAACTTGCCAATAAAAGGTCCGAACAATTGATTCATCACACGATAAATGTACTTGGTGCGTTTGATAAACCAAAAGGCATCACCAACCACTCATATAACCCTTCACGAGTCTTGAAAGCCTTCCATTCATCACCGTGTCTAAGACTAACTGTAATACCCACTCTTCAAGTCCGACTTTGTAAATATAGTAGCACCACTAATCGATCAAGCAAATCATCAAGGCGAGGAATAGGAAACCCAGACTCACAAGAATCTTATTGATGGCTCGACTATCAACACACATACGCCATGTACCATCCTTCGGGAGTCAATAGGCGAGTGAACAAAGACACGGGCTCATGCTCTCCTAACGCGACCCTTAGAAACCAATTCCTCAACCCGCCCACGCAACTCCTCATGCTCACCGACTCATCTCAGAATGTGGGCCTGCTCGCAACCGTGACCCGCTCTAAATCAATATGGTGTTGGATGTCACGAATGGTGGCAATCCATCGTAACTCATCGTGGAAAACATCCGAAAATTCCTCAAGTAAAGGAATCATGGCTTCGTGAATGACACCACCTTCAAAGAACCTCCTTCCCTATTAGCACAAAAACATCGCCTCCCATCTCCACCGCTTCAACCGAGAAAGTGTTAGTAAAGTACCAATGGCTTACTAACTACCTCTTTGGGTTTATTGGGCATTAAAGTAATCTTTACTCCACCAAATAGGAAACTATAAGTATTAGTTCTCCCATTGTGAGTTATATCACGGTCATACTCCCAAGGTCTACCCAACAACAAGTGACAAGCATCCATGGGCACCACATCACACCACACGTTATCCTTATAAGTACTCCCTACGTAAAACGGAACATGGACGCGCTTAGAAACCGCCACCCCACCACCTTTCTTAAGCCATCGTAACTTATAAGGTTTCGATGGTTTTCGGCTCCAATCCTAGCTTTTGGACCGCTTCTGCAGCCCATCAAATTATCACAACTACCGAATCACAAACAAAAGTGCAAACCTTACCCAAAATAGTGATGTAGATCGAAGATGTTATGCTTGAGCCAATCATCTCCATCATCTTTGGGTGTTAAGCAAGAGCGCCTTACCACCAAATTCGTCCCTACATCTCCGCACATATACCTCCTCATACTGTGTTCTTCATCATAAACAGGGCTTCCTCATACACTTATAAGCCGCATCATCATCTCCCTCCTGCTCAACAAAGAACTGTTTACCACCTTCAGATTCAGACCGTCGGTGACTGTGTTCACCACAGTTAAAGCACTTCAATCCACTACTAGTGCTTGCTCTAGGAGTTGGTCCAGTATTGCCACCACCTACTTTAGTCGGATTGGGAGCAAAACGAGATGCCACGCTACCCGAACCAGAAGCACTTGTTATGGCAGGAGAGGACGAACTTCCCACTCGACGATTCTGCTTCTCAAAAGATAATGCACGCTGATATGCATCAGAAAGTGTTATTGGATCAAACATGTTAACAGAATCCATGATCTGGACTCTTAGACCACCAATGTATCGAGAGACAAGCTGTTCTTCTGTCTCCTGAATGTCATTCCTTGCAATCAACTGGTAAAATTTGGTTGTATAATCTTCAATGATTTAGACCCTGCTTTCGATTCTCAGAATCATTGGTACATCCGTCGTTGGTAATTATGAGGAATAAAATTAGCCCTCGTGCACTTCCTCATCTTTCGCCAACTCGTGATCTTTGGCTTTCCAACCCTCTCTCCGGGTCGCCTTCAATTGTTGCCACCACGCAGATGCCCTACCACGAAGTTTGGTAGCGATCAACGAAACCCTCATGTTTTCAGGGACTTCTTTGAACTCAAACACCTCTTCAACAGCAGTAAGCCAATCAATGAACCCTTCAGGATTCAAAGTATCCCCAGTAAACTCGGGAATATTGACTCTCATTCGAGATTCCCAACGCCTGTTATCCTCCCTCTCATTACGCCTTGGTCGTCTTCCTGACTGTTCATCAGAAGATGAATCGCCATCATCCCCAAATGGGTTTTCATCATCAGCACCCCTACGGTTACGATTACCACGCCTGTTCATCAACCCGCCCATCCGATCAGACAATTGATCAGCAAATTGATCAAGTCGCTCATCCATTCTTGCCATGACACGATCTTCCAATTCTTGTTCATAGATCTCATTAAGAGGCCTATTTCTTCTGGGAGGCATCTTGACAGGAACTTCGGCTCTTGATACCAACTGATGTAGTCTAGGAAACAAGATAAGTAATTGAATCTGTTGATTCTACGAATACCAGAAACAATTATAATAACAATCGTTGATTCTACTGAATACCGATTATTAGAGTAAAGTCACGGCAACTCAACGACCAATGGTTTAAATTTTATTAAACCGATAATCGCCTCCCTAGGGTTACAAGAGAATGATTAAATAATAACCCTAAACCGAAACGGCCTAAAAACAAATGGGTCAGATGGTGGAATATCCAAGTTCAACGAAAATTAAAAGTTATGGCCATTTTACTAAACCACTTTTCTTCACACGATCTCGAAGCTTCCAAAAACAAGTCACCTGCTCTTCAATACTTGGCCTCCATCGGTTCAGAACCCATCACTTTTCATCATGGAAGGTGATTGCTCATCAACCAACAACCCACCACCAAATAAACCACTTTCAATCAAAAACCAACCCAATGACCAACACAACCGCCGAAGCCGTTATGTGAGTAGAAACACCGACCGTCAAGATTTGCAAAAGATATTTGATAGTACAATTAGGGACGCTGTTGAGAAAGTGGTCAGCGCCTCTGTAATTGGCTCCATGATCGACAGCAATTCGGAAAATGGCCTAGTAAATAGAAACGTGAATGAGGAGGATAGTGCTTATTTCAATCTTTACCCCACTAAGGAAGAGGTTGCTTACCATCAATACATAATCGATAATCCCCGATCACCCATCATTAGGATATGTCCAAATATTAGGAGAGGAAATCAATGGAACCTCAAAATTCCTTGTATGATTGGATATAGGAATGTCGAACATGCTTACATAGATACGGAATCTCCCATTAATGTGATGTCATCAGCTGTTTACAATGACATTATGAATGAGCGACTTAAGATTAGGAGATACCCTAAGTATCCAGGTGGGGTTTGCAACTTTGTGGAAAGAGTAAAGGATGTACATGTCTTTATAGGGAATTTCACCTACCTAGTTGATTTTGTGGTCCTGGAAGACATCGGATGTGTCATTGATTATAGCTTATCCCAAGTAGTGCTAGGAAAACCGTTCGTTGAAAAGTCTAAAATGAGCCATAACAAGTTTGAAGGAACGATTAGGTTTAAGGAAGGGAAGGAGGAGATCACTTATAGGATGCCTTGGAAGACGAACGGATACGGATCTTTATCCCTTTTTGAACGAGACAACATTAGAGCTTTTGAGGAAAAAAGCGAAGACGATGTTGAAAAAGGTTTGAATTTCATGTAGGAGAAAATGAGACTTTATTATAAGGATTGCTTGACCCTAGGGCCTAGGTATAGAGTCGATGAAATTTTTGTCAATATGATAGAATTCTCATTGAGAATGAAAAACGAGACCACGTAGGGGTACGACTTCGAGTCTAGCTACAAGACTCATAAATAAAGAAAAGCGCTTCGTGGGAGACAACCCATGCTTAATTGTTTGCTTGTTTGTGTCATATATCTTTTATTGATTGTTTATTCTCATGTTTACATTTGTAAAAATGCTTTATTTTGTCTTTAACCTCGTCTTAATTACATATAAAGGTATTTTACATAAGGGATAAGTGTAGGGAGGATTACACACGTTTTCAAAAGAAACGTAAACATGAGAATTTTAATTAATTAAAAGATATACATGTGTGTTTGTTCGAGTCAAATGCTTGTATCGAGTCATAATGGATGTTTTGCGTGAAATTTTTCCGATTCTAAAGATGTAAATTTTCCGTAATTTTTCCAAAATCGCGCACCGCTTTTTGTCGGGATAACTGACGGTGTCAGATCGCAACTCGACGGCGCCGGGGAAGGAGCGTAAACAATGATTACTTTTTCTCGCTTTCTCGAGCTACTTATAAATTTTGGAATTTTCCGTGTCTTAATTTTCTAGAAATTCAGAAACATCCATTCCACAAGCATTATATCCTAGTTTAGTAGAGTCCTATATATATTATTACCGCCGATTTTATGCGAAGGTTTCGTTTGTTTTCTTCAAGTGTGCAGTTTAATTTACCAAGAAGAAGATACATAAGATGAGAAGGAGCTTTTCACGCAAACGTTCTTCTTGAAGAAAGATGTAACCACCACTTTACACGGATCCTACCGAGCTAATCAGGGAGTATTAGTTTCTTTCATATTTTATTACCTTCCATTATCATAACTTTGATATTTTGGGAACATTGGGGACAATGTTCGGTTTAAGTGTAGGAGGGAAAATAAACGGAACTTTGAAACTATGCTTATCCTTGAATATTTTCCTTGTCCAATTGCATTTGTGTAATAAACCATGAGAAAATGTCGGTTAGGTAATTTTGGCACCAAATTTAAAATTTTTCATGACATATAGGAGTGGGCCATTAGTCTTAATAAAGCGCCTCATGGATAGGAAGTTATATGACTAGCACAAAAACCCTTTACCACTTAAATTCCACCCAAAATGCGAGGATCGCCTTAGATTAGTAGGAATTAAAGCATTCATCTTTAATGCTTAGAGTGTGAACCGTAGTATAATAGATTCTAGAACTTGTTTTGTGATGCATTCCGAGATCGCTAGTAAGACTACAATTGTGTAGTTAGGAATAACTAAATGATAAGAGGCATTAGGATAACCCTTGTTTGATACCGTAATATAATTACTTCTTCCACATCACTGAGTAACTCCCCACACCTTTGCGTTGTACTCATTTTTAGTACACGATACCCTAGTTAACCCCTCGAGCCTATCCTTTTCGCGGTTCTCGTGATGTTTTGTTTTCCTAATATCAATGAAGAGCATTGTTTACAATCCACCCCAAATGTACACCCAAATCGCTTTACCCTACCTTGTATGCACTCACTTTTAGTGCATTATTGTTGTCACACTAAACCCTTAGTTCAATTATCTAGTTGCTTGCATAAGTTGCTAAGTCGAGTCATATCTTTTGTACAATGTTTTAGGACGATTGGGACTCATTGGAAAAGTTAAATTTTATGAGATGACGGAAAGGAACGTTAAATTCAAATTCCTTTATTTGCATAATAATGTACTCCAAGTGTTTTGATCTTTTCAATTCGGGTCAAATTAGTGTTAGAGTAATAAAACTCAAGTGTAGGGATGTGCTATAAACCCTATCATTTGATGTTATCGTAGAGGATGGTATAGTAAAGTGTATGAATATATATATATATATATATATATATATATATATATATATATATATATATATATATATATATATATATATATATATATATGGCTACCATCCTACATCTATCTTTAATTTATGTTTGTTTGTTTCAGTTATCTAGAGTCTAGAGTGTTTAGTCTTGGCTTAGCAACGCCATTCTTCAGATGCTTGTAACATAAAGATTTTTGACTTGCCACCACTAAATAGCCTATCCTACCAAAACCTTTGTTTCCCTACCGTAGCCTATCATTACAACCCTTTAAAAGACCTCTTGGATAGTCTTTCCTAGGTGCTTACGCCAAAGCGATGGAGGTTTGATCTAGTCTCAAGCTTATGGTAATCTATGTACTAGGACCGATTAATGAGTGTTTATCTTCCATTTCCAACTTGTTATATTTCATATACACCCGAGAGATGTGAGTATCCAAACACCCCATGCGAGGTGCTAGTATGTATTCCGTGCTTGTTATGACTTTCATGGGGCTTATATGTGTTGCGAATCGCTCTAAACTAATGTTTCATGACCTCTAACTTATAAATTGATTCTAAAAACACATTTGCTTGAGGACAAGCAAATACCAAGTGTAGGGATATTTGATAAGGTTTTAAATGTATCTTTTTGAGGGTCGCTTAAGCCCTTATTTGATCACTTTGTATCCGTTATTACTTAATATCGCTCATTTTCACTTTTAGGTATCTTGAAGGCAAAATGTTGGAATGACACTTATTCGGACGAAAAGGCGCGAATATATGAAGAAAATGGCCAAAGTCAAGAATCGAGACACTCGTGATGCCGGAAGAAGGGGACGGCGTTAGGCACAAACTTGCGACGCCATCGGACAACTTTGTGATGGCTCAAGAGCTCAAATTGCCCATTTACAAATGACGGCTTCAGTTTTAAAAGAGTAGGCGCCGCAACTCGACGGCCTAGATTTGATCCAGACGACGCCGAGACTAAAGGGATGGCGTTACAGCATAAGGTGACGCCGTCAAAGACTAACGTGGCCAAGACGAAACCCTAATAACGGCGACCCGACATCGCCACAAATCAAAGTGGCGATGTCGCATTTGTAATCTTATATATGAATCCGAATTTTTAGTTTTCGCATGTGTAGTCTTTGGAGTAAAACCTAAACCGAACCAAGGTTGTCTTGACAAGATTTTAGGGTTCCATACCCTATCTTATATCAAGATAAGTGTTTTACTTCATTAATTCAAGTATGTCTTCAATTAATTGTGTGTATGCTTGCATGTTTCCTATGTCCGGCTAATTTACTTGTGTGTTTGCTTAGTGAATATGAAACTTAATTATTGAATATTGATTGGCTGTCTCTTATCTTAATTGTTAATGATCTAGTATTGCGATAGGTCATCCGTTGTGCAGTTAATGCTTGATTAATCTTTGTGAAACTTAGCTTATAGTACCTAGAGTCATTGTAGGCTAAACCATCCGAAGAGTACCTTAGTGTAAAGTTTATAAATCCTAGAGATTTTGTAGGCATTAACCTTTGGTAGTTTCAAAGAGTTAGGGATAAACGGATACCCTACGACCTTAGACACACAACGCAATTAAGAATAAGGACGTGACAATTCAACCATCAATAGGAGATAATTAAGGAGTAATAAAACCTAAGTAAACACGTCTTTAAATCATCATACGAGCACACAATAATTAGACATAGAATACCCACTAGATTAGATAATTAGATAAGTAGAGTAATCAGTAGAAATACCAAACCCCCAAATCCAAACCCCGAGATTCGTACCTTTCCATTTCCAAAAAAACATAAAAAGATAAAAAAAATAATCTTCCTCAACCCCAACCTTAGCGTAGTAATTTCTCACTAGCATTCCTATTCCTCTAGAGAACGATATCAATTCCCGTGGCTTACCCTAATACTACACTACAACGATTAGGTTCACGGCCTAAGGTGTTGAAAAACTTGCTCGATGAAAAGGAAGTTCCCTTGACCCCGAACGACGCATGTAGCGTTATCAAATGGCATGGGAGCACATATGTCAACAGGAAAGTAAAGTCAAGTGGGACAAGGTAGTGTGGTTTTCTCAGTGTAATCCAAGAATGGCTTTCATTCTTTGGATGGCTATCAAAGTAAGATTACAAACACAAGACAGGATTCAAAAGTGGAACAATGATCCTAACATGAAGTGCTCTCTATGCAACAGTGTAAATGAATCTCACACCCATCTATTTTTTGAATGTGACTACTCCAAATTCATTTGGGAAGCTCTGAAGGATAAAATGGAATATGCAAATGTTTCAAATACATGGGAGTCTATTATTGAACAATATTTTACTGACAAGTGCAACAATACAATCGAAGCATCCTCGTAAGAATTGTCCTGCATCAAGTGTATACCATATGGAAAGAAAGAAATGCTAGACTTTTCATTGGTGAAGCATTGGAAAATCAAGATTATTGTCGATCGTTGAAAATAACATCAAGTTGCACTAGTTTGTATGAAAGTAATAAAGTCCAAGAATGTAATGAGGGTTCTCGACGATGGAATGTGAAGATGAACTATGCTAAGGATTAGTCTAAAGTAAGGTTGCAACTGTTTGAATCTATCTTTGTCATGAGAATTCAAGTATTGAATATCGAACATATGCGAGCCACTACAAGATGCTAATACCTTGTACCTTGAGTTTCCCGATTTGACCGTATTTGTTAGTATCCTTAAACTACCAGTTGGCCTTGGGAGGAATTTGGTCGGTTTAAGGGGAAAGAAGGAGGTCTAAATTGGGAAATGTACCATAATGAAGCGGTCGATCTTGTGAAGGGTAAGTGGTTTCGGCGGGTGATGCATGATGAGAGGATATAGAGGTGTGCAAGATGAACCTTCTTGGTCCTTTCAATGCATCACCATAGAGGTAAGGTTGGTCATCATGGTGGAGTGTGTTTCCATTCAACCAAGCCTTTCATCGGAAGGAAATGTAGGTCGAATTGGAAGAGCCCCAACATGGACGGGTTATGGTTCCTAGCGAGGCCACACATCCGTCCTATCTTAGTCATGCTGTGGGTGATGGTTGAATGGCTTTGATGGGAGATGATGCGAAATGTAGCTAGATGGTTTTGCTATAATGGTGAATCAAAGTGAGAAGCTGGCATGGAAGCAGCTTTTCTCCCTATGGAATTATCAGCAAGTGTGAATGAATATGTGCAGTATGTTTCTTTGATATGCAGTATCAATAGGTGTCCATAACAGAGTATAGTATGATAGAATAGTTTATGATGTATCTCCTTATGGATGAGGCATGTCTCATTCCAGATTGAGGAAATTGTCTTGTAATTTGTGGTTTTGGATATTAATATAATTGATTCACTTTTGCGCAAAAAAAAAATTAGTTATTTAAGAGTTAACATATATACTCTTCTTATGTCTCAATGCAGCTACTGGTGTACAATTTATATTAAAATCAAGATAACCATATTAACTTCAAAAGAAAAAAAAATCTATAATGGTCAACTTCTAATACAACAAGCCAATCTTATTTTATTTTTTCTAATTTTTCTCTTAAGGAAAAAAAATCAAGAACAAAAGACAACAAACATAAATGATATCTGTTAAACTATATATATATATATATATATATATATATATATATATATATATATATATATATATATATATATATATATATATATATATATATATATATATATATATATATATATATATATATATATATATATATATATAGAAGGGATCGGTGCGGATTGGCTTTTAAGAGGATGGTGCGGATAATATCACAAGTAGCTTTTTTTTTTTTTTTTTTTTTTTTAAATTCAAGAAAATCAAAAATTAAAAATAAAGATGATGATAAATTATTAAGAATCACGAAAAAATTTCAAAAAAGATTGTTTTCACGATTAAAGATATTGTGATATTAAGTCGATTTTGATTTTTATACAAAGTCAAGATCCGACATCGACAATCAATATCGCCTCGACTTTAGTAAAAAGTCAAGATTGATCTTAATATCACGTGAAAGTTTTTTTTAAATACAAATTGTTAATATCACACTAACTTTTTTATATCACATTACTTTTTGTTTTTTTACTAATATTATTAATATCACCGCTCATTTTTAATAAAAAATGTTAATATCACTAGCTTTTTACAATCAGTGTACTTTTTTTTTTTTTTTTTTTTTTTTTAATATAATTGTTAATATCACCGTAACTATCATATGTTTTTTTTAATAAAATTGTTAATATCATAAGAACTATCATATGTTTTTAATATCAAGGTTCATTTTACATGTAAAAACTTAATATCACAATGGTTTTATAATATCATCATTTTATAATATCACGCTTCATAATATCACACTGAACTCATAATATCGTTAATATCACGTAGAACTCATAATCAAGAAAACAAAAAGTGATCGTAAAAATCAAAAAATAAAAATGAAAGAAGATAACAATAGTAAGGATCGCTCAAAAGGAAAAAATTAAAAAATCGCTTATATGGTCAATTACATCAGTGAAGTTAGCAGCAGATCTTGACTTTTTACAAAACAAGATCGATCCTGAATCATGGCCCAGACCGTCTGCACGTCCGCACTAAAAATAAAAATCAAGACATGATCCTCACTATATATATATATATATATATATATATATATATATATATATATATATATATATATATATATATATATATATATATATATATATATATATATATATACTTGAAAAATATTAGTAATACGAGATGGCGTAAAAAACCCGAGCTCAACTAAGAAATCTCAAAACCAATACATCTATGTCAAGTATAAAGATGGCTCATCGGATGGGAGACAAGTTTTAGGGATTTACACGAGGAATGTTTTATGTTCTAACACTATGAGCCGTAAAATTTGCTCTCGGGTCACACTTTAATAATTTTTGGAAACTATGTTACAAATTGGTTACGTTCTTAGGGAGAGCAAATTATAAAAAAAATTATGATATTTAAACTATATTTTTTTCCGCTAAAAAGACGCGACCTCATGACCCTCCTCGTCTCAAAATTTCTAAGTTGGAGTGATATTATGTTACCATGCTTAATACTCTTTACTAGGTTGATTTATAAATGATTCGGCTGAACTTCTGATTTTAATTTTTTTAATTTTTTTGAACTAAAACTATCTTCTGTTTTAACCGGTTCCCAATTCAATTGATTAAACCCACTAAGAGGTTTAAAAGACCTACTCTTCCAAGTGAAGAAAGTAGACCAAAAACTTGTGTCTTAATTAGTTGCGTAAATATTTTAAGACAATTAGTTTTCTTAAAAAAAAAAAAAAAAAAAAAATTTATTACTACTCCGTCCCAATTTAAGTCATTCACAAATTAATTTTTAGACGTCCCAAATTAAGTGTTTCATGTAATATTTCAACCAACGAGATGAGAAGCTTAGTGGGTGAAACGATATTCGATTGATGGAAACAGAAGTTAGTGATTTTATAAACTTTCAAGATATGAATAATGACACTTAATACTAAGACCGAGAGAGAATAAAAGATAAGAAAAAGAAAGTGAAAAAAAGTAGATTTTAGTAAAACAAGTACCTAGATGGAAGATGTAAGTAAAGTAAAAGGTAACCAAAAACCAAGTTATATATACCTTCCAATCACTTATCAAATCAAATCAAATCAAATCAAATCAAATTCATTCAACCAACACAAACAAATATCTCCTCAACACGCGTTATCACTCCAAACACATAACCACCGTCGTTCAACAACCACCGTAACTGTCACCGGAAAACTTATTTTAGAGAGAGAAAGTAGTTAAGTTGTTTAGTTTATGGCGTTGATCGCTAACGGCGTCGTTTTGATGATCATAAGATGACTAGTTTGCGATCATGTGTTCTTCTTCTGCTTTTTCTATTTTTTGTACACAAAGGTAATTATTAGTATTTTTTTTTATTGATTTTGGTTTAAAGCTAAATTAATATGATGATCTGTTAACTGTAATTATAGAACATGTAAATTGCTTTTAAAAATAAATAAATAAATAATTAAACATTGAAAATAAGTTAATTCAAGCTTATCACACTTTTTAGATTACGTTAAATTAAGTTAAAGTTTATTTTTAATTTATAATTAAAATTTAAAAAAAAAAATTAGGAAGTTAGTGTAATCTGAAAGTGTGATAAGCTTGGATTAAACTATTTTTAATGTTTAATTTATTTTTTATTTTTTTTATAAGTAATTTATATGTTCTATGATCAGTTTATTGAAGTGGTAGTTATACTTGAAATTATGTTAATAAGGGGTTTGGAGATTTAACCCGATTGATTGTCGATTTTCGGTTTTTGTAGTTACTAGGGATAATTGTGTGAAAGTGTATCTTACTTGTCACTTTTTTTTAGTTGTATGTACCAAGGTTGGGATGGTACTATTTAATAACTAACTTTTGAATTTCGATTATTCTGTATATCGATTCCCAAAAATATAAAAATACGTCAATCGATACTCAGAATAATCGAAATTCAAAAAGTTAGTTATTAAATAGTACGATCCTAATAATGGTACATACAACTCAAAAAAGTGACAAGTAAGATACAATTACAGAAAATTAGGCCTAGTTATTAAGAGACATTGTTTGAGTATGTATTAATACGATAGCCTTTTTAGGCTTATTTAACAAGTTACTTTGTTCTTCGGTTTTGGTATATTCACATAGACAGAATGTTAGAGTAGCATTCATTCTTCACTTTGAGAATAATTAACTTATCTCTCTATTATAGGGGTGTTTGTTTTAGTTTATTTGTTTGTATTACGAGCTTATTCAACTTTTCAAAAGATAAAAATTGAGCTTACGAGCTTTTCAAAAGTTTAATAGGCTTGTAAGCCAGACAAACTAGCTAAAACAAACACCCCTTATAAAGGGCCTTATTGCTTACGAGATGATAAACGTATATATGTTTTGTTCTGTAAGGTTTAGGACTTTTTTTTCGCTACTGTGCGATTCATCTCATACGATTAGATAATCATTGTTTTTCATCTGAATGATTGAATACTAATTTCTTGTTATTGTTCTCAGGAGATGTGACGGCTAAACCGTTCACAGGGACGTATGGTATAAATTATGGAAGACTAGCTGATAATATCCCTTCTCCTAAAGACGTCGTGAGGCTTCTTAAAGCTGCTAAGATAAAGAATGTGCGTATATATGATTACGACCGCAATGTTCTAAATGCATTTCGTGGGAGTGGTCTGGATTTAGTAGTCGGACTTCCTAATGAAAGGGTGAAAGATTTGAGTAGCAGTGCTGATAATGCTTATACTTGGGTCAAAGAAAATGTGCAAAATTACATCAAGGATACAAATATTGTTGGAATCATGTTGGGAATGAAGTTCTTGGTGGTGGTGATTTGGATCTTCAAACAGCGTTGTTTGGCTTAATTCAAAATATTTATAACGCGACGCAGAGACTGAAGTTGAGTGGTGTTCAGATAACGACTGCACATTCGCAAGCTGTTTTTTCCAATTCGTATCCTCCGTCTTCGTGTATTTTCAAAGAAGAAGTTGCACAAAACATGAAGAAAATATTGGATTTATTTAAAGAAATGGGTTCACCGTTTTGTTTAAACGCTTATCCTTTTTTGGCTTATATGGGTAGTCCTGATAAGATTGATATAAATTATGCTTTGTTTAATCCAACCGATGGTATATACGATGAAAAATGGAAACTTCATTATGACAACATGCTTGATGCTCAGATTGATGCAGCTTACGCTGCATTGGAAGATGCCGGTTTTAATAAAATGGAAGTTATAGTGACGGAAACAGGATGGGCTTCTCGTGGTGATTCAAATGAAGCTGCTGCAACTTTTGAAAATGCGAGAACATATAATTATAATCTAAGAAAAAGGCTTGCTAAAAGGAAAGGTACTCCGAGAAGGCCTAAATCTATGTTGAAAGCATATATTTTTGCTTTATTTAATGAGAAAGATAAGCCTGGGCCGACATCCGAAAGGAATTTTGGCTTGTATAAACCTGATGGGACGATCACATACGATATTGGGTTTCCAGCTTTGAAGTCTTCATCTTCAGTTTCATCTCATTTATCGATTAAGGTATGAAGCTTTGTAATAGACTAGTAGTATCACAATATCTTTCAGTTGCTAAGTTATCGATCTGAATTATACAGATGAACTGAATTATGGTTATATATGTCGTAAGAAATATAGAGTAGTCATTACAGATAGCAGTTGCGCTACGTTAATTCTTACCTTTATAATGTTATTTTTGTAATCAAAGCCTTCCTTACAATCTTAATCTAGTGATATTTTATTGTTGCCACTTTGCTCCAATAGTTAGCGCAAGAAGGTCTTTGTCAGTGGGTACAATAAAGCGAATTCCCGATCTTTAAATTGAGGAATTTAAGTTTTGTAATCTGTTTAGGATAAATTTTAGAAAAAAATATTGTGCCCTTATAGCAGTTTAACATAGATAAGTGAAGCATGTGAAGAAAGAGTTGTTAGGGTACTCAGTTCCGTGACACATGCTATACCACGCGAATATGAAGATTAAGAAACACAATTTGAGTACACCGTGTGATCAAGTGACATATACAACCAACAACTGCTGCAATTCTTTAATCTCACCTGGCCAAAACACATTTTTGTAAACAAGCAACCAAACTTTCAAGTTTTAACAACATATCAGAAATGTGCTGAACAGTATGCCAATATATAATTTGGGTTGGATTATTATAGAAGTTAAATTGTTCTTCATGTTGTTCAAGTTTGGGTTGGTTGATTATAACATGTGCTGAACTTTTTGTCGATAACTTTTTTATAGCAACAATTATAGAGGTTAGGTGAGCCGAGAAAACAGAAAGGGGATTTGGTTGCATATGTCACTTGATTTCGATTTGTCTTGAGTTTCTTTTAAAATCAGAATTTATCTTTTTATCTTTATATTTTTATATCTGCATGGTATGGAACTGTCAATTTACCATTAACCTGTAGTAAATTAGAACACATGATGAAATTATGTGTTTCCAGAAGATTAGGACTATAAATAGCACAAATTAGAATACAGTAATCGCTTCTAGTTGGAACATTGAGATGAGTAATTCCAACCTTCTTAACGGAACCAAACAGAGGTAGGCAACTTTGATTGGGTTCATGGTTCATGGTTCATGGTTTAGATTTTTGTATCATATTATATATTAAACCGGATCAAATAATAGATCAGTTTATCTGATACAATTTTACACCCCTTAAAATAGCTTGGCATAGGATCATGTTGATGGATCATTTTTGTTGTATATAAAAAAATCGATTATATTAGTACATACTCCAATACAAACTACTGAATCTCGTATTGATGGGTTTCGTTTGGTTTGGTTTAGCGTAAATCTGAAACAATAAATTTAGGACTCGAAAATTCTTGTTTTTCATTTTGTCTGTCTTGTAACACAGTTTTTAACTTCTATCAGGGACTTCGATCTCAAGGTTGGCATTGGTCATACATCTCAGTCTTAACAGCATGTGCATCAGCCTTGTTTCTGTTTCTAAGATTATAATATATTAATATGGATCCCTGGACACAAACGGCAACACCTTTCAAAGTAGGACATGGTACCAAATTTTGCACAATCGAATTCATGACTATAGATTATTTTCTCCTTTCAACCTAAGTTAAGTGCCCATCTTGGTTTACTTATAATGATACTCCGTAATACATCACATTATTTTAAGTGGACCAAGATACACGCAGTAAAGGCCAAACTGAGCATCTATCTGGTGATGGTTAATGGTCTTACAGTTTTATTCATAAGTTGTGTTACTCATGCTATTTACTTGCAAAAGAGGTTGGTGGGCCATCTGGCAATATATATCAATTTTGAGCTTATGCTGCTTTTATGTAATGACTTGTAATTATGTAGAACGCGAATTCATGGCTGCCCTACTCAGGCCGCTACTGTGGAACCACATGTGTAGTTCATTATATAAAATACATTAATGCCTTTATGCTGCTGGTATTGTGCTTTATAGGTAGAGCCGTAGAGGTACCAAAATGGGCTGTTTAGACGGGTTTGTGCAATGGGAAATAGGGAGAATTCTTGGAACACGGTAACGGGCTGAGTCGTTTCGGGGGTTGTACATACTTTTTGTTGCATACTACCTGGATAACTCTAGGCCCTTTTGATATTTTTGACTTGTTATCCGGTTTTCCTTTTAGCTATTTTTCTCGTTCGGATAAGCTATTGTGAAAATTTAACCCAAGTAACGTCATTCTTTAAAGCAAATGAGTCAAAATCATCATCTTATTTTTAGTATGACTTTTAAATACTTATTCGACCTTATGACGTGTGGTATAAGCTCTTGTCTCACTCTTATTAATAGATTTGACTGGGCAAAGGGACCTTTAGAAAGTAGAAACCATATGACATGGAAAGTTAAGCTTTTTTGTGCTAGGTGACTGTTTTCTGTTGCTGGAATGATAGAATTAGGTGGAGTTGTGACTTAGTAACATTAACATATAGCTCGGTTCATTAATAGTTGGAATTGTGAGGGATTCACTATTAATACACATGATTCAAGATGACATTGTCTCGTTGAATTAGCTTCGGTTCATTCCGAAAACCTTAGGTTTAATAATGCTCAATCTCGCTTCGGGGAAGTTTGAGCTCGATTTAAGAGTTTGAAAAAGCCTTAGGCCTTCTTTATTAATCATGTTTGGATTAGGAGTTAAATTACCTGAATACTATCAAAATATAATAATTATCACGTAAAAGCTGAAAATATATGTGAATTTAATTTGATATTTTTTATGCGATTTCACATTAATAAGCTTTATTCTCCAATTAATTCGTCAAACAAATTTATAAAAACATAACCTTCAACTTTCGGCTTATAAGCCTCAACCTAAATATAAAATTGAATAAGATTGTGTTTGACTTTTAAAGTGTGATATACTAATATGCATGTTTCTTCATATCTAAACATGACACGATTATCTCACCAACTTCATTGCATGCTTCTCTTGTTTCTTCCATCTAATTCTAAAATAATAATTTAATTAAGAAAGAAAACATAAGATAACAAAAAACAAGTATGATGTAACCAAATTGTTTTAATCCCTTACCGACTTTTCTTTTTCAACAATTACATTTTGTTTGCTTTTAGATTTTAAAATAGGTCTTTTGAAGGAAAAGACCATTGTAACAAATCTTATAATATTTAAAATAAACTCCTAGAGTTGAATATGTTTCAACGTATTTGTTACATATAAGTCAACTGGTTAGTTAGATATATAGGCATGCACCGATATAAAATCAAATGATGTCGTGTCATAACTCATGTTTATTGATTATCAATTCATCATAATAATTGTTACATCTCCTTTTTTCAAATACATAATCTAAAGGTCCTTACTCTCTGATTAAAACTTGAACCTACGACCACTTGGTTGAAGAGAACCTCACATTAACACGGAAATCGTTAGGCTAGCTAGTATTTGGTCTTTGATTAAACCTTGTATAATGTATGATATAAAATATATTGGTTGTCTTTTTTTCCACTTTTGCTGGAGGTATTGTTAAAGTAGTCTCCTTACCCCTGTTTACTCAAAATGAATAATTGTATATCAAGAGATGGTTTCCAATTCAACTTATTTATTAATGCTACTCAATTATTAAATTAAATAATGTAGGTTTAACTAGTTGACTAACAGGGCTTGCACATATGGGGGAGTTAATAAGAAATGGTAATCTAAAACAAACAAGCTTAAAAATCTAATACGACATGTCAATCACACATTGGTTCATAACTCCTTTATATTGTGACTTTAGGAAAGTAGTTTTTCTTCATTAACATTTGTTTCATAATTATAGTTTCAAACAAAGACATCAAAACGTGACTTTCGCTTAAAGATGGTGAGAAATAACCATTCTGTCATGCCTTGGAATTGGATGGTTTTACTATCATCTATGTTAGTTGTACCAAGCGTGCTTGCGGCGAACTATACAGTTGGTGGTACCACAGGATGGGACACTCCAACCCGTGGCAATCCTTATGCTACTTGGGCTTCCCAACAAACTTTCGCTGTTGGTGATATTTTAGGTACATACTACGTATTACTTAATCTTAGTACTTTATATCAAATATTTTCTTAAACCAAAGGTTGTAGATATGGCTTTTGTTCTCATATTCCATCACAATGTTTGAATACGTTCAAGTTAGTAAGTTACGTCATAAAAAGCCAAAAGCAGGGGACTAATATAACCTCGTAACTGGTAGCCGACAACTTCAAGCTCATGATGGGTTATTTTCCGCTCTCATATAAATCTGGACAGATTGTTACATTAATCATATATTCATATATATCGTTATGTAAAAAATATATATTCCTTGGGCAATATTTATATAATGCTACTTGTTCATAATTGACTACTTGTATTGTGTTCTTTTCCTAGTTTTGAAGACTAATTTCTTCATTTCTTGCAGTATTCAACTTCGTCAGTGGCAGTCACACGGTGGCTGAGGTTACACAATCCTCATTCGACGGTTGCAACACAGGAAATACTCTTTCGATTCAGACCACCGGCCCTGCAAGTTTCACCATAGACACCGTCGGCTCACATTATTTTATTTGCACAATACTTAACCATTGTTCTCTAAACCAAAAATTGTCTATCACTGCAAACGCCAACACCAACACTAGCACTGGAAACGCCCCTTCTTCTTCACCGGGGTCTCCTACGGGGTCTCCTCCTTCTACTCGAGCACCTTCTCCAAGGGGGAGTGGAGCCAGTTCACCGGCTATGGCTATGGGAACTTTGTATCTTATGTTCATAGGCTTGTTGGTTTATTTGAACTAGTTATCATTTGTCACACTTTTTTTTTTCTTTTTTTCTCTTATTTCTCCATGTCTTGTTTAGATTTTTCTTTGATGTTTGTATGTTTGTTCAGTTAATAATAATAATAATAATAATAATAATTCATGGAGTTTGTTTGCATTTTAGTTGTGTTATTTGAAAGGTTTATTCTCCTTTTTATTTCTTAAAACAATGCTGACTTTGTACTACCAAAAAAAAAAAAAGGCCCATTGTTACAAGTGAGGATTACTTATGTGAAATTAACTAATTAAGTGACACATACATCTTACCAAGTAGGATTTTTTCTCAGAAGACAATTTACGAGTACATCTTTCAGGGTGGCCAAAGAAAGGATCCAGTCTGGTTAGTGCGCTGCGCGTACATCTAAGTCAAAGATTCGTCTTTATCCGGATAATTTTAACATTGAAAACCTTATTTACGTCATTCACTTACAAAGAAGCTAGCTAAGCCAATTGCTAAGAGTGTCTGAGTGTGGCATGAACCACAATGCACACTGAATGACGTGCTCCATTACTATAAATCGAAATAATGTTGTTGACAAACGAAGGAAACGGTTAGTTTTGGAATAACCTCAACAATGCCACCAATGCTTAGAGCGGAGATGCATTGACAATTAGCTGGCTATTTCGGGTAATTACCACTCGTTTAGAGTATAGCTGGCTAACAAATTAATGTCAAACTCACTGATGGCCACATTGCCTTTAAATGCATGGATGCATGGATATAAACCACAATAAACAAGCTGAACAACACCTTATGCAAATCAGAGCTTCTCATTTTTGGACCTTACCAAAAAAAGCAAATCCAAGTATCCTCACCTTGTCATGCTTAGTATGTAAAAATTGTGATAGGAGAGGATTGGAGTCTTTGGTATATATCTGTATCCCACATCGGAATAAAAAAGAAAGAAAAGTGTATATATACAGAAGGTTTCAGGAGTAGAATGAAGTGTAAGTTGTCAATAAAGTGTTCATATCATTTTATTGATTTCCTTACGCTTTTTATCGGCTAATTGTGACTTTTTTGTATTTCATTTTACTTGGGGCCTTTTCAACTTTACAATTCATAGATCGACACTCAATCTATAAAAAAAAAAATAAAAAAAAAAAAAAAAATTCTGTTAACCCCGATTCAATTCGAATGGAATATCAAAGTTGGGACACTATAGTTGGGACGTCATAGGTGGTACACCAGAGGCGGGACAACAGAGGTTGGGACGTCATAGGTGGGACACCAGAGGCGGGACAACAGAAGTGGTACAACATAGGTAGTACATCAATTATTAAGGGTTAGTCTTTTATTTATTGATCTAGGATCCATTTTCGTTAGGACTGTGGTTCATTGAGATCCCTTCAATCCAAAAGGTAGTTTCGTTTTTTCTTGCATTGAGTATGGTGAGTTTTAGATCAAAGGAAGATGATGTTGCTAGGATTTCTATTTCGATTTATGTCACAAACTTTCCAGAATCGTTATCTGCTAAGGAGCTGTTTCATGTTTGTAAACAATATGGGCACGTTGTCGATTCGTTTATTCCGGTGAAGAGATCTAAAGAAGGCAAAAGATTTGGCTTTGTTCGTTTTATTAATGTTTTCAATGTGGATCGATTGGTGGGAAACATTAGTACGATTTGGGTTAATCGATTTAAACTTCAAGCTAACATTGCGCGATTCCAGAGAGAACCTTTGAATAAGAAGGTTACTGAAAAGAAGAATGATGAGACCAGTAGAGGTACCTTTATGAATTCTTTCAAGGATAATGGGGGACCAGTTGGAACAAAATCGTTTGTTAATGTGGTTAAGTCTAACGATAAGGCTGGTTCGGGGGAAAACTTTGATGTTCCTGGTATTGTTTTGGATGACGAGTGTTTGAACACAAAGGATTTGAGTAATACTTTGTTAGGAAGGGTGAAGGAATTCGCATCTCTTTCTAATCTCAAGACGGTCTTAATCAATGAAGGTTTTATGGACATTAAAATTCGGTACATGGGGGAATTATGGGTGATGATGGAATTTGATTCTTCTAAGTCTAAAGAATTGTTTCGTGATAATGTTGGGGGTAAATTCGTGGTTTTCAGAGATTAAACAAGCAGATATCGAATTCATTCCTAATGGCAGAATCGTTTGGGTGGAGTTAGAAGGTATACCGTTCAAATTTTGGTCCGGAAATACATTCAAAAAAGTTGCTGATAAATGGGGGGAGTTACTAGATGTCGATGATAAAGATGAAAGTTGTTTGCATTCGAAGAGATTGTGTATTTACACTAAGTCTCATATGAATATCTTTGATGACTTCAAGTTGATATTCCGAGGCAAGGTGTACTGGGTCAGGGCTAAGGAGGTTCCAGGATGGGTTCCTGAGTTATTGGAGGAGTCTGACGATGAAGATGATGTTGATGATGGGGATATGGAAGAGGATATTATGAAGCAGGAATCTGGTAGTATGGATGAAAAGTTCGATTCGGCTGAAATACCAGAAACTAATTTTGATGATTTGATTGGGCCTAAGGAAAATAAGTCAGAAGATCCATTTGGTATCTATTCTTTATCAATAACAAAGAGAAGGTTACTAATGCAGTAGTTCTAATAACGACCAAAGTTTGAAATATCCTCCGTGATTTACGCCAAATTCGCAGGAGGGTGTAGGAGTGGCAAGAAAGAAATGCAAGATGTAACGATGTTAAGTGTTAATAAAGGTTCAATGGACGGTGGGTCTCAACTGTAGTAATGGGAGAATTAAAATATCGGAGGCTCCACGGTCGGGAGGCTCATTTCGGGTTTAATGGAAGAAGTTGTCAAAGTTGGTCAAACGATGGGGTATAATATGGAGGATGTGTTAATAACTTGTCCGAGATCATTGAATCATGGAGAGGTATTGGTTAATAGATGAATTTTTATCCCTAAATATTCAAGGCCCCGCCTAAAAGGCCAAAAAAGATTCAGCGGGAGTTATGTATCTCTAATAAAGTTAATTTTTGCGATCCAAGAAACCAAATGGAATCTATGGATATTCGATGTGTTAGGAGTTGTTGGGGTAATTATGGGTTCGATCATATTCATGGTAATTCGGTTGGTAACTCAGAGGTATTCTGTGTGGGATCCAAATGCTTTTAAAAAATATCTTATACGATTTCGGATTATTTTGTAATTATTCGGGGACTGTGGCTTAAGAGTGGGGTTAATCTTCTTATTGTGGTGGTGTATGGTCCTCATGATCCTAGAGATAAACGAATTATGTGGGATTATTTAGCTCATACGTTAAACCAGTGGGACGGGGAAGTGACAGTCATGGGCGACTTCAATGAGGTGAGATATAAAAATGATAGATTTGGTTCAGTGTTTAATATTAATTGGGCCAATGATTTTAATGCTTTTATTGCAAACGCGGGTCTGGAGGAGGTTCCGTTAGGAGGTAGTAAGTTTACTTGGTGTCATAAGTCGGCCACGAAGATGAGTAAATTAGATAGATTTTTATATCCGACAATCTATTTAATATGCTTCCTAACATTTCTACCGTTACATTGATCGGTATCTTCGGATCATCGTCCGATATTGCTTCGAGAGAATGCTCATAATTATGGGCCTATTCCGCTTCGCTTTTCCATCATTGGATTGAATTGGAAGGATTTGATAAATATGTTATTGATATGTGGAAAACAGATCCGGTGATGCGATAATAGTATGATCGCTTTTATGGGTAAGATGAAATTTGTTAAAGTCAAGATTCGAGAGTGGATTACAAGGAACAGGAATGACCGAAGGGCTAAGCGGAGAAATATAAAAGGAGATCAATATGTTAGATGTCGAGATTGATAATGGAAATGGAACAGAAGCATTGGTAAATAAAAGGTTGGAGTTGCTTAACGAGCTGAAAAAATTGGATAAATTCAATGACATGGACGTGGCTCAAAAGGCGAAGATCAAATGGGCTGTGGAAGGGGATGAGAACTCTCGATTTTTTCATGGGATGTTAAATAGAAAACGTCATCAACAGAATATTCGGGGGGTCATGGTAGATGGGGTCTCGAACGACAAACCTTCTGATGTTAAAAAGGAATTCGTTAGTCACTTTAGTAATCGTTTGGCAAACCACCGATGTTAGAGCTATCGTTGATATGCAATTCCCTAGACGCTTAGATGTCGAACAATGTGAAGATTTAGAATGAGGTGTCAAATGAAGAGATAAAAAGCGGTTTGGGATTGTGGTACCGATAAATCTCCGGCCCCGATGGGTTCACTTTTGTTTTTTATCGACATTTTTGGTCTACAATTGAAAAGGATGTTGTCGAGGCTGTGAGGTATTTTTTCTCAAACGCGAATTTTCCGAAAGGGTGTAACTCTTCCTTCATTACTCTAATCCCGAAAATTCCCGATGCTAATATGGTTAAAGATTTTCGTCCGATATGTCTTATTGGTAGTATGTATAAGTTGATTGCAAAAATTTTGTCGAATCGGCTTGTGAGAGTTTTGGGGGATATTGTGAGTGAGGTTCAATCATGCTCATCATGGATAGACAAATTCTAGATGGGCCGCTCATCTTGAATGAGGTATTACAAATGGTGTAAAAAAGAAGAAACACTATTATTTTCAAAGTAGACTTTGAAAAGGCGTACGATTCTGTTAGATGGGATTTTTTGGAGGAGGTTCAAAAGAAGTTTGGTTTGGGAAAAAAATGGCGTGCATGGATTCAAGCTTGTCTAGGTTCTTCGAGAGGGTCTATTCTCCTCAATGGTAGTCCCAATCAAGAATTCCAATTTTATAAAGGTTTGAAACAAGGTGACCCGTTATCCCTGCTTTTGTTCCTTTTAATTATGGAGAGTCTTCATTTATCTTTTCAAAGGGTTGTGGATACGGGCTTGTTCACGGGCATAAAGTTGAATCAATCGGTGACTCTTCTCATATGTTCTACGCGGATGATGCGCCTTTGTTGGGCAATGGAGTGAAAATAATATTAACACTTTGGTGCATGTGTTAGATTGTTTTTTCGTGTTTCGTGTCTTCGAATTAATATGAGCAAAAGCAAGATATTGGGAATTAATGTGGATAGTGTTAAAGTGAAGCAAGTCGCTACCAAACTTGATGTCTTATTCTTCGATGCCCTTTGTATCTAGGTACTAAAGTAGGGGTTCATGAATCGGTAGATGCTTGGAAGGAAGTTGTTGATAAGGTTAAACCGCTTGTCAAAGTGGAAAATGAAAACGTTATCTATTGGTGGCCGCCTAACATTATTAAAATCGGTGTTAGATCTATTCCTATTTTCACATGTCTATATTTCGGTTCCAATTGGTGTGCTCAAAACATTAGAGTCTATTCGTATCCAATTTTTAATGGGAATGAGGTGGGTAGTAAGAAAGCTAGTTGGGTTAAATGGAATGATGTGTTGATGGATAAAGCTCTGGGGTCCGGGAGTTGCTAGCCTTTATGCTTTGAATAGAGGTTTATTGATTAAGTGGTTCCGAAATTTTATTCTCATAAATCATCCTTGTGGGTGAAAATTATTAAGGCAATCCATGGGGAGGATGGAGGTGTGAACTCATTGAATATTTCGGTGTTCGACATGCCGGAAAACCATTGTAAATGAGATAAAGGTTTTGAAGAGTCAAGGGGTTAATGTGACAGAGTTTATGCGGTTAAAGCTTGGTAACGGAATAAAGCGCCGTTCGAATGATAATTGGCATGGTGATGGAGCTCTCAATGATCTTTTTCCGCGGTATATGCGCTGAGACTTGTAAGGATATTACGGTTCGGCAAAGATGAGTAATTCCAGATAGAAGCTTTCTTTCGTCGTAATTTAGGGGTGGAGCGTAAAGAGAACAATATGATGCTCTTTTGGTATTGGTTAACACGGTTAATTTTAGTCCGATAGAAGATAGATGGAGATGGACGTTGGAGAGTTCGGGGGAGTTTTCGGTGGCTTCAATTCGGAGAGTTATTGATGAGAAGCGGATATTGAGTGTCCATTCCCGGACTAGATGGGTGAAATATGTGCCAAAAAAAATTAATGTTCTTGCATGGAAAATAAAGATGGATGCCCTTCCAACACGTATTAATATTTCCGTCGAGGTATAGATATTCCTTGTATTGAGTGTCCTAACCGCAATTGTGGGGTGGAGACCTCGGATCATTTGTTCTTTCAAAGTGATCTTGTTCGACGATTGCTCAGAGGATTGCAGGTGGTGGAATGTTATTTATGTGGACCGTAATTGTATGTTGAATGGGTTGATTGGTTGGTGTCGCATGACTGGGTTTAAGGCGAAATTGATGTTCAAGGTACGCTCTATACATTATGGTGGAATATATGGACATATCGAAATGCGCCCTGTTTGATGTTAAAACCCCTCAAGGCAAGTATCTATGATAATGTGGTGTCTAGTTCTTTTATTGGTGTAGGCTTAAGTAAAAGTTCATTTAGTGGACGATTGGTTTAAAATCCATACCTTATTGTGATGTAATCCTAGCTCCTTGCTAGTTTTTGTGGTTTAATATAATTTTGCTGTTCAAAAAAAAAAAAAAAATGGGTAACATGTTCATATTCAAACTATTTGACTTATAGGCTTTCCTCATACTTTATAGAGACTTTAGGAAGATAGTTTTACATTATCCATTTGTTGCTCATAGTATAGCTAGTTTTAACAGAGACATAAAAACGTGACACTAGCTTAAAGATATGATGGTGAGTAATCACCATTTTGTCATGCATAGCTGTACTTTCAGCTATGTTAGATGTACCAAGCATGTTTAATTTGCGGCAACCACCAGGTGATAACACCGGATGGGCGACTCCAACCAATTGACATATTTGTCAAAACTAGTTAAAGTTGTATAATTACACATTTGGTCACTACAAATAATGAGAATATTTCTTTTCTTGTCCTATTTAAGTTAATTCATGCTATATGTTCTTACTTGACTACTTGTATAGTATTCTTGTCATATTTTCTAAAACTGGGTCTTTTACTCGTAATATTCAACTTCGTAAGTGGCAGTCACACGGTGCCAGTGGCTAACGTTACAAAATCCTCATTCGATGGGTGCAACACAGGAAGGCCTCTTTTAATACAGACCACGACCCTGCAAGTTTCACCATAGACAAAGCTGGTTCACACTATTTTATTTACACAATACTTAACCAAAAATTGTCTAATAACGCCAACACCAACACTTTGAAGACGAACCTTATCCATCACAAACACAACAAATTGAACAAAAATTGCTTTTGTAGATTCTTTCATCCAACAAAGTCCACATTTGACTCTTCAGGTCAACGGGTCGTTTTTGGTCATCAAACAAATATTGAACTAGACTAAGCACAAGTATACTTTACTTGGAATCTACTTCCTTTTCATGGAAGTGTTGAAAAAAGATGACACAGATAGTAAAATTGGTGACATGATATATTCTGATTATTTAATTATAATTTCTTATGTGTCAGAATAACCACTTTAAAATGCACATTCAAATGTGGGTTTAAGTTATTCAAATGTCACATATATGCTAAGTTTGCAAAGTTTAAAGGGTGTTTGGGATTGCTTATTCAGTGCTACTGTTTGGGATTGCTTATTCAGTGCTACTTGCTTATATTTTGTAAAACATTTTTTGTACTATTTATAAACTAGATAGCATGTTGGTACTTGCATACTTTTTTAAGCAGTTTAAATTGAGCAATCCCAAATATCAAGGGATAGAAAATGAGTATCAGGAAATGTACGTTATAGTATTACTTATTTGCGAGTCTGTTTATAGGTCTTATCTAATAGGCCTTAAGTAAAGGCCAATAACTATGCTCATCCCCTTTACAGAATAATATGAAGAAAGAAATAAGGGACGATTTATGTTCAGACAGCTCAAAGTAGTTCATGAATTTGTGTTTTTTAGAGTAGTAACTACTAACTAGGCCCGGTTTAGTTCTTTATTAAAATCAATAAAACTTGATTTGTGTTTTGTTTCATAACATCTCGATCATATATATTCAAATGACCAAAATCATAAGTTACATTTACAGACAGGAAATTATTTCTTTCAACATACTAGAGTGGAAACCTCATTTACCTCATTCACCTGCAAAGAAGCTAGCCAAGCCAGTTGCTAAGAGTGTGCATGAACAAAAAAGTACATTGAATGGACTGCTCAATTACTATGAATTGAAATAATGTTGTCAACATACGAATGAGTGTCGGAATAGGTAACAGTAGTTTTGGAATAACCTCACCAATGCCACTAATGTTTAAAGCGTAGACGCATTGACAACTACTTGCCCATTTCGGCTAATTACCACTCGTTTAAGTCTTAAGGTATTGTTAGCAAAAAAAAAGTCGAATTCACATGGCCACATTGCCATAAAATGCATGGATATACCCACAATAAACAAGATGAACACCTTATGCAAATCAGAGTTTTCATTATTTGACCATACCGGAGAAGGCAAATCAAACTATCCTCTCTTTGTTATGCTTAGGATTAATGGAGTCTTCAAATAGAAATCTGTTTCCCACATCGGAAGATAAAAGAAAGAAATCTGTTTATATATCCATAAGGCTTTTGGATAAATTCAAGTTGGGAAAGGTGATAGATAGTGTTCTTGATCACTATTATTATCTTGTCTCAACCTTTTTTATTGGTAATTGTAACTTTTGTATCTCATTTTATCGGTAACGTGTAACAGAGACATAAGAATGTCACTTTAGCTTAAAGCTATGATAGTGAGAAAATAACCATTTTGTCATGCTTTGGATGGCTTAACTTTCAGCTATGTTAGTTGTACCAAGCGTGTTGGCGGCAACCAACACAGTTGGTGATAACACCTTACACCGGATGGGCGACTCCAACCAATGACGATTCTTATGCTACTTGGGTACCCCAAAAACTTTCGTTGTTAGTGATGTTTTAGGTATTACTTAATCATATATAGTAATTTATAACATTTGTTAGTTTTATGGATATAAATTAGTAGACGTGAGTTAGGATCGAACTCGAGACCACGGATTGCACACTTTACGTATGAGAATTAAAAGTTAATAATTAAATATAAACGTTATATTTATTTATTGATTAAACGAAATAACTAACGGACATTAAGTAATTAATGTAATGGACTAACGGCGTTAAATGTATTTGAAAAGGACTAAATTGCAAAAGTTGGGAAGGTTCCGAATCCCTTTGGGATGCATGAACCGATCGCCACAGGGACCAAACCCAACCCAATTGCAACTTAAACTTGTTCACCAAGTTTGCTTGAGTATATATACAAAACCTAGGGTGTTTGTAAATTATCTCTTGTGCTCATTGCTAAACCCTAAAACTGTTTTGTGTGTGTTTTTGTTCTACAAACCGATCGGCCACCACCTTAGGGTGTCGATCCACTCTTTTCCAATAAACCAAGTTATTTGTTTTATCAAAACTAGCATTACTTTAATTCGGTTTAGTACGTGTGTACAAAAACGTGGTAATAACACAATATTGTTATTATTCTTGGATTGAATTACAAAACGGTAAGGGGTAATTCACATAATCCTAATTAAATCAAATTAGGTTCTTCCATTGCTAGTTTGTGGATTTGATTCTTGTTTGGCTAGAATCAAGAAAAGGTACGATATTCTTTTATGTTAATTAATTATTCGTTAATAAATCCTATACGCCCGCATGTGTTCTTTGATGTTTTGTGATTATTTATTTGATTGTCATGTTATATAATTCAACAGTGGCATCACGAGTCATTGGTTTTTAATGAGTAATTAATTACATAAACGCTTAATAAAACAAATAATTGTATGTTGTTTGATATTATTAATCTAGGGTTTATGTTTTAATTTTTTTGGGTCGATTTTTTTTTTAATTATGGGCGTACCCCATTATTTTTTTTTAATTCGACTCATAAAATTTTTTTAGGGTTTTGAAAATTGTTTGCTAACCTTATCGAAACCTAGAATTAATATATTAGTTACGTGATTAATTCATGAATAATTTGTTATGTGTCATGGAATTTTGATATGCGATCTTGTGACTATTTGTATAATTGTTATGATATATCCATGATTATACATGCATGTTAGTCATGGATAAGTTGCTTTGATATTGTTTAATTGTTAAGATATATTTATTTACGATAAATCTTGAATTGGGAAGACTCAATTATATATATTAATGAATCAATTATGTGCAATTTGGTATATTATTAATTATGGGTTTACTTTAATCGATTCATCGATGTATGTGGCTCACTTTCAATTGAGAGAGTGAAAGCCCTAATTAATATATACATTAATTTAACCTAGATATTGATTATTAATAGGGTTTTATCGAATAAGTTGCATGTGGCTACTTGTTTACACGTATAAATTGTTTATTATGTGCGCATTGTTTTTAGTAGTTTATTTTTATTTGTTACTTGTTTGTTTATTATGTTAGAGTTTTAAGCAAAGGGTAATTTTGAATAGAAAATAATACGGACTAAACAATGGCGAAATTTGATTTGTTTTGGAAGAGTTAAGTTTTCAATAGTTTAATTGATTGGTGATTTTGGTACAAATGGTCCGAACGGCTCACCCACTAGAATGAACTATAAAGGGTTAATAAAGAAGTGCGCACAACACACCGAAAGGATGTCTAAGGTTATGCTTTTGCGCTTACGGTCCTCTCGCCTCAGAAGTTCGAATGGAGCTACTTAGTAAGCCATAAAATGTACAAACTCATCTTAAGGGCGAATTAGTTTTAATTCCATGCGCCACTTGGTGGTAATTACCCAAACACTAAGTGTTTACACTTATGCAAAAGTACGGTATAATGGACGATAATTAACACTAAATTCCTTGATTGGTGAACCCAATACCTCAATCAAAACTTTGATAATTTGATCTTTATGAATTGGTAATAAAAGTTTTTATTAAAATTATGCTACAAGATGAATGCATGACATCTTTGTACATATTTGATTTGACCACATAAAATCAAAACTAGTACCCTTTTAAATTAAGTTATATGCCATCTAATTAAAAGGAACACTTGAAGTTGCAATTTACGCCATGACAAGATTTGGCTAGATTGTGATGGAGAGGTAAATCTCTATGTAAAGTCGACCTTACATGGACATATTTGCGCTTCTTTAAGTTAGACACTTAAGTTGAGTAGGAAGTGAGAACTGGACTCAATGGCATAAGATGGGATGAAACATGTTTATATTTGCAATAGCGTTGGAAAATATAAATCCCATAATGATCTAGGAGTTGGAAATTGTTTGCCAATTAATGTTCGATGATTACCTTATTATATGCTTTCGTTACTAGCGCATCAACTCGATGTAATGAACCTATGATAATTTGGATCCTAGTTTTCGAGAAAATTATATGGTTATATGTTTATATTACCGTTGGGTATATTTTATTTTCTTGAAAAGTTGTATTATCGAAAATACTAATACTTGAACTTTTTTCGTAGAAATGGCTCAAAATAACGATAACACTAACATCGCACTAAGTTCTCGCTCAAAAGCTTTTTGATCGAGAAAAGTTGACCGCTCTAAGAATTTCAATGATTGGCACCGCTTTGAGAATTGTCTATAGAGTTGTCGACCGGTTGAAATATCTTTATGAACCTTGCCCCGCCGAACCAATCGGGTCCTACAGCCTACTCGTCGAAAAGGACGCTTGGAAACCGAGTATAAGCGCCATAATGATGTGGCTTGTCTTATGTTGGGAACGATGGAATCGCTTTCAAAAGCAGTTCAACATTATTTCCCATATAATATGCTCAATGAACTTCGAACTATGTTTGAGAAACCACCGCCGAGATTTATGACTTGACCGACGATTACACAACAGTAGGCGGGAGAGGGTAAACCCGTAAGTGCTCATGTATTGGAAATGAAAGGTTACATGGACCAACTAAAGGCACTTGGCAAAACTTATGATGATGACATGGATGTGAATCGATTAATAGATCCCTTAACAAGGATTTTAATGGTTTTGTTAGAAACTTCAATATGCATCGCTGGGAAGACAAGCATCGACCTACACGCATTGCTTATTGATTATGAAAAGGGTTACCTCAAAAGGTTCCTACCGCCTGTGTACTTGCTATTCGTGGTGGAAGGATTAATAAGCCAAAACCGCAGCAGCGAACAACAAGAAGGGAAGGCAAAGGAAAGTTGACAAGGGTAAACAAGTTATGGCCTATCAACCACAACCCAAGAAGAACCCTACTCCTAGGAAGGAAAATCCTAAAAAGGATCAAGCATGCCACCACTGTAAGAGCGTTGGGCATTGGAAGAGAAATTGTGCTCTCTATCTTGATGAATTGCGGGCAAATAAGATGAAGTACGAAGGGTCCATGGGCGCCGGTTCTTCTGGTAATTTATTTGTCATTGAATTATTTACTCTAAATCATAAAATTTCGGTATATGATATCGGATGGTATTCACATTTGTAATACACGCATGTGGGTTTAGAGTGGAAAGGAAGTCGGCCTATGGGGAGCAATATCTCGACGGGAAATGGCGCATATGCAACTGTTGAAGCCATAGGAACGTTTAGTTTAGTATTGCCTTCGGGCTTAGTAATCGTTATTGAACAATTGTCATTACGCACCTTCTATAATTAGAGGTGTTGTTTTTTCGCTTTGTTGGATGATGGTTTTACTCATACTATTTCACGTAATGGAATTTCTGTTTCTTTAAATGGTGTATTTTATTTTAAAGCAATTACTGTGAATGGTGTGTTTGAAATTGATGTGATTGGAAATGAATCTAACAAAGATAATAATTCGATGTTTAGCATTAATAAGAGAATAAAGTTAGACTTGAATTCTTCTTATCTTTGGCATTGTAGACTTGCTCATATAGGCAAGGCTCGCATGCATAAGCTGCAACAAGAAGGGCTTTTGCAAAATATCAATGATGAATCATTTGATAAATGTGAGTCATGCATATCTGGGAAGATGACGAAGAAACCTTTTCATAGCAATATGGAGAGGGCTTCTGATCTACTTGGTCTTATTCATACTGATGTGTGTGGACCACTTAGACATGTGTCAAAGAGAGGTGCTAGCTACTTCTTAACCTTTACCGATGATTTCAACCGTTATGGTTATGTTTATTTACTTAAGCATAAACATGAGGTGTTTGAAACATTTAAGGTTTTCAAAGTCAAGTAGAACCGCAATTGGGAAAGAAGATTAAAGCTCTTCGATCCGATAGAGGAGGCGAGTATCTAAGCCAAGAGTTTAAAGATTACTTAATCGAGAATGGAATTGTCCAGAATCTCACTTCTCCATATACTCCACAACAAAATGGTGTATCCGAGAGAAGAAATCGTACATTGTTGGACATGATACGATCTATGTTTAATCTTACCACTCTACCTTTATCCTTTTGGGATTATGCTTTAGAATTGTTGTTCAGATTCTAAATATGGTTCCCACAAAGAAGGTTGATAAGACACCATATGAAATATGGCATGGTAAAGCTCCTAACCTGCCTTATTTAAAGGTCCGGGGTGCGAGGCGATGTTAGACGTGACTCACAGATAAACTCCAACAAAGATCTCAGAAGTGTATCTTCGTAGGATACCCTAAGGAAACTATGGGTTACTACTTCTACTATCCAACCGAAAATAAAGTAATTGTTGCTAGGTATGGAGATTTTCTTGAAAGAGATCTCGATCTCAAGAATTCAGTGGGAGAGTTTATGATCCGGAAGATGATCAAGAAGATGCATTACCTTCGAAAACACTAACGTATTTCAAAGAGAACCTCGATAGTCCGGGTCCTCCACCGAAGTTGAAGTGATTCCCGTCAGATCCGTAAGGACTACGCTGCACCGAACGCCTATGTCTTAACGTAGAGGTTGAGGAAACTATGTTAGAGATCTTGGAGAGCCTACTAGTTATAAAGTCGCCATGGCAAGTCCCGATAAGGACAAATGGCAAGTTGCAATGAATGGGAAATGCAATCCATGAGAGAAAATGAAGTCCGGGAAGAGGTCGATTTACCTCCAAACGCCAAGGTGGTTGGAAGTAAGTGGCTCTATAAAATTAAGACCGACATGGATGGCAATATACACGCCTATAAAGCTCGCCTAGTTGCGCAAGGTTTTACTCAAACTTATGGCATAGATTACGAGGAGACCTTTTCTCCTATAGCGGACATTAGAGCTATTAGAATTCTCATAGCTATAGCAACATACTATGACTATGAGATATGGCAAATGGATGTCAAAACCGCCTTCTTGAATGGTCGCTAGATGAAGACATCTATATGAAGCAACCCGAGGGTTCGTGAATCCACAATTTCCAAACCGTATGCAAACTTCAAAGGTCCATTTATGGATTGAAGCAAGCATCAAGGCAATGGAATAAAAGATTTGATGAAGAAATCAAAAGGTATGGATTTATTCAAAATCTTGATGAGCCATGTGTATATCACAAAGTTAGTGGGAGTGATGTAATTTTCCTAATTCTTTATGTCGATGACATATTAATTATGGGAAAAGACATTCCAAGTTTGCAAAATGTTAAGGCATATCTTGGGAAGTGTTTTTCCATGAAGGATTTAGAGAAGTCGCATACATTCGGGAATCAAGATCTACCGAGATAGGTCAAAGCGGTTAATTGGTTTAAGTCAAAGCGCTTACATTGATAAAATATTGAAGAGATTCAATATGCAAAATTCCAAGAAAGGATATTTGCCGATGGAAGTAAAGCATGGCTTATGTAGCGATATGTGTGCTTCAACACCGCCGAGGTGGCACGATGCGTAAAGTTCCTTATGCTTCTATTGTAGGATCTATTATGTATGTTGTGAGATGCACAAGGCCGATGTGGCGCTCGCTCAAAACATGACCAATCGATATCAATGTAATCCGGGTGAACTTCACTCGATTGTTGTTAAACATATTCTAAAGTATCTTAGGAATACGAAGATATGTTTTAGTGTATGGTGGAAATCCGCACACGAGCTTGGTGTTACGTGTTACCGTGATGCGTCTTGGCAGTGTGATAAAGATGATACGAAGTCTCGACGGGTTATGTCTTTGTCATCAATGGAGGAGCATTGATCGGAAGAGCAAGAAGCAGAGTACGATTGCGATGTCTCATGATGAAGTTTAATACATAGCCGCTTCGGAAGTCGCAATGGAGGTCGTTTGGATTAGGAAATTCATTTCGTGGCTTGGTGTTATGCCTTCAATTGAATCGCCTATTGATATGTATTGTGACAATTCTGCCGCAATCATATTTGCCAATGAACCCGAGTCATGAAGGGCACCGGACATTTTCTACTAAGTATCACTATGTTCGGGAACAAGTCCGTGAAGGTGAAATTAATCTATTGAAAGTTCACATGATGATAACTTAGTGATCCTTTCACTAAGGCTTTAGCTAAAGACAAGCTTATTGGACTTGCCAATGAAATTGGACTTCGCTTAGCTAATAGTTTCATGCATAACCGTGATTAGTATTTGGATAAAGGATATTGTAAAACATTTATTATTTTGATGAAATAAAGTTTGGATTATGTTTATTTTCATTTATAATATTGTTGTCCTATATTTGCATGTTTAATCCGTGAGTAACTAAGTTATTCTAAATGTCCGTTGTCGATTAATGATATGGGAGTATCATTAAATTAAGACAAATCTGAGAGATGTGGTAGAATATACTTGAAAGTATATTGATGAGAATGCATACCAATTTTAGTTGATATTCAATGAATTGAATATAGGACTTATCCCAACTATATAATTTACTTTGTGGATATTGTTATAAGTAAATTATGAATAGTTATCCTCGACTTGAGATACCGGATAAGTGTCATGAATGTAGTGCATTTTGTGGAGCAACTTAACGCTATACGAATCGGTAGTCATAAGGGTTGTTTTCGTAAATGTTACAAAGTTTATGAGTTATTCTTGTAGTCAAGATAGAATTTGTTCCTTCAAATTTATTTGGAGTTTAATATGTTGGGCCCTCGTAGGGTTGACAAGATGTTTGCGGCCGCACCCAAATCTCCCTAAATATGTTTAGATGATTCGGTAATCTTGGTAAATCACTTACAACGAGAAACAGAATAGTTTTATAAAGAATGACTTAATTCCAAATCTTTATTTAACGTAGTATTAGAAACAAAAGGATAATAATAATGAGAAATCATTAAAAGGTTTTCCAGAAGCCTTACTCGAGTTGTACGAGAGGCATCGAAGTGTTGCTAGACGCTAACCGATGTAATCACTCTATTAAGAAATATCCAAGTGGGAGCTATTAGTTTTATGGATATAAATTAGTAGACGTGAGTTATGATCGAACTTGAGACCACGGGATTGCACACTTTAAGTATGAGAATTAAAAGTTAATAATTAAATATAAACGTTATATTTATTTATTGATTAAACGAAATAACTAACGGACGTTAAGTAATTAATGTAATGGACTAACAGGCGTTAAATGTATTTGAAAAGGACTAAATTGCAAAAGTTGGGAAGGTTCCGAATCCCTTTGGGATGCATGAACCGATCGCCACAAGGACCAATCCCAACCCAATTGCAACTTAAACTTGTTCACCAAGTTTGCTTGAGTATATATACAAAACCTAGGGTGTTTGTAAATTATCTCTTGTGCTCATTGCTAAACTCTAAAACAGTTTTGTGTGTGTTTTTGTTCTCCAAACCGATCGGCCACTCCTTAGGGTGTCGATCCACTCTTTTCCAATAAACCAAGTTATTTGTTTTATCAAAACTAGCATTACTTTAATTCGGTTTAGTACGTGTGTACAAGAAAGTGGTAATAACACATTATTGTTATTATTCTTGGATTGAATTACAAAACGGTAAGGGTAATTCACATAATCCTAATTAAATCAAATTAGGGTTCTTCCATTGCTAGTTTGAGGATTTGATTCTTGTTCGCTAGAATGCATATTCTTTTATGTTAATTAATTATTCGTTAATAAATCTTATACGCCCGCATGTGTTCTTTGATGATTTGTGATTATTTATTTGATTGTCATGATATATAATTCCAACAGAAGAGTGGAGTGAGTGGAGCTAGTGCAGCTATGGCTATGGGAACTTTGTCTCTAATGTTAATAGGCTTGATGGTGTAATTAAACTAGTTTTCTCGTTCGTGACACTTTTAGTTTTTGTTTCTTATTTCTACATGTTTTATTTAGACTTTTCCTTATAAGTGTACTGTGAATGTCTGAATGAGAGTATGCTTGCATTGCTGCTACCTCATTATTCTTTGTATTACATAGTTACGTGAATTTTAATCACGCTTCCTGGTGTAAGACGAGTTTTAGTTCAACAATTTACGAACATACATACATGCATATGATCTTCACATAACCTTTCGGGTTTTGAGTATGGCCAAACTTGTAAAACATGTCCATAAATTAAACGAGGAGATCCCAAAGAATCAGAAAACATATGAGATCTTCAAGATTATATGTCTCAAAACCAGCAACTAAAGCCCGAACATAGGCCATGGCTTGCTCTCTTTGAAGCACTACCTTTCAAGTTCCCAGGACACATTTCAAAAATTTATAAGCATTCTCTCCTTTATTTTCTCGTTTGGCTGAGTTTTCTTCCAAACCGAAGGCTCTTGAAGCTCTTAATTTTGTCAGAGGGGTTTTGGTAGATCTAAAAAGGAGCCCTTTAAAAACAAGGAGAGTTGTTATTGATTTAAATGTGATCCGTGAAGTGAAGCCATCTTTTAATCCAATGCTTGAGGCTCTTTCTTTGAAATGTAAGGTGGAAACAAATGGAAAAGTTGAAATTTGCTTAGCAGATTAACCTGTGAGAGCCTCCCTTGCATTGCCGGCCTGTTGTGTTCCATGCCCTTGATGATGTTATTTATAACATTAAGCGTTGCGACGATTATAGTAAATCATCTCTTTCTTGGCCTCTGCTAAAGCTAAATAGAATATGTGGTGGGTCCGTTCTTGCGAGTGGTATATTTGGTGACTGTTAGAGAGCTTTGATAACAACTGACATACAAAACAGGTTTGCCAAGATATCTTCACTGTAAAACTTGATGGGGACTTTTTCATGGCATTGTCTTAACATATCTTAACAGTCAAGCTAGTCGTCTATAATTGATGGAATAGGTTTTTGCGCTAAACGTAAAATAAGTGCCAAAACAAGATACTGCATTGGACAATTGTCATAATATTGTTCCGAGTGAGCGATTTTTAGTCATTTGTCTTAATATGCAGATATGTAATATATCCAACTCAAGTTACATCAGAAACATGCAGACAAAGTGCGTCATAGCTATAGAAATAATAAGAGTCCAGTGTGAATGCAAGATGTTGTATCATTGAAAGTGATTGTCGATTTGTCATGGCTAATCTTGACCAGAAGTTATGGAGCAATTAGAATTAGGTGTACAGTTCCTAAGATTAGAACCAAGTTGACTTTGAAAGATGACCACCATATGTATAAATAGAAAGTGAAAATAAAATCATGTCATCATTTGACCTCAAATAAAAAACCAATAAAAAGAGAAAACTTGCGATTACCCAAACACCTGTATCATCCAAATAATAGTCTCCAGCCCTTTTTGGTCCACCTATCCTAACCTTTTCATTACCCTCTACAAATTTGGTGCACTATCTTGAACCATAGCTCGAGCCATGGTCTTGATATGGGCATATTTTTTTGTGATTTTAGGCATGGCGTGTGTGAATGGTCTAGGTGTGAATTGGGGTACTCAGACGTCAACACCTCTTGATCCTAAATATGTGATTCAGATGCTAAGAGACAATCAGATTAAGAAGGTGAAGCTTTTTGATTCGGACCATTGGACCGTTGGTCAGTTTGCTGGGACGGGCATTGAAGTCATGCTTGGTATTCCTAACCTTTATCTCAAAAAGTTCAGCAAGGATTATGATGCTGTTCAGGATTATGTCAAAGACAATGTTAGCGATCATTTACATGGTCATGAAGGTGTTGATATCAAGTAAGACAGACAAATACTTTTGTATTCATGCATGCACATGTGTCTATAATACAATACAGGTATATAGCCATTGATGAAAATCTATGAAACAATACAGGCATATAGCCGTTGGAAACGAACCATTCTTGAAATCATACAAAGGAGCCTTCGAGAAAACCATTTTCCCAGCCTTAAAAAACGTACAGAAAGCACTAAATGAAGCTGGGCTAGGAAACAAAATAAAAGCCACCATCCCCCAAAATGCCGATGTTTATGACTCCGGTACACAAGGTCCATCTGCAGGAAACTTCCGGGCAGAAATCAGAGACGTAATGGTCAAAATATCAAGATTTCTGGACGAAAACAACTGCCCTTTCATGGTTAACATCTATCCTTTCCTTAGTCTCTACGAAAACGAGGATTTCCCAATTGATTTTGCTTTCTTTGAAGGTGGTGGTCAAGGTGTTCAAGATGGAAATATTAAATACACAAACATGTTGGACGCCAACCTAGACACCCTCACATATTCGCTCAGGAAAGCCGGAGCTAAGAAAGTTAAAATCATCGTTGGAGAAATTGGGTGGCCTACAGACGGCCATAAACAAGCCAACATGAAATTGGCCCAAAATTCTACAACGGATTACTAAAAAATTAGCAACTAACAAAGGAACCCCACTCCACCCCGGGTACATTGAGGTTTATCTTTTCAGTTTAACCGATGAGAATACTAAAAGTATTGCACCGGGCTACTTTGAGCGTCACTGGGGGATTTTTAGGTACGACGGACAACCAAAGTTCCCTATTGATTTTTCGGGCCAAGGTAACGACAAGATGCCCGTGGGTGCAAAAAACGTGAAGTATATAAGTAACAAATGGTGTGTTTTGAACGAAGATATAAGGAATTTAAGTAGCGTAAATGCTCATTTGGATTTTGCTTGTAGAATGGGTGATTGCACAAGTCTTTCGTTTGGATCAACATGCAATAAACTAAGTGCACGTATGAATGTATCATACGCATTCAATAATTATTTTCAGATGAGTCAACAAAGCGTGGAGGCTTGTGATTTCCATGGCACAGCGAAGATCACAAACAAGAATTATTCGACACAAGAGTGTCTTTTTCCAGTAGAGTTGATGAGTGATGCTTGTAAAAATATTGCCAGAATCAAATATTTAGTTGGTTTCTTAAGCTTGTTGGTGTTATTGTAATTAAGGGTTAAGTCAATTTTGTTTCAGGAAATAGCAGTAAATTTGTAGATTTTAAATATAATAGCAATATGAAGTTGAGCGTAGTATGTAAAAATTTCTTTGAATCTTTACTATATATATAATTAGACACTGAATTCTACAGTGCTCGCTTTTTTTCTAACAGGCCACCAGCCCAGGCAAGCTGCAGCTGCTCTGGCCCAGGTTCATCACTACAAATGATAGCGCTTGATAGCGCTGGAACATTCTCACACACAGAGTCAAATCAGATAATCAACACGGTATGCTAGGGTTCAATGTTTTCGGTTTTGGTTTGTGCTTCAAGATTCTGTGATAGTTAACAATCGATTGTGAGGGAGTTTGGTGCCGGGATTTTTTTTAGTTGTTTCTACAATTTGTAAGCTTCAATTTGATGTTGTTGGTTATTTAGTCATGGCATGTTTGATGCTCTTATGAAATGAATATATGTTTCTATCTGTTGCTTCAATTTCAGGTATGCATTTTTTTTTAATTATTATTATTATTTTTTTTAGTGAATTCAAAGGTGTTTGGGATAGGGTTTCGTTTTTTTTTTTTTTTTTTTTTTTTAATTTAGGGGTTTTTGTGGAACGGTTCATGAGAAGTTCATAGTTTTTAAGATTGTTATGAGGGTTATTTTTAAGATTGTCATTGCCATTATAGGTGTGGTCACACAAACGGCAGCAGGCACAAGCACTTTGCATAAAACCTGCTTTTGCAAAACGCTAGTTTACAACTGCTATTTGTTCAATGTAAAATTACCATACTAGCCTCATATAAACATCATCTTCTTCTTTGTATATCCAGGTTACCTTCCATGAGTTTCCTATTGACTTTGCTCCTCACAATTGTTGAAGTTAATTAGCGACAAGCTAATTGTACAAAGTTATTGGATTTCTTCACTCCAGCGATGCGACGATAGTAGATTCAGTGGTTCACTTGGTGATGTTCAATAAATAAAGTATTTGGTGAGTTTTATTCCTTGTATTTAGTGATTTGTTGGTTATACAGATCAATTTAAGGGATGATGGTGTGGAGTTATTAATGAATTTTGGGGATGATGGTGGCGTGGATGCCTAATGGGTTTTATATAGAAATAGAAATAAATTATAACTTACTTGTTTTGTATAAGAAAATGTAACTTGGCAAAAATGGTGTTCCAGAATTATGAAACGAGTATAAATGCGTTTTTTTTGTTAAGGGTTAATTAATGTTGCCACGTGTCAGTTTTGGTTACAATAAGAGTCATTAAGAAAGTTTTTTGTTTTAATATGAAAAAAAAAGTTTATTATCATAATAGTAAAAGGTGGCAAGTTTGTATATTTTTTGGACCATTAACCCTAAAAATAACAGCCTAGCAGGGGTGGGATTTGATTACTCGAGGTAATTTGATTATTTATTTTGAAACATTATTCGAGTTACATAATACCATCTATTAATTTTTTGTTTATTGTTATCATTTTAGCCTTTTAGGCATGCCCAGACAAATAAAGCCAGGTCCAGTGCGTTAGATGAAAATAACAGGCCTCGACATTCAATCACTCGAGGTGATTTGCTAAATTATTTCAAATTGCAGTTTTTTCGAATTTCATACTACCGTAAGTAGAAACCAACGCACCAGTAATAAGCATATGCCATTTACCCGTATCCATTGTAAATAATGACAAAAGACCAGCATCGAATTCTTCCTATACCATTTACAACCCCTTCAACCCCTCCAACTAGTATCGTATCTTTGCTTTTATCTTTTATATATTTAAGCCATTTAGTAAAAAAAAAAATGGCTTAGGTCAACCCGGCACACACACTATGACAATAATACAACTGAACGCTGTTAGTATTACGAATTTTTGTCAATGACACCGTTGGAATATGTTGCACAGGTTGGTATCGAAGCCAATTGTGTTTCATTACATGTTTGTGATGCACCATTGTGAATTGAAAGTAAGACAGTGTATGCAAATGAATATAGTAAACAATGAACTTTATTAATGATTGATGGATTATTGTTTACAGACACTACGACACATATTTATACTAATCTAAACGACACAAGACAGTTACATTGAACCATTGTGTCCCTTGGACATAACTGCCATCTAACTAACATAACTAATAACTGTTATAACTAACTTATCCTATAACTGTCAATTTAACCGGTTGTTTGGATTGGTGGCTTGTGGCCCAACCCATGACATATTGCAGCCTTCTGTTATGACCCATAATATATAAACTATATATACATAATAGTATTTGGCATATAATGAAATTAAACTGGACTATATCTCCTCCCTAATTCATTAATGCCAATATTCTTCTGCGTAATGGTTCTTCTTGTTCTTCAAACAATGACAACAAAGTCATTGTTATCTGATGTGCTTTCTCCATCTGCATCCTTGTCCATATTGCCTTTCAAACTAACTCCAAATTGAGTTGTTTTGCCTTCCTTGTTCATAGTTTCTTCCAGTGCTTCTCCTCTTCCAACATTATCCTTCTCACTGCCCTGTGGATCTTTTACCCTAGCATAACCAATGCTACTACCAACCACATTCTCTTCAGGCTTCTTCTTATACCAAGGCTTCTCTGCTGTCTCATAGTATACTTGCACCATCTCTATGAACTTCTTGTAGCATTTCTTTATTGCTTCTCCATCATATTTTGTTAGACCATGTAAATTGGCAACTTTCTTCCACTTGTCACCAAAAGTGACACTCACATAACCTCCTAGGCTATCTACCATTTTGTGCAGTCCAAGTAAATCAATTTTCACCACCCCTATGATTGGCGGTGTTTCCTCAAACACATCCTCATTCAGATACACCAAATAGAACCATTTCAACATATCCAAGTATCTTTTGCTGAATATTTCCCAATTTTTGTACACTATGCTATCCTTCTTTATCAGATTTAAAAAGGATAAAAATCTTGAGAATGAGTTCCCCTTTATGGCATACAATGAACCATTCCAACTAATATATTCCTCATCCACATAATCACGTGCATCATTCCTATCCCATTTCAAATCTTCCAAACCTTTCACCACTGAACAGTCTTCCTTTGGGTCTATTGACTCAAATTATTCATCAAGAACCTTGTTGTGTTCTGCAATAACACTTCCTGATCCATCATTTTCCTTGGTACTCTCTTCTTGTGCATGTTATGTACTTGCTTAATCAAACATGTAGTGTAAACTACATTTATTGTTGCTATACTTCACTATATACCCTTGATCTTCCAATTGATCAATACTAAAAATATTTAGAGTAGTTTATAGGGAATATAAAACACAAGGTATCACCAAGTTTCCATCTCTTGCATCCATAGTGACCTCTCCAACACCATATGAGAAGATAAATTTCTTCTCAGTTTCTTCTTTCCCTACCATTCTAAATTTATTTTTCAATTTCTTGAATAGTGATTTTGTTGGACACATATGTTGCTTGTAAGCACTACTTACATACCAAATTCTGTCCCAACTTGTATTATCAGTCTCTTCTACCATATAATCAGTGATTACATGGACATTCTAAGGGTATTTGATCTTTTCTTCAATCTTCTTATTTGCGGGCTTCACAAATTTCTTTTGACTTTCAATCATGGCCTTTCCTTTCTTGTTTGGGCATTTCCAGAAAACATGCCCACGAATTTTGCATATGTACCATCTTGCTCTTTTTTCTTTTAGAGTGCTTGAACTTCTTTCTCCATGATCTCTAACCTTTGCAGACACTTTTGAAGCATTAAAAGCTTCAATCTTTCATCTTCTTTCACAACATCTCCTTGCTTTCAGGAGACAAGATTTTCTTTTTACTATTCCATGGCAATAGTCTTTGTGGTGTTTCTCTCTGCAAGAATCTTCTAGTGAGTTCTATCTGATCATGTTTGTGAATTGGCTTCTCCCAAGTTTCTGAGCCTTGGCTCTGATACCATTGTTGCACAGGTTGGTATCGAAGCCAATTGTGTTTCATTACATGTTTGTAATGCGCCATTATGAATTGAAAGTAAGACAGTGTATGCAAATGAATATAGTAAACAATGAACTTTATTAATGATTGATGGATTATTGTTTACAAACACTATGACACATATTTATACTAATCTAAACGACACAAGACAGTTACATTGAACCATTGTCTCCCTTGGACACAACTGCCATCTAACTAACATAACTAATAACTGTCATAACTAACTTATCTTATAACTGCCAATTTAACCGGCTAGTTGGATTGGTGGTTTGTGGCCCAACCCATGACATATTGCAGCCTTCTGTTTTGACCCATAATACATAAACTATATATATATATAATAGTATTTGGCATATAATGAAATTAAACTGGACTATATAATAATGCCTCAATCACATGTCATATTGCAGGTAAATATCTCGGAATGAATAATGCAATCGTCAACAGTGAAACCCGAAGAGGTCAAGGGAGATAAGGTATTGAAACATTAAATCCTTTTTCATCTATATAGCTTAATATATTAGAATATGATGACAAATATATGAATACAAATGTATTAGGATTGTTACCGATACAACCTACAATATTGGTGAAGTTGACTCAACTAGCGTAAAAGACTACACAACATTTGTACCCTTTTTTATCCACTCATCTTTGGCATATCTATATATTTACAAGCTTTGATTTTTGCGATTGCGATTCAAGGACGAAAGCAAAGTAGGTTTCTTGAGAAAAGTCGATGTGTAAGAAGTACAATATCGGTGTTAGAGTTTAGTTTAATACAAGTAATCTCTTGAGTATCAAACAAAAGTACTGCATTTAACCCTGATTTTTATATCTTACATTTACAGAAACTACTCGATCAGCTTCTTGATATTCAAAAATGAAGTAGACGATGTGATTGCCCAGGCAGAGGAACTACATAATTGTAAGGTCGAGAAGCAATTGATGAGATATAATCAGAAGGTAAAAATGCCAGAATTTCATTGTCATTATTTAGGATACCATTTGACACTATGTCAATACAGTGGCTATTTTTTGATCAGCTCTTAAAGGCCAAAGCTGAAGTTGATGAATTGACAATGGAGTCATCCAATCTATAAATCAAGAAGAACTATGTAAGATCTTTATTTTTGATATCCAAGAGTGCAGGTCAATCTGACCTTCTGACTTAAATTAATGAATCACAAATATTCATGTAAGCATATAGCCTAATAAATAAAACATTCATTGTTTCTTTTTTTATTCATAAATGTTTATATGATTATATGAAACCATTGAAAATAGAATTATCCGTGGAATTAGAATCAAAACGAATCGTTGGAGAATTGTAGAATTATTTCATGGACACCTGGACGAGAATCACACATCACAAAATAAATCAAATTTAATATCAATAGCGGTGCGACTTGCCTAATTGCTTAATTATTATAACGAATTAACGATGACATAACTAGGCAATGCAAAAAAGATAAATTGAAAATTACAAATCTTTAGAGAATTATATCTTACAAAAATCAAAAAATAAATAAAGATGATCGAATGAACCTTTTTCATCTTTGGAGAATTGAAACCGACTATCTTGAATTCGTGATCTACCAACTGAGGGGGAAAAGTCGACTGTTTTTTTTTGCTGAGCTTTAACATGATAAAAAAAATTGAGTTTGGTGTTTTTTTAATTATCATATTGGGCTTTTATTAAATTGTATGTTAACAAAATTTCGAAAGACCGGGTGCATTTAAGATACGTTTGACAAAAATCAATATTTTTCTCTAAAATTTACACTACATCGAAACAATCTGTAGGTGTCACGGGCACCCGCGGGACCCTCTGGCTCCGTCCCTGCTTTTAACACATTGAGGTCGTAATATACAATTGTCCCACATCAGAAGGGAAAACAAAGAAATGTGTGTATATATTTCATAAGGTTTCAAACTTTAAACCTGATGATGAGGAAACTTTTAGTGTCATATGCAACCATTGTCCCTAGAGACTTCCTCTTCATTTTGACGCAAACAAATAATTATAGAGCTCCAGTTACTAATTGTATTATTTTAGTTTCAAATAAATTAAGTATCAGCTGTTTTTATTTTGGTTTGCCTTAAAACAAGGGTCAATTTCATATTTTAATGAGTTAAGAATATTTTTTGTTGATGCACAATGTAATAATCTCACATTTGCTAAATTATAATGTATTATTTTAGTTTCAAAATAAATATCAACTTATTTTATTTTGGTTGGCCTTAAAACAAGGGTCAATTTTATATTTTAATGAGTTGAAATACTTTTTGTTGATGCACAATGTAATAGTCTCACATTCGCTAAATTATGTGATACTTGAAAGTAAGGTGGTGTTTGTTTTTTAAGAGGCTCTGAATTTGAATCTGAACCTGAACCGCACATTTGAATCTGAATCTGAGGCGTAAATGTCGAATCGACCAAGATCTTAAAAAAAAAAACTCATGTTTGAACCGCACATTTGCTTGCTCGTATTATTTTTTTTTTTTGGTTTTTTTTGTGTCGTAAGAGGCAACAAGAGGCATTCAGACACCCTCTCAAGTCTAGACCATTAAGATCTTATCGCCTCGAACGCGTCGAACGGGAAAAACGGTCTAAACGACCAAAATGTCTCGACCGCGTCCCGAACGGTTCAGATTAAGAGGTCATAAGATCCTCTTAACGAAAAACAAACACCACCTAAATGTGAGTTGGGGATGGCGTAAGCTATTGCAAATTCGTATCATTGTTCATCCCCATATCTAGTACAAAATAGGTACTGGTGAGAAAGCATAAGTGTGGTTCGACACATGGGAAGTTCGATGCCCTTTGATGAATCATGTGTCACATAGAGCCATAAGTAATGTCGAATTTGATCTGCAAGAAATAGTGGCAGCCATGATTTCTGATGGTTCATGGATGTGGCCTCATTCCTGGTTTGGTTTGTTTCCCATTTTAAATCATGTAAGTGTCCCAACTTTGCATCATGATCAGATTGATATGTTACAATAGAAGCTTCATGATGACACTATCATCTTTTTCTGTTCGAAATGCATGGAATTATGTCCGTGTTCGTGGCAATGAAGTCGAGTGGTTCAAGTTAGTTTGGTCGTCCTATTGTATCCCAAGACATGTTATCCACATGTGGTTAGTTATGAGGAAACGGTTATTGACACAAGATCGAATGAGGCAATGGGATGTCGGTAGTAATATTGACTTAAACGTGCTTCGATGTCCGCTATGCAAAGTGCAATCTGATTCTCATGATCACATTTTCTTCGAGTGTGCTTATTCGACGCAAGTTTGGATCAAAGTATTGAACAAGGCTGAAATAAGCTTCGTTTCGTCTAAATGGAGTGACATTGTTGATTGGTTACTCCCTATTGCTCATAGGCATAATGTTACTATTATTGTTGGTCGTCTAATCGTAGCTGCTTCTTCGTATTTCGTATGGCAAGAACGCAACAACAGAATTCATGGAAAAGGTGAAAGAGATCCGGAGCAATTGTCTAAGATTGTGGCTGATATTGTGAGGCTAAAGATTGCATCAATTAGGTTCAAGAAAAAGCCTCGTGTTGAAAAAATGTATAGGACGTGGAAGATTTCGAGTATTATATCACATGGTGGCTAATTAGTTAGTATATAGAGGTCCTTGTGTGTATTGCTTATCTTGCGTAGGTCCTCTAGGTCGTGGTTCGGTTTTGGTTGTCATGTTTTGTGTATGTGGAAAGCATATAGAGTGTCTTGTTAGGTTTTTCTTAGGGTGGCTCGTTACCATCCTCCCATGTACCTACAACATCATCATTTTTTATATATATTCATCGGGTATAAACCCTTTACCAAAAAAAATAATAATAATAATAATTTAGGACGAGAGAGTAGCTATCCCGATAAGTTTAATAGTGAAAACCCCATTTACCTCATTCACATACAAAGAAGCTAGCTAAGTCGGGCCATATGAGTACGTGGCATGAACCGAAATGTACATTGAATGATGAGACTCCATCACTATGAATCGAGAAATAACGTTGTCTGACATATGAAGGAGTGTTGGAATGAGGTAATGGACGGTTAGGTTTAGAATAACCTCACCAATGCCACCAATGAATATAGCGGAGACGCATTGACAATTAGCTTGCCCATTTCAGGTAGTTACCACTTGTTTAGGCCTTAGGGTATTGTTGGCAAACAAAAATCGACTTCACTAGTGGCCATAGTTGTTTTGGGTAAAGGGTATCAATACCCGGCCATATTAGTTTTGGGTAAAGGGTATCAATACCCGGTGAATAAATGATTAACCTAGTAAGTAAGAGGAAAAAAAATGTTAAATACATGATAGTGGTAATTAGCCATGCTAGACCAATTGCAAAAGCAAACTACTAATATGTTCGACAGCTTCGAACATAACAACCATCAACGACATGACACATTGACACTTAGACAAAAAATAGAACAAAAGCAGCCTTCAAGACCGGCCAAGCACCATGCCGTTAAAGAGCTCACGTTGTACCATCTAATTCACTAGTTGAGATCTTCCAAAGTTGTAACACTTGAGCAACATTTGACTTTCTCTTGAAACGGATAGCCGTTAGTTTCATACGAATAACTTCAACAATTGTGTCACGAATCTGAGCCGCCCTACGCTTCTCCGGTCCAAAAATTCTATTATCGCATTCTTGCCAAATTGCCATAAAAATGTATGGATATATAACCACAATAAACAAGTTGAACGCCACCTTATGCAAATTAGAGCTTCTCATTTTCGAACCTTACTAGAAAAGGAAAATCAAACTATCCTCTCCTTGTGATTGGATGGTTGGAGTCTTCAAATAGATATTTGCTTCCCACATCGGAAGATAAATTAAACAAGTCCATGTATATATACAAAAGGTTTTTGGAATTGTTTAAGTCATTGTGGTTGTAGTTAGTATTCTTGATCTCTATCTACAATCTCTCTAACTTTTTTTTTACTTATAGTGCTTTGCTCATACTTTATAGCGACTTTAGGAAGATAGTTTTTCGTTATCCATTCTTGTTCTTACTTATAGCTAGTTTCTAACATAGACATAAGAACGTCACTTTATCTTAAACATATGATGGTGAGAAATAATTATTTTGTCATGCTTTGGATGTACCAAACGTGTTTGCAGCAACCAACACAGTTGGATTGTATATATGATTTTGTACAAAAATAATCAGCTACAAAGTATTCTAGTTGTTTGTAAACTTTCTCTTAAATAACACAATAATTGACATCGGCCATATATAGGTAACATTGAATGATATGTGGAGCATCAAATGGTAATATGGAAAAGCTTCATCTCACAATTCTTAACTCCCCACCATTCATCACTGCTTCGGTTAAGAATTGTAATCCGAAGCAACACTTAATGTCGGTAATCCATTGGTGATTTTTTTGGTGAATACCCAAGGATTCGGTTCCATCGTCAGTATTGCCCACTTTTTTAGTAATGAACTGGTTAACAGAACATTGACGCTTCTATTAAATTAGGTGTGAGCATAGTGAAATACTAATTAACATGATTAAGCTAATTAAGTTATGATTCTTTATTATCTAGACTAAGCCACCTATTTTTAAGGAAAACATTAGCTTTTCTAAGTAGCTTCTAAATTCGATATAAAAGATATACATCATACAAAATTTACATTAGACTTTTAAGGACGCTTGCATGTAGAGAAGTCACGGTACCCGTGCGGGCTTGCAAAACCTGGTTAACACCCATCCTAAAATAATTTTTTAACTTTTGTTTTGTGTGAAAATGATTCAATTCATTCAAAGTTTGTTTGAGTAATTAGACTTATTGTTTTTTCCAAAATCTCTAAAAGGTCACCATTTAACTCATCCACAACCAGAATATGAGCTATTTAATAAATCTCTAAAAGGTCACCATTTAACTCATCCACAACCAGAATATGAGCTATTTAATAAATGTCTAGCAGGTCAACCCGACCCAAAAAGCTGTTTAGATCCGACTTTAACTCGTTTATATTTGTGTCGATATTGGGTTATGTTTAGCCACAACTATTTCACTATTAGCCACAACTTCTGGTCGTGGCTAAAAGCCCCAATTCTTGTAGTGAATTGCCACCGGTAGTCGTCTTTAGATCCTTTTAACTACTTCTGAATTCACATTCAGGAACCTATATATACTTTAAGATTAGAGATCGAACATAGCTAAGCCAATTGCTAAGAGTGTGGTATGAACCACGATTCCATTGAATGACGTGCTCCATTACTATGGATAGAAATAATGTTGTCGACATACAAAGGAGTGTTGGAATGGGTGTGACGGTGAACGGTTAGTATTGGAATAACCTCACCAATGCCACCATGTTTATAGCGGGGACGCGTTTGTTGGGATTTTAGAAGCAGTTAACCAGTAACCTCTACGAGTACGCAACGGATATTGGATCTAGTTAATACAATTATGTTAACACGTAATTAATAAACACATAATTAATACATTATTAATTAATTAAAAGGGAATAAAGAAAAGCTAACCTTGATTGGCAATTGATCTCTAGTAACGGAACAAGAAACCTTACGAAACCTTAAGTATCTAAAATAGATACCTCGAAGAGTATCACACACAAACAATTAAACCAAGTACGTTCGATTAGACGCTAGTCGAGAACGTTTACCAATCAACCCCTTGAATTACTTGAATAATCACGAACAAAGAATAACCAAGAACACTTTCTTTCTCTTCTGTCCGAGAACACCAAATCTGCCCGAGAACCCTTGACTAGTTATGTCCTATAAAACCAAAAGCAGAAACCACCTAATACTTGCTATCAAGTTTGACTAGAAACATGCAAGAATTAATTAATGGCAAAACCTTAACAACTTGAATGGAAAACCATGCAAGTAAAGTTTTGACTTAAAACCAAAGTATCCTTGATTCGGTTTATAAAAGAAAACCGATTAGGTATCAACTTAGGATAGATCGATTATGTCTTTTAGGTGAGTTTTAGGGATAATATAATTATATATTATAATGGTCCCATATAATTGCTTATAATTGCATATCAGACAATTTGGGAATCGTGGGTTATCATCAGATTGCATAGATGTGTATTATATATAGGGCAAATGGCACAAAAAGGCATTAAAGTTAGGGTCCATTTCCAATTAAGTTATTCTTCTTTTTTTCTTGCATAAAAAGGTACTCAACAAAATTTTTTGGCGGTTTGGGTTTTACTACGTTCGTTAACCCACCGTTAGTATATTACATATTTGGTCCTTGATTTGGTAGAGTCATTTATGCACCATCCTCCTCCTCCACCGCCCACCACCACCTCCTCCTCCACCAACACCGCCCGCCACCATCACCTGCCAACACCACCCGCCACCACTACCACCGTCCACCACCACCACCACCCGCCACCACCAGAAAACTCACAAACCCCGTAATAACCTAAACCCATTTCCTACAAAAAAGCATTTTTTATGAAAACTCAATCTACAAAAAAGCTTACAATAAGCAGTTGTGACTGCTTATTGTTCACAGTTTTGGTAGAAAAGCAAAATCCAACACCCTTTAGCAGTTTAGAGGCACAATAAGCTAGGATAAGCACTATTGAAAGAGAACTGAGCTAAGCATACAAAATGAATTCATTGATAAGCTAAAATTGAATAGATGAAAACAGAAACAAAGGGGAGCAATAAGCAGTTTTTTGGAAATCCTAAGTAAAAATGGGAGTTAAGCATACAATGAGATAATAAGCACTAATAAGCATTAAATAAGCTAACAACTAGTACACCTAATCTATATTACCTAAAGAGCACTAAGGTATCCTAATTAAGCTAATGGGATCCACTAATAAGCACAAAATAAGTGGTACCTAGGTCACGTGAAGGCTTCTACTGACAGTTAGTAAACCCTAAGGGCTACTTTTGGGCTCCTAAAAAGCTATCTAAAGGCTCATAAAAAAAATCATAAAAATAAGCAATACCTACACTACCAACCAGAGATTATTTCTACCAATTTTCAGATCATAAGGATTCATATTGAGCAAATGAAAAATCTAAAAGACAAGCCATCAGGCTAGTATCGCTGAAACAATTGGCTAAAATGGGCAAATGGCGATCTTCTGAAACAGTTGGCTAAAATTAAGCTAAGCTAAAGGCTTCCTAAGTGCAAATAAACTAAACATATATTAAGTTGGGTATGTAAGGACTTAAGAAAAATAAATTTGAAAAAGTTTTGATAAGAAATAAGCTGTGAAAAAGGGCTTGGAACAAAGACTATATAGTCATTGCTCGTGCAAGGACTAATGACAATAAACCAATTTTAACTAAAACTTGTTCAAAAACTTGATAAAACAGATTGGACTCCTTTTAATACTAACTAAAACCTTAAAATGAGTTTGACTTTAAAAGTCAAAATGGGTAAAAAGTAGTTTTAGACTTCAAATAAGCTTTAGCCAAACACCTCTTTATTGGGTGTTAACTGTTTTTAGAAACTGTTTTAAAAGACTAAACTGAGAAATTCTTTAGTTAGACTAACTTGCAACTTAAAATAATACTTAAAAGCAAATGATAATTGGCAATAAGCAAATAAGCAGAAGAAAAACAAAATGAAACTGATAAAAAGGGAATTTTTCATTAACTAAAAAGAAACATTACAATTTAAGTAAAAGCAGAATCTAAAGTAAAAACTACTTATTTAGGACATAATTTTGAATGATGCTACTTAAACCCGAGCCACTTAAGGACCTCTCCAATTTCAATCTCCAAAAGTTTAATGCATTTTGACATTAACCTATAAATATCAGAATAAGATATAATATCAATATACGGAATGATTAAGTCTTCCGCTAGTAATTCCTAAATGGACTTCACAAAAGCTCACGGAGGAAACTTATTATGCCAAATTTGCTCAGAGCTTGTAGTTGGATGTCATGCTTGGTAATTACCTTGAACCTAAGGTATGCACAAATATATATAAAGTTAATGTTACCTTTCCCAATTCAAACATTGTTTTTGATTACCCACTTGGTTCTTGGTGAATAGAGTACCGTTAAACAAATGTAAAACCATGGTGTAACTCCCCTCGTGGTGATATCATCAGATATACGCTTAGCCCGAGCCATCAAGGAAATGAGTTTAGGTTATTACGGGGTTTGTGAGTTTTCCGGTGGTGGTGGTGGTGGTGGTGGCGGTGGTAGTGGTGGCGGGTGGTGTTGGCAGGTGATGGTGGCGGACGGTGTTGGTGGAGGAGGAGGGTGGTGGTGGACGGTGGAGGAGGAGGGATGGTGCATAAAATGACTCTACCAAATCAAGGACCAAATATGTAATATACTAACAGAGTGGGTTAACGAACGTTAGTAAAAAACCCAAATCCGCCAAAATTTTTTGTTGAGTACCTTTTTATGCAAGAAAAAAAGAAGAATACCTTAATTGGAAATGAACCCTAACTTTAATGTCTTTTTGTGCCATTTGCCCTTATATATATATACAATAATTGACTCAAGCTTGGGCTCATATCTTGAGCTCCAAGCAATCAATCCAAACACCCTTATACCCATTCGTTTACATGTACTAGGCCCAAGGCAAACATGAAACCGACCCAAGTTAAATATGAACAAGTCCATGAGTCGTGAATAAGATCGGGTTTTCATGCATGCATAAAACGGGTCTAATATATTCAAGTATTTAAACGTTCGTCACATACTCTCGTGTTTAACGTGTGTGCCCCCATCGGCTCACACACTTCTAGTCGTTTACGTGTGTTTTAACTCCCACAAACCAACAGCTCCCACTTGGGAGTTGGAGTGTCGAATGGCACACAAAACTAACGATGGAAACGCCTAGCAAACGCTCTCACTCGCTTTTTAACTAAAAGTGTCCGAGAGAATAGTTTCGTAAAAGTTTCTCAAGAGCATGGTCATTCAATGTCTTGCTCTAATCATCCTTTTTATAGATACCGTTAAACCATGGATTATGGATCTCAAATCATTCCATATAGTTTAACCATTTAGAATCTCGTTATAGATTTTAATTGGATATACCAAATGTAATCAAGAATCATCTTGTATTACCCTTTGGGTCCGCCGACGCTTATCCGATTAAACGGAGAGGCGCCATGGTATCTTTTTGCACATATCAAGTGGAGTAACAAATCCTTTATTGACTACAAGTGTTGTGGATCTTGCTTCACATCACTCCGAAATATAGCTTTTATAACTACCTTATTCGAGATAGCGTTTTGCGTATACTTACAAAAGTGATATCCACACATAATGTAACTTGCTTGTATCTCAAGTCTAAGGATGAAGATAACAAACCATTTTCAATATTTTACTTATGACAAGGATCCAAAAGTAAATGTTTGAAAGTTGGGGAATCCAATATGCATCTCTAGTGAATACATATGAGTTTGGTGGGAACAATCCAATTCTCGTTAGAATTATAACCAACACTCACATTTGCCTTATCATAACAATATTCCCATATTGTTAACCGACAATGGACATATTTAGAATAATAAAAATTATTCAAGGATTAAACATGCAAATATAGGATAACAATTATTATATGAATGAATAACAAATACCAAGTATCTTTATTCATCATAAAGTAAAAATTGTCTTTCAATCCCAATTATCCAAATACTAAAACAGATATGCATGAAACTCATTTAGTAAGTTGAAGCCTAATGTTTCCAACATTTTCAACATTTCTTTAAAAGAAAAACTAAATAGCCATCTGAATAAACTTTCGAATACTTATTTCAAAATATCACTTATAGTGAGAGATTTGAAATATAAGATGAGTGTCTTATCTCATATGCTCATACTATTGCAAGAATTCTAGTATGGAGATGTCGCCTACCTTGCATGAGGTATTAGAAATCAACGACATCTTGTGATCATCTTCTGCTTTCTAAAAGTGTAAAGTATTCTCATTCATTAATGTGTAATGCAACAATGCTCTATGTTGAGCACAACTAGTTAGCAGATTTTTCATAAATGATAAAATCCTACTACAACTAGTATAAATAATCCTCTAGCATCATTTGTACTTATACAACACTATGCTTTATAATTCGTAAACATTTATAAAAACAATAATCTAAAGACTCTCAATTAGATATTGTTGTTGTCAGCTCATTTTGTTCTTGTACAAAAGCAACAACTAGTCTTATACACAATATAATATATACATGATGAATCCTTAGTTTAAAAACACAAGGTTTCCATCCATGTAAATTATTCCAAGTGAAATATATCATTAAAGATTTGCTTGAATATTATATTGCATTTGTGTTAGACTTTATTTTCCGCATTTGTCTATTCCATATAAACATCTATTCCAAGGTTGTTTGTTTTATTCCCTAAATTTCAAGTGAAGTTTCATTCCAAGCTTAAGGATCAATATCTAGCTTAAATAGAATGATATCTTCAACATGTAAATTTTAAAGAAAAACACAATGCTCCCACTCAATGTCAGATATACTCAAGAGATATCTTAATTCAATCAGAATCATATTGTAATTAAATTCAAGATCTCAGCTCTTAGATGCATGATACAATCCAAAACTTGGATTTCTAAAATTTTGTATACTTCATAAAGATAATATAGATTCATAACCCTTTTGATTACACACCGTCCTCGCAAAAGTTAATCATAAAGAAAGAGTTATAAAATCTAATTGTCATATTCAACATACAAATCACATGTATGACAATTAAATATCTTTATATAATTAATGCGTGTATTATATAAGAAAATGTAATCATAGTCAATTGCTTAAGTATAATTAAAAACTTCTTATAAAATGTCATGCATTAATATGTATACAATTTTCGTCCTTGTGAGTCTTTCTTCAAAAGAAACTCATTCCAACCTCATAGGTTAACTATTAGGCGAAATAACAATCAATCACAAAATTTGATTTGCCTTTTAAGGACCGTGCATCTTGTCATTCATAGTTCTAAAAGATTTATCGATTCAAGATGTGATAATGTATTTTAGTAGTTAGTGATTTACAATAGTCTTCTAACTTATATCCTCAAGATTGATATAAAATATCACTCAAGTGATGAGGCATCCTTTCGGATTTATGAATGAGAGTAATCATTATACTTCGGTCAACATTTTCATGTTTAACCTTTGTATGACATTAATAAGTGAATTTTAGAAGGTTAAGTATTTTGTTCTCAAAACTTTGAGATATGTATATACTCCCACTTACTTTTGTAAGTAGCGACACTTCTCTAAATACTAAGTATTTAAGAAACAATAAATTGTTCTTTATGGAGAACCACAAAATACATTTTAAGTTCTCATCACAAGATTTGTTAATAAAATGCTTCATAAGATTTTAACAAATTTAGAACTTAAATCAAGACATAATGGAATTCCTTCCAACAACTCAAATTAGTGTTTATATAAAAACTCTAATTTAGTATCACTCTTTAACCAAAAGCTCTAGCAATAGTTTTGTGCTTCGTCAAGCTAGGAAGAACACCAAAACTACAATCTTCAAGCTAGGAAGTGTAGAAAAATCAAAAATCCAAAAGGGTTTATGATTCAATTGGTTTGAGTGGTAAAACCTCAAATCCCTAATGAATTAGGGTTTTCAGTTATGTGTTGTCTTGAATACCTTCTAGGTTTGAACTATATTGAGTGTATTCATGACACACGCAATTTCTAACCTTGATATGTTTTGGAGGTAGAGCAATTAAAGCTATCATGAACCAAACAATATGAATAAGGTTTGATCCAACACATTAGACATACCATAATGAAGTGGTATCCTATGAGTTATTAGAATTGTGAAACTATATCAGAATTCTATTGATAACTTAATTCTCTTGGGACCAAATACTTGTCAATTGGGTCAAACCGAATTGCATATAAAGTATTTACGAACCAAGTGCATGCAATAATGTATATTCATTGAACAATACAAGAACCTTATGTTCACGTGTTCACAAAAAGACAGAACTGTTCAAGGATTATATGTTCATGTGTTAACAAGAAAACAGAACATTTCAATAATACATTATAAGTCTTTGAATAATTCAAAGCCTCATGTTTATGTGTTAACTATAAGACATAACACATTTTCTATATATACTTTATGTTATAAGTCATTGACTAATACAAGGACTTCATAATTATGTCTTAACATGTAAGCATAATTATACTAACAAAAGTAATCATGAACGTAAACTATTGAATTCTTTAGTAATTTCAAGTTAATTTTATACTTCAGAATTATGATCATTATCATATAACTATAATTCTGTTGACTAAAACATGTAGTCAAATGTTGAAGTATCTTAACACTATATCATGACATTTGAATGTAGTAGGGCAACAAACATCTAGCCTGTTCACGTCCTAGTAGAATCATTATTAGAATGTAGTAGGGCATTAAACATCTAACGTGTTTAAGTCCTAGTAAAATTATTAGTGTCCTTACCTTGCGGTCAAGAGATACCAATAATATTGTTGTTCCTTGCACACACTGAGATTTCTCCCACTTGTGAAAGGTACAACATCATATTATGAAAACAAACAACATGTGATTGATTGTTCAAACGATATGATAATGTCATAGATATCATAAGTAGTTTTAGAACCATAAACTTTAATAAGGAATTGTGGATTATTATTCTATAGATAACACTTCAGGAAGCGACAGCAGGAAGGCAACGAGTTATCTGATAAAATAAAATGCAATTTTCCTTTAAGCAATGGTTGTTCATATTCGGAAAGTAATAGATTATTTCAAAGCTAGTTTGAAATGATATGGGTGACTATCAAGGAATAAATCCCGTAGCTCCCACTGAAATTGACAACATTACATAAATGATATTTCAGTCATAAAATGCAACCTCCCACTGGATTTGTCAACATTGTAAGTGTTACATTTCTAGTAGAAAGCATATAGCAGTTTTATATACTTCCCTATTCTCTTCAATTGCCTACTAGTAGCATGTACTTAGGTATTGAACAGAGTATATGAAGTTTTACTTATGTAGACAATGGACTAGCCATTCTTTTATTCAATTAACATGAATCTTTAGCATGCAATTCCTCCTTTATCGTCTACATAGCCCCAAGGGTAATTAGCACTTTAGGAATAATAAGAGTCCAAGAAGATTACCTAGCAAATATGCTAGTAATTCCTTTACTCTTTGCGGTTTAAACTCATACATCGTGACAAGTGCAGGATGTTATTTATTTTAGTAGCTCTAAACACAATGTTTCCGATTACACAAAATATTCTATCTTTCAATTAACTCTAGACCACGAAAAGGTAATGAATGATCATATAAGAGTTTATCAATTTTGAATCCTATCTTAGTTTGTCAACTAAGGAGAAAAGATAGGTATAAGTCTCACTCTTCTTACTAGGAAAATAGACTAAGTTTGTCTTTCAAAGAAAACAAATTTGTTTACGAATTATGTTGCAATAACACGATTAATCGTAACATAAAAGTTCAAATCTAGTATTTTCGATAATTACATTCTTAAAAGAATTAACTACCCAATTAATTACTAATTAAGACTAAGATCCATCTTGCAACCCCACTTAATTACCATAGGTCCCGACCCGTGTGTAAAAAATAGGACAAGAGGTGGCGACGAGCGTTAATTGCAAAATGAAACTCTTAGATTTATGAGACTATTTAAGGCATTAGTATCAAGTAATAATGTCAAAAGCATGTTTAGTTCTCATCTTATGCCTCGGGTCCGAGGTCCGACCGAGTTAACTCAATATAAGTCGACCAAGTATGAACGTGTAAAAATAACCGCAGGTCCGACCGGTGAGAAATAATTACCATGGGTTGGAAAGGCCCTTAGGTCCGACGGAGAAGTCAATCAAGTGCACGTGTTCATAGTTGGGTGGCATAGACTTAATATTAACAAATAGGTATGCACATATAAATGTGCTAAAAGTCGTGTACAAAGAAGCATGCAAAACAACTTTGTAACACTAGTTTTAAAACTTTTGGTAATGACACAGTAGTGATCATCATGGTTCACGGTAGCTCAATCGAGCGCATGGAGGAGGAGGAGGAGTAAGCGTCAAGCATAACCTTAGACATCCTTTCGGTGCGACTATCGCACTTCTTTAAACCCCTTTTGAGTTTGTTCTAGTGGGTGAGCCGTACATCCCAAGTGTCCATAGCGTCAAGTTTTTAAATTCTTGAAAACGTGTTTCATATGTTAGGTCACTTTATTTTACAAAAACAATTTTCCACGAATTAATTAGCAGGTCACAATGAGCATGGTATTTAGGCATGTAAATAAAGACCAATATTAATGTTATGGTTACGATATGTATTATTCCATATTGCATACAATTAGGTGTCAAAGCAAGTAATAATGCACATATAGGAATCACAAACATATAAGCATAAACATTAATATCAAACACATATTGTTCCGAGTCCTCTTGCCCCCAAACGGAGAACCACAAGACCGTCACTAGGATGCAGTACCTAGATCGCCCCATACATCACTTAGAAAAGCAATTGAGTGGGTCTTGTGGCCGGAAAACACATAAAATAGCATGGCAATCTCAATTATCAAGTAATAACGTAATTTTATGTATTTATAAACCAATATGTAATTCTAATTATCATAATAATTCTAATTAACAATTAATAAATTCAAATTAACTCTTAATTCTAATTAGCAAGTAATTTTAATTTAACATGAGATTCTTAATTAACAATTTAATTTTAATTAACAAGGTAATTATAATTAACATGTAAATTAAATTCTAATTAACAAGTAATTCTAATTAACAAATTAATTCTAATTATCAATATAATTTTAATTTGTGTGTGACTAGTTATTATTTATTAAAAATTGACAAGTATTGCATGTAATTGTCAAAATTAAAATAAAACAAGATAACTAAACTAGGTTTCATGCAGCCCTTTTAAAACATGTTTATTAATATCAGAAACGTGTAACCCTTAATCGCAAAAACGAATTGACTCGTGATGCCACTGTTGGGATTTTAGAAGCAGTTAACCAGTAACCTCTACGAGTACGCAGCGGATATTGGATCTAGTTAATACAATTATGTTAACACGTAATTAATAAACACATAATTAATACATTATTAATTAATTAAAAGGGAATAAAGAAAAGCTAACATTGATTGGCAATTGATCTCTAGTAACGGAACAAGAAACCTTACGAAACCTTAAGTATCTAAAATAGATACCTCGAAGAGTATCACACACAAACACTTAAACCAAGTACGTTCGATTAGACGCTAGTCGAGAACGTTTACCAGTCAACCCCTTGAATTACTTGAATAGTCACGAACAAAGAATAACCAAGAACACTTTCTTTCTCTTCTGTCCGAGAACACCAAATCTGCTCGAGAACCCTTGACTAGTTATGTCCTATAAAACCAAAAGCAGAAACCACCTAATACTTGCTATCAAGTTTCACTAGAAACATGCAAGAATTAATTAATGGCAAAACCGTAACAACTTGAATGGAAAACCATGCAAGTAAAGTTTTGACTTAAAACCAAAGTATCCTTGATTTGGTTTATAAAATAAAACCGATTAGGTATCAACTTAGGATAGATCGATTATGTCTTTTAGGCGAGTTTTAGGGATAATATAATTGGGCAAATGATAAAAAAATGCATCGATCTTGACGCTTTTTATGATTGTGTGTAGCCAACTATTTTTTTCTTATTGTGTGTACTAAACTTTCAAAATTCGATTATTCTGTGTATTTTGTGACCATTTTACCCTTAAATTTTTCAAATTTCGAAGGGTAAAATGGTCATTTAGCGTAATAGTCACAAAATACACATAATGATCGAAATTTGAAAGTTCAATACAAACAATAAGAAAAAAAATAATTGGCTACAAACAATCACATAAAGTGTCAAGTTCGATGCATTTTTTTTTTCATTTGCCCTAATATAATTATATATTATAATGGTCCCATACAATTGCTTATAATTGCATATCAGACAATTTGGGAATCGTGGGTTATCATCAGATTGCATGGATGTGTATTATATATTTATACAATAATTGACTCAAGCTTGGGCTCATATCTTGAGCTCCAAGCAATTAATCCAAACACCCTTATACCCATTCGTTTACATGTACTAGGCCCAAGGCAAACATGAAACCGACCCAAGTTAAATATGAACAAGTCCATGAGTCGTGAATAAGATCGGGTTTTCATGCATGCATAAAACGGGTCTAATATATTCAAGTATTTAAACATTCGTCACATACTCTCGTGTTTAACGTGTGTGCCCCCATCGGCTCACACATTTCTAGTCGTTTACGTGTGTTTTAATTCCCACAAACCAACAGCGTTGACAATTAGCTTGCACATTTCTCGTAATTACCACTCGTTAGGCCTTAGGGTATTGTCAGCTAAAAAATGTCAGAATTCACTAATAGCCACATTGCCATTAAAAAGCATGGATGTAACCACAATAAACAAGCTGAACCACCTCGTGCATATTAGAGCCTCTCATTTTGGAACCTTACCAGAAAAGGAAATTGTGATAGTAGGATTGGAGTATGAGAACTTTGCTGGTGTGATTAAACTAGTTCAATTCTCACCCGTCACACTTTTAGTTTTTGTTTCTTATTTCTCCATGTGTTATTTAGACTTGAGGAAAAACAGATTCTTATGAAAACAAAACACTTCTTATTACTTCAGAAACAACAATACAACTTCAGATCTCTATTCTCAAATAGAATGAATCAACAACACAGTATTTGATCTCAATCAAATATAGAACAATCGATAACAACAAGTAACAAGTGTTTTGATCAAGAGAATCAATAAAACGATTAGGGTTTCACAAGAGAAAGTTTTAGAGAGTAGATTTGTGTTGAGAGAAAACGTGATATGAGATATGAGAAAGACTATTTGTCTTTCTCAATATATAGCCTCAAAGATTGTCTTTAGTCCTTCAACTTTAATAACTTGCTAGATGACATCCAAAGTTCAACCCACGACTTAACACTTTTATGCTTCAAGTCCTCAAGATATAAATCTTCAATATCCAACTCATAAACCTTGCTTCAAAGATGAATGACTAAAACAAACAACAATAAGCAATCTTAGAAAGCATTATCAGTTATACATTAAGCTTTAGACCATAAATCTCAACACCCCTTTAATCTCATAATTGATATATATCAAACGTGCTAAGATTTTTTACCAAAAATTATGTTGTAATGTATCCAACCCTTTTATAAAGATGTCTCGCAATTTGATTTGCGTAATCTACTTTCTTGATTTAACAACACCATTTAAAATCTTCTCTCTAACAAAATGTAAATCAATCTCAAGATGTTTTGTCCTTTCATGAAAAAGCGGGTTGGTCGCTATTTTATAGCGTATTTACTATCACAATGAAGTGGAGCAGGTAAAAGACCGAAGTATTAAGATCTTTCAAAATTTTATAATCCAAATCACTTCATCAGTTCTTGAAACAAGAGCTCTATACTGCTTCAAGAGAACTTTTGAGAGTAGGTTGCTTTTACTTTTCCAAGATACTAAAGACCCATTCAAAAATACACAAAAGCGAGTAACAGCCTCCTAGTCACAATACATTTAGCCCAATCAAGATCGTAATAGGCAAGAAGAGACATACCGTAATTCTTAGTAATATGAATACCCAAAACGGAGCTCATTTAAGATACTTAAGTATCTTTAAAGCTATTCGAGATGAGACTTAAGAGGAGAATGCATGAACCGACTTAAACAATGAACAAGATAAGAAATATCGTATAGTATTAGTCAAGTAAATAAGCATTCTCATAAGCTTTTGATAGTCAGTAATATTATCAAGTAAAGGATCAATATCAAGAGATTTATTAGATATAACAAGTTTAGATCGAAGGAGTTTTAAAAGGTTTGCAACCAAGCATACCATACTCACTTAGCAAATCTAAACAAGATGCTTCTTTGGTTTAAACAAATTCCATTGTTAGTCTCAAAGAACTTCAATGCCAAGAAAATATTGTAACTTTCCTAAATCCTTAATCATGAACTTAGTTTTAAGAAAGATCTTGAAATTGTTGATTTCATCAATATTATTCCCAATAACAATAATATCATCAACATAAACAAAGCAATGCAATAAAAACATCATCTTTAGACTTTGTATATAAAGAATAATCACTTTTACTTTGAGTAAAGCAATTTTCAATAAGAGTAGATGTAAGTTTAGCATTCCATTGTCTAGAGCTTGTTTTAAACCATACAAAGATTTTTAAGTCTCATACTCTATTATCACCTTCAGAAAGAATCCTTGTGTAACTTCATATAAGCAGATCTCATCAAGATCACCATACGTAAAGGCATTATTAACATCAAGTTGAAAAATAGGCCAATCATTCTGAACAACAACATTAAGAAAGCATCTAACAGTGACCATTTTAACAACATGAGAGAATGTTTCCTCATAATCTACTCCTTCTTTCTGATTATAACCTTTGGCTACAACTGTAGCTTTATATCTATTTATCTCTCCATCAGACTTATACTTTATTTTAAACACCCATTTACTTCCTATAGCTCTTCTTCCAGGAGGTAAAACAGTGACTTCAAAAGTATCATCCCTATATATAGCCTCAATTTCATTATTCATAGCATTAGTCCAATAGATAGATTTAGCAGCTTCAAAATAATTTTTTGGTTCATGACTTTTGTTCAACTGATCTGTAAAGCAATAGTTTCTAGAGTTAAGTTTAGAATAATTCACAAACTTTTCAATACCATACTTAACTTTAGATTCAACAAGAAAATCATTATAATTTCTAGGAAAATGAAGGTCTGAAGACCTTCTCAAAGGTACTTCTTCTGAATCGGAGAATTTGAATCAAGATTCAAATTACCCTCGTAATTTATATTGTTCGCAAGTGTAGTTACCATCTCATCCTCATCAAGAAAAATACTACGTCATTGTTATGATCGGTGACATGGTGATAGAGAGAGTAGCTACCTTCACTTGGTGACTCGTGTCATTGGTGACTTCGAGTCACTATTCAGATTAGGTCTACTCTATTTTCATCATTGGGTAGTTCAAGGGTTTCAACATGAAGAAAAATAGATTCTTATGAAAACAAAACACTTCTTATTACTTGAAACAACAATACAACTTCGGATCTCTATTCTCAAATAGAATGAATCAACAACACGATTTGATCTCAATTAAATATAGAACAATCGGTAACAACAAGTAACAAGTGTTTTGATCAAGAGAATCAATAACACGATTAAGGTTTCACAAGAGAAAGTTTTAGAGAGTAGATTTGTGTTGAGAGAGAAAAACGTGATAACAGATATGAGAAAGACTATTTGTCTTTCTCAATATATAGCCTCCAAAGATTGTCTTTAGTCCTTCAACTTTAATAACTTGCTAGATGACATCCAAAGTTCAACCACAGCTTAACACTTTTATGCTTCAAGTCCCTCAAGATATAAATCTTCAATATCCAACTCATAAACCTTGCTTCAACATGAATGACTAAAACAAACAACAATAAGCATTCTTAGAAAGCATTATCAGATTATACATTAAGCTTTAGACCATAAATCTCAACAAGACTTTACCTTACAAGTGTATTGTGAACACAGTATCAAAAATGTACGTTAAATTACTTACTTATGTAGTCTGTTTTGGGTCGATGGAATATGCCTTAAGTAAAGGTCAATAACTATGCTCAACTTTGTATTTTCGAGTAAAATACGCACAATGTAGATTTTCAAAATCTATAAAACCAATTTTGTGTTTATTTCATAACGTGTCATATATGCTTTAGTTACCAATGTCACAAGTTATTTACAAATGAAAAGTTGGATCTTTAACACACTGAGGTTGTAATATACAATGTCCCACATCGGAAGGAATACAAAGAAATGTGCATATATTCATAACGTTTTTAGTTTTAACCATGTTGGTAAAGAAATGTTTGACGTCATACGTAACCATGATCACCTAACATTTTGTTACCACCTTTTTTACGTAAGCAGTTTTAGTACTCCCTTACTTACTAATGTATTATTTTAGTTTGGAATTAAATGTCAACTATTTTATTTGGTTTGTCTCAAAACCAACGTGTACTTATATATTTAAATTAATTAAATTAGTTTTTTGTTGACACACAATGTAATAGTTTCACATTTGTTAAATAGTTTCACATTTGTTAAATTATGTGAGTAGCTAACTTAAACGGTGACATCGCTTATAAGCTGGATTGTATATATAATTTTGTACAAAAGTATTGTAGTTGATTGTCAATTCTCTTATATAACACAATAAGTGACATTGGCTATATATAGGTTTAAGAACTTTCATGTAAGCATAAAAGTGCCTTGAAAACATGATATTGTTTTAACATACTAATTTTAGAACGTATATGTGGAGTATCAAATTGTAATTTGAAAAAGCTTTGTTAGATTTGTGGTCATAATCAGGCAAACATGTCATTCTATCAATTGCTAATGGTTTTCAAGTTATGTTCATTGCAGTGCTTATTAGGGGTTACTTGGACAAAGCATAAATGGTTTAAGTTCTCATTTATGCTAATGATTGCCCATTCACTGATGCTTATTTATGACCGCTGAGGGGTCATTGTGTACATTTTCTTCTATTTAAACCTCCCCTAATCTAGGGTTAGATACAACTGTACTGCATCATTGTCTTACATTCTCTCTTTTCGATCATAGTATCGATCTTGTTTCTTCTTTGTATTTGTCTGGTTATTGTCTCATTGACATTAACCTAACCTTGTAACACTTTGGATACTATTGTTGATTTAATCTAAGCCGACTATTGAGGTTTTGGTTTGAATAAAGCATTGTTGTGAATCTATTGTTGCTGATACATTTCTCACATGGTATCATAGCTTCAGGCTCATAATCAAAATTGATTCACCTTCCTAGGGTTTCTTCGTAGAAACTTGGGGATATGTCTTCGGCAACAATCAAAATACTTACGGTGGTTTTGGGTTACTACTATTGGTGTAATCGCTGGTTATTTTCTATTCACAATTGGCCCTAGACTAAGTGAATCTAGGGTAATTGTGATTTGTTCTTTCCGCTGCATATTGCTCTGTAAGTCTGCTCTCATTATCTAACAACAGTACTTAAGTCTTTGTGGGTGCAAACGGGTAGACTTGTTGGTTTTATGGACAATAAATTAATAGACGTGTGTTAGGATCGAACTCGAGACTATGGGATTGCACACTTTACGTATGAGAATTTAAAGTTAATAATTAAATATAAATGTTATATTTATTTATTTATTAAACGAAATAACTAACGGACGTTAAGTAATTAATGTAATGGATTAACGGTCGTTAAATGTTTATGGAAAAGGACTAAATTGCAAAAGTTGGGAAGATTCCGGAATCCCTTTGGGGATCTCCTATACCGATCGGCCAAGGGACAAAACAAGGAAAGTAAAACCCAACTTGTTCACCAAGTTTGCTTGTGTATATATACAAGGCTAAGGGTTTTATTTTTCTATCTCTTGTGCACATTGCTTAAACCCTAAAATTGTTTTGTGTGTGTTTTGTTCTTAAACCGATCGTACATCCCTTTAGGGTGTCGATCTTCATTACTTTTCCACAAATCATGTTATTTGTTTGATAAAAACTAGCATTACTTTAATTTGGTTTAGTACGTGTGTACAAGAACATAGTAATAACATACTTTTGTTATTATCTTGGATTGAATTACAAAACGGTAAGGGGTAATTCTTATAATCCTATAAACCCTAATTAGGGTTCATCCTAATTGCTAGTTTGTGGATTTGATTCTTGTTCGGCTAGAATCAAGAAAGGTACGCATACTTTATTCTTTAGTTAATTAATTATTCATTATATGTTCCTATACGCTTCGCACTTACTTTGATATTTATTGTTTATATTTATGATTTGTCATGTTATATAATTCCAACAGTGGCATCACGAGTCATTGGTTTTAATGAGTAATTAATTACTAAACACGTAAAAAACGGATATTGTATTGTGTTTGATATGATTTATTCTAGGGTTTTGGTTATGATTATATAAACCCTAATTTTAGGGTTAAGGCTTTTGCCCTAATTTGGTTTTAAAAATCTATTATGGATCGAAATTTTTTTTTTATGGGTGGAAACCCTAAAAAAATTTTTTTTAGTCGATTTCCTAAATTTTTTTTTTTAGGGTTTATATTAATTGTTATGTTATCAATATCGAAACCTAGAATTAATATATTGGTTACGTGATTAATTCATGAATAAATTTGTTATGTGTCATGGAATTTTATATGCGATCTTGTGACTTAATTGTATAATTGTTATGATATCCATGATTATACATGCATGTTAGTCATGGATAAGTTGCTTTGATATTGTTTAATTGTTATGACATATTTATTTACGATAAATCTTGAATTGGGGAAGACTCCAATTATGTATATTAATGAATCAACTACGTGCTATTTGGTATATTATTAATATGGGTTTACGCAATCGATTCGTCGATGTATGTGGCTCACTCTCAATTGAGAGAGTGAAAGCCCTAATTAATATATACATTAATTTTACCTAGATATTGATTATTAATAGGGTTTTATCGAATAAGTTGCATGTGGCTACTTGTTTACACGTATAAATTGTTTATTATGTGCATTGTTTTAGTTGTTTATATTTTTATTGGTATTACTTGTTTGTTTATTATGTTAGACAGCTTTAAGCAAAGGGTAATTTGAATAGAAAAATAATCGGACTAAACAATGGCGAAATTTAATTGTTTTGGAAGAGTTAAGTTTTCTATAGTTTAATTGATTGGTGACTTTGGTACAATGATCGAACGGCTCACCCATTCGAATGAACTATAAAGGGTTATTTAAGTGCACAACACATTGAATGGATGTCTAAGGTTATGCGTTTGCGCTTACCGGTCCTCGCCCTCTGTAAGTTCGAATGGAGCTACTTAGTAAGCCATAAAATGTACAAGCTCATCTTAAGGGCGAATTAGTTTTAATTCCATGCGCCACTTTGGTGGTAATTATCCGAAACACTAAGTGTTTACACTTATGCAAAAGTACGGTATAATGGATGATAATTAACACTAAATTCCTTGATTGGTGAACCCAATACCTCAATCAAAACTTTGATAATTTGATCTTTATGAATTGGTAATAAAAAGTTTTTATTAAAATTGTGCTACAAGATGAATGCATGACATTTTGTACATATTTGATTTGACACATAAAATCAAAACTAGTACCCTTTTAAATTAAGGTATATGCCATCTAATTAAAAGGAACACTTGAAGTTGCAATTTAAGTCATGAGAGTACTTGGCTAGATTGTGATGGAGAGGTAAATCTCTATGTTAAGTGAGACCTTACATGGACATATTTGCGTTCTTTAAGTTAGACACTTAAGTTGAGTAGAAGTGAGATCTTGGACTCAATGGCATAAGATGGGATGAAACATGTTTATATTTGCAATAGCGTTGGAAAATATAAATCCCATAATGATCTAGGAATTGGAAATTGTTTCACAATTATTGTTCGACAGTTACCCTATTATGTGCTTTCGTTACTAGCGGATCAAGCGATGTAATGGAACTACGATAATTGGATCCTAGTTTTCTAGAAAATTCTATGGTTATATGAATATTACCTTGGGTATTTTATTTTCTTGAAAAGTTTAATTATCGAAAATACTAAAATTGAATTTTGCTAATTCTTTAAATGTATTAATGCAACATTAAACCGTAAACGTAGGTTATTCATGTATTGGTAAAATTGATCTACACCTGTAAGGGTTTTGGTAGAGTCAACGTTACTAAAAGAATAAACCTAGTCCTCTTTTCACGCGAAAGAGTGAGATTCAACCCTATTCCTTTTCATGAATGAAGAAAGGTATGATAGGACAATTAGAATTGTCTAAATTCTAAATACATAACTCGTAAGCAAATTCTAATAGTTGAGAAAATTGCATATTTCGAGTTATTAAATTAGAAGCTAGACTAATTATCGTATAATTGGTAAAGACAAACTAGCATATTTTATCTAGTTGTTGTGCTTTGACCATTTAAAAGTACTACTTACAATTGTTGGAATAGTAGAACTATTAAGAAAGAAATTGCATGCCCAATTTTTCAAGTTAATAGCATTGATGGATAAATTCATCATCTACATAGTAGAATACATTCTTTTAAGTACATTTGTAATTGTTATGTATGGACTTTCTCAAAGGTGTAGGAAGTAAATAATACACTATTTTCTTTCACGGGTTAATGCAACACTTACAATGTTGTCAAATCCAGTGGGAGTGTTGTGTTCTTATTACTGAATAAGGAATTAATGTAATGATCTCTTATTCAAAGGAGTTCAAGCCTTGTCATCTTGGTAGTAACCCGATTATCTCTAGAATGTCTTAAGATAATTACTTTCCACTTGTAGAAACTTATGTTTTCAAGGATAGTCATGTACGCTTCCTTATTAGACAATGAAGTGGTTCTACATCTACTAGTTATGCTAATATCAATGACACAATCATATTAGTCACATAAACAAACATATGTCGTGTTGTTTATACGCTACATGATGTTGTTCCATGCACAAGTGGGTGAAATCTATATTGTGTGCAAGGTACAACGATAAGTATATGATTTAACGGATTCTCTTGACCCAAGGTAAGAGACTAACGCTCTAATATTACTTGAACATATATAATTCAAGAAACACTTGGTGTTGCGATTTACGTCATGTGAGAACTTGGCGAGATTGCAACAACAATGTAAATCTCTATGTGAAGTCAGACCTTGCATGGACATATTTGCAGTTTCTAAATTAGACAAGTATTTAGAATTTGTGTCAAAATGATATATAAGACTACTTCAAATTAGATTTTTATGTATTATTAGAATGACATAAATGAAGAAATCTAATACTACTTCAAATTTGTTTATTTATGTATTTTGGAATGACATAAATGAAAAATAATGTAGTCGTACATTATTTTGAAGTAAAATAAATTAACTTGAAATTACTATTGAAACCAAGAGTTGTGTTCATAATTACTTTAGTTAAACATGTTTATGATTTATTGTAAAGACATAAACATAAAGTCTTTTAAGACTTATAATAAAGTAAGACGTTAACTTGTTATGTTTTTAATTAAGACATATACAAGAAGTCATTGAGTTGATCAATGATTTATTACGTTAAATGGGATTATAACAATTTATGTTTCTTGTTGAGACATGGATATGAAGTGACTTGGTTAAAAGGTACTTGTGTTATAAAGTATGTAATTGGCTTGGAAAGTCTATTATACCATTAAGTTGACTTACTTGGTAAATAGGTAAGCCAAAAGGAATATGTTTATCTTATATATTGTTAGATTGTCTTACAATATTAAATTCTAATGAATACCACAAGTTGATGGTATGTTCAGTTAGGAGAATCAAAGTATATTTGATTTGTTTGATTCAAGATAACCATAACTTCTTTCTTAAAAAGTAACAAGGTTAGAAAATTGAGTATGGATCGAATATACTCAATATGACTCCAACCTAGAAGATTAATAAAACACCATTTAATTATGGAATGTGATGAATCACATTAAGTTTTAAAATTGAAGATTCTGAATTTGTTAAACTACTTATGAATAGGTTATTAACAAACTCAAGTCAGGAATTATCAATGTGTAATTTGTAATGTCCCAAAAGAGAACAATGTACTTTTGCTCTAATTGCTAAGTATATATAGATAGTCTATATATTACAAAAGGCAAGTGGGAGTTTTTTATCTTGAAAGATAAAATTACAAGATACATAATCTTCTAAAACACACTAGTAAATATCATGATGAGGTTAGGCATGTAATTGATAGACCTCATGATGATGGAATTTTCATTCATAGATCTGCAAGGATATCTCGATATTTGACTTATATGTCGAGAAATATGAGTTACTGGGATTATTGTAAACCCGATAATCATTATGATGGATTACCAAATATTGAATTGGGTAAATTACTCATACTATGAATGTTAAAGATGTCTGTCCATAAAGATAATCAATTTTGAAATTTGGTTTATCTTAATAGTTAGACTAGAGAATGGAAATGAGCTTCTTCAAAGAGATGAAAACCCTAGTGGTTTGAATTTTTATGTAGAAATCATATGGACAATATTCTACACATATTTAATGCATGTCTTATGACAAGATTATTAATCATACTTAAGCAATTAATTGTGATTGAATATTCTTTATAGACACATTAAATATATAAAGATGATAATTGTCATACTTGTTTTCATTAATATGAAATATGACAATGGAATATCAAAACTCTTTCTTGAGAAATTACTTGAGCGAGGACGGTAAGTAATTGAAAGGTTTTTGAATTCATATAATCTTGGAAGTGTACAAGTGCAATAATTCATGAATGGATAAATGCATGCATCTGTGAAATTATTCTTATGTTAAATTATTAAATCCATTTTCGATTTATAATTAAAATAAGATAAATTTTAAGTATTCCCAAAGCTAGTGGGAATATTATGTTAAGGTTTTAAATCTTATATGTTGTATAACATATGAGAAGTAACATTCCTTGAAAGCTAAATGTTAAGTCTTAGATTGGAATGAAACTTCACTTATAAGATTTAAGAATTAAAACATACAACCTTGAAATATATGTTTATTGTTAATAAACATGTGCAGTAAAATAAATGATTCTAATAAAACATGATATATCATTTGGGAAATTGATAAATATTTTTTGACAAGATAGAACGTGAATGAAGTCTAAGTTTGACTTGTAGATTCATCATGTACATCATGTAGTGTATTAAAATTGTTGTATCATTCTTGAATAAGAAGTGATTTGACAACATTGATATCTAATTAAAAGTTATTAGATAACTTGTGTAATGATTATTCTAATAGAATTACATCCTCAAAACCTGGAATTGCTCCTAGATTCTATGGATGAACAATATGTCAAATGTTGTGAAAATTGTCATCAGCTTTAAACTTGAAAGTTAGGAAAGCATCAAACGTTACATAATAAGATATTAAAGTTTACGGAATTTTAATGAGCACATTGTTGTTTGTATACAATGATGTTGGTTTAATTGAGATGACACTCAATACTAGTCATGGTAGGATTTCATCCTTGTTAATGGCCATGTGACTAGTTGTGCTATCTAAGAGCACAGTTGCATTATACATTAAAAGAATAAGAATACTTTAAACTTTGAAATGTTTGAAAGTTTTAATTGTCATAAATTGGTGATAGAGGATGTCACACACTTTATGAATTATTATGTGGATTGGTGAATGCACACATACAAGGACTTCATTAATTGAATTCTTGAAATAAGTATTCTCAAAATTATGATAGATCAAGTTGGTTGATTTATGCCTTGTCAACAAGTATGATTGTCATTACTTGAGGCATAATTCATCAACTGGAATTTTCATGCATTGATCTATTTGGTATTTGGATAAGGGATGTTAAACAATTGTTATAATATAAATCAAATACTTGGTATGTTTGATTTTATAATATATTGTATCCTATATTTGCATGTTTAATCCGTGAATAAATTTATTTATTCTAAATCGTCCATTGTCGATTAATGATATGGGAGTATCATTAAACTAAGACAAATCTGAGAGATGTGGTAGAATATACTTGAAAGTATATTGATGAGAATGCATACCAATTTCGTATGATATTTAATGAATTGAATATAGGACTTATCCCAACTACATAATTTACTTTGTGGATATTGTTATAAGTAAATTATGAATAGTTATCCTCGGACTTGAGATACCGATAAGTGTCATGAATGTAGTGCATCGTGGAACAACTTAACGCTATACGAACCGTAGTCATAAGGGTTGTTTCTCAAGTGTTGCAAAGATCATGGGTTATTCTCGTAGTCAAGATAGAATTTGTTCCTTCAAATTTATTTTGGAGTTTAATATCTTTGGGCCCTCGTAGGGTTGACAAGATGTTTGCATGGCCATGCCCAAAGTTCTCCTGAATATGTTCGTAAGATTTGGTAATCTTGTTCAATCACTAATAACGAGAAATGAATGGTTGAATAAAGAATGACTTAATTCCATATCTTTATTTAACATGGTATTAGAAACAAAAGGATAATAATAATGAGAAATCATTAAAAGGTTTTCCAGAGCCTTGCTCGAGTTGTACTAGAGGCATCAAGTGTTGCTAGACGCTAACCGAATGTGATCACTCTATTAAGATATGTCCAAGTGGGAGCCGTTGGTTTTATGGACAATAAATTAATAGACGTGTGTTAGGATCGAACTCGAGACTATGGGATTGCACACTTTACGTATGAGAATTTAAAGTTAATAATTATATATAAATGTTATATTTATTTATTTATTAAACGAAATAACTAACGGACGTTAAGTAATTAATGTAATGGATTAACTACGTTAAATGTTTATGGAAAGGACTAAATTGCAAAAGTTGGGAAGATTCCGAATCCTTTGGGGATCTCCTATACCGATCGCCAAGGACAAACAAGGAAAGTAAAACCCAACTTGTTCACCAAGTTTGCTTGTGTATATATACAAGGCTAGGGTTTTATTTTTCTATCTCTTGTGCACATTGCTTAAACCCTAAAATTGTTTTGTGTGTGTTTTGTTCTTAAACCGATCGTACATCCCTTTAGGGTGTCGATCTTCATTACTTTTCCACAAATCATGTTATTTGTTTGATAAAAACTAGCATTACTTTAATTTGGTTTAGTACGTGTGTACAAGAACATAGTAATAACATACTTTTGTTATTATCTTGGATTGAATTACAAAACGGTAAGGGGTAATTCTTATAATCCTATAAACCCTAATTAGGGTTCATCCTAATTGCTAGTTTGTGGATTTGATTCTTGTTCGGCTAGAATCAAGAAAGGTACGCATACTTTATTCTTTAGTTAATTAATTATTCATTATATGTTCCTATACGCTTCCGCACTTACTTTGATGTTTATTGTTTATATTTATGATTTGTCATGTTATATAATTCCAACAAGACTAACATCTTGATCTGCCACCTCTGAGTGGTATGAATACCTGCTCTGGTTTACCCTAGTCCACAGGCTTGGTTCTTGTTGTTTCTTAATTTCGTGTTCTTAGTTTTACTGTCTCTTATCTATTTATCTGCTTTAGCTGTTATTTTTCTGTGTTACTTACCTTTCTTATTGTCTGCATTATGGCTGTTCGTGATGATAATACTGGTGGTGGTGGTGGTGGTCCTTCCACTGAAAAAAACTTATCCTTTGGTGATGCTTTGTATTTACACCCTAATAACACTAATGGTACTCCTATTATTTCCATCAAACTCACTGGAACAGAAAATTATAAAATATGGAATATGGCCATGACCTTTGCCTTAAGGAATCATAATAAGTTAGGGTTTATTGATAGTACTTGCTTAAGAGATGATTCAAACCCTATTCTTGCTAATCAATGGGATACCTGTAACTCTGTTGTGGTTACTTGGATCCTTAACTCTCTCAGTCCTGAATTATTTGTTAGTGCTATCTATGCTAAAACTGCTTATGAAATGTGGAATGATCTTAAAGATACTTATGATAAGGTTGATGGTTCAGCTATTTTTAATTTGCATAAAAATATTAACTCTCTTAGTCAAAGTAGGTCTTCTCTTGCTGATTATTACAACAACCTTAACTCTTTATGGAAACAATTTGATTGCATGATTAGCTTACCTCCTTATACATGTGAGGCTGCAAAACATTTTGAAAACACAATCGCTAATCAAATTAATGCAATTTCTTATGGGTCTTGATGACTCCTATGTTCCTATCAAGTAATATTCTAACCGAGACCCTTTGCCTAATGTCAAAACTGCTTTCTCTGTTGTCTCCGAGAAGAATCTCACGAAATGTTTCATCCGGAATAGCTCGCTAAACCCAATGCCACAACTTTTCCGCAAAAACCTTTGATGGTGGAAAAGTTTTCGATAACAAAAAGGATCTAACAACAACAACAATTTCAATAAAGGTTCGGTTTTAATGTTGGTAACAAACAAACAACAGAGGACCAAACATGAATCTCAAATGCACTAACTACAAAAACCCGGTCACACCGTTGATAGATGTTATGATCTTGTTGGTTATCCGCTTGGATATGTTAAAAGGAACTTTAATGCTAAACCTGTCAAGAACAACAATGTTTCCACCGATGCTAATCATATCACCGATAATAGAGCTAGCAACTCTCCTGCCTCATTGTCTAATGAACGCCTCCGCACTTATGAGTCTTCTTAATGACAACAATGTGTCTTCTCGCCAATGCCAACATGGCGGGTAAAATTTTTTCAGAACCTTCTTTAATGGTAGTGTCAAGTTTAACATAAACTTCAACAAATTTTTAATAACAACACAAAACTTTATCCGAAACATCGGCCTTGGTTGGATTGTGGACTCGTGCAAATCAACACATGATTGTATCTCGCAAATTTTTAATCAATGTTGTTGACATTTCAAATCTTGGTCTAACTGTTGGACATCCCAATGGTACTCGTGCCTTAATTACTAAAATTGGTGATTTAAAGGTCAATAATGATCTAACCCTTTTGATGTTTTGGTTGTTCCCGAGTATAATGTCATCATTGTCTGTTCATAAGATTGCTAGAGACAATAAGATGTTTGTTGGGTTTAAGGAATCTAATTGCTATACAGGATTTACATCAAAAAGGATTGTGGGGATTGGTAAACAATGCAATGGGTTATATATATTTGATATTGATTCTACATGTAAGATTACTTCTAATAACCGCATATCCGTTTGTCATGTTTCTAGAAATCTGGCATCAAAGACTTGGTCATCCTTCCACCAAGTCCTACATATACTTAAACCCACTCTTAAACTTGATAGTACATCTGAAACTGACCATCTTTGTGATACTTGTAATAAAGCCAAACAAACCAGGGAACCATTCCCTCTAAGTGAACATAAATCAACTAAAATTGGTCAACTTGTTCATCTAGATGTATGGGGACCATATAAACTCACTAGCAGAGATGGTTACAAATACTTTTTAACTATTGTTGATGACTATTCTAGGGTTGTCTGGGTTTATATGCTTAAGGGAAATGATGATGTGTATGTTTCCATTGTTAACTTTACTCATATGCTATCAAATCAATTTGAACACAATGTTAAGATATTCAGAAGTGATAATGGGACAGAATTTGTCAATAACAAACTTCAACACTTCTTTCATGAAAAAGGAATTTTACATCAAACCTCTTGTGTTTATACACCACAACAAAATGGCATTGTTGAAAGGAAACATAGGCATCTCCTTAATGTGGCTATATCCCTTATGTTTCAGGGGGAATTACCTCCATATCTTTGGCCTGAATGTGTTCTAACTGCTGCTTATGTCATAAACAAAGTTACCTCTTCAATGTTGTCCGCAAGTCTCCTCTCCTTGTGTATGGGATGACCCTTCACTCTCTCTCCTTAGAGTCTTTAGTCGCTTATGCTATGCCACCATTCTCAACATCTCGATAAATTTAGTAGGAGGTCTGAAAAAAGTGTTTTTATTGGTTACTCAAATGAGAAAAAAGGTTATAAGCTTTTAAGTTTAGAAACAAAAAAATATTTTACTCCAGAGATGTCAAATTTTATGAAACTGTTTTTCCCTTCAAAATGAAAAATACTTTGTCAAAACCTTTTGTTGAAACTTATGTGCCTAAAGATTTAAACCACAAAAATTTCTTTGACTCACAAATAAGTCCCAATGATGAAGGGAGAGTGACATCCTATGATAATGGCATAGTGTTGAGTCATCCTACTTGGGATGATGAACCTGTTGCAACTTCCATAGATGAAAATACACACCCTGAGGGCACTGTATCACATGAATCACATCTTGCTGATGCATCTTCTGATTCTGCTGATGCATCTTCTGATTCTGCTGATACATCTTCTGATTCAAATCAGAATTCTGAACAAGAAGAAGGCTTGCCACCACTATCGCTAGAAGGTCAACCGTAGTTTCTAAACCGCCCAAGAATCTTAATGACTTTATTATTGAATGGAAAGTTAAATATGATGTTGAAAAGGTTGTTAATTACTCTAATCTTAACAAAGATAATTACTGCTTTGCCTCTAGTCTAAATAAAAGTATTGAACCTACTTGTTATGAAGAAGCTATTCTTGACAGTAATTGGGTTGATGCTATGAACTCTGAGATTGAGGCCTTAAATGAAAATCATGCTTAGGATATAACTGATCTTCCACCTAATAGAACTCCCATTGGTTACAAATGGATCTTTAAAATCAAATATAAAGCCAATGGAGAAGTTGATAGATACAAGGCTAGATTAGTTGCTAAAGGTTATAACCAAAGGGAAGGAATAGACTATGATGAAACTTTTTCTCCTGTTGTGAAAATGTCTACTGTTAGATGTCTTATTGCCTTAGCTGTGAAAAACAAATGGCCTCTTTTCCAACTAGATGTTAACAATGCTTTTCTGTATGGAGACCTTGATGAGGATGTCTATATGACTATCCCTAAGGGTTCAGAATGAGAATAATAAAATAAAGTCTCAGAATTTGTCAAGTCCTTATATGGCCTCAAACAAGCTCCCGTGAAATGGAATGAAAACTTGTTAGTGTATTAAAAGAAAATAACTTTGTTCAATCTGTCAATGATCATTCTTTGTTCACCAAAACAGAGAATAACAAGTTTATTGCTCTGCTTGTTTATGTGGATGACATTGTTCTTACCGGAAACTGCATTGATGAGATAAATCTGTTCAAAGAATTTCTAAAATCTAAATTTCATATAAAATACTTGGGAAACTTAAAATATTTTCTTGGCATTGAAGTTTTAAAAGCTAGTAATGACATATGTCTCACCCAAAGAAAATATTGTCTTGAACTCCTCAAAGAATTTGGGCTTCTTGGGTGCAAACCTGTGTCCACTCCCATGGAACCCAACTCTATTCTTCCATACATACCCATCGCGATGATCCCTTACTTGTTAACATTATCGCTACCGAAGTTACTTGGGAAACTTATCTATCTCACCCATACCGCACCGACATCTCATACTCGGCTCATTGCCCGCGAATATATGCATTCACCCTTGAAATCTCATCTAGAATGTGCTCTCAATGTTCCGAGATATCCGAAAGGAGCTCTAGGAAAAGGTCTAAGGTATAATTTCAAGAACTCGAAAATCATCTTGAAGGATATAGTGATGCGATCCGGCTAAATGCAAAAAACAAGGAAATCATCACATGTTATTGTGTTTTCTTTAATGATTGTCTCGATCTCATGGAAAGTAAAAACAAAACACTCTTTCAAAATCTTCCACGTATGCAGTATAGATCAATGTCTCATCGCTGTCTGTGAAATTATTTGGATTCAAAAATCCTAAAAGATCTAAAAGTTGATATCAATCTCCCGTTAATCTCTTTGTGATAACAAATCGCTTTACAATTTTGTCGTCAATCCTGCTTTCCATGAAAGATAAAAATACTTTGAAATTGATGTTCACTTCATTAGGGAAAAATTGCAAGAGGTGTTATAAATGCCAAAAGATTGGCTCTTCAAATCAAACTGCAGACATCCTTACAAAAACCTTCTTGTTTATCAAAGATAAATTTTGTGTGAAAAATTGATATTGTTTGATATGTTTGCCCAATGATTAAGGGAAATGTTAGAATTTGTGGTCATAATCTGTGGCAAACATGTCATTCTATCAATTGCTAATGGTTTTCAAGTTATGTTCATTGCAGGCTTATTGTGGGTTACTTGGACAAAGCATAAATGGTTTAAGTTCTCATTTCTGATGATGATTGCCCATTTCTGTTGATGCTTATTTATGACCGTTGAGGGGGTCATTGTGTACATTTTTCTTCTATTTAATCCTCCCCCTAATCTAGGGTTAGATACAACTGTGTACGCAGTCATTGTCTTACATTCTCTCTTTTCTGATCATAGTACTAATCTTGTTTCTTCTTTGTATTTGTCTGGTTATTGTCTCATTGACATTAACCTAACCTTGTAACACTTTGGATACTATTGTTGATTTAATCTAAGCCGACTATTAAGGCTTTAGTTTGAATAAAGCAATGTTGTGAATCTATTGTTGTTGATACATTTCTCACAAGCTTCATCTCACAATTCCTAACAACCCTTTATGTTGGTAATCCGTCAATCCGTTGGTGATTACTAGCGGATTTGTTTCTGTTGATCTAATGGATGTGATTAATCCCAACAATTTAAAAACTCACTTTCATTCATTTTTTTCAAATATTAATATCATTCAAACCGTTAATCGTTAAGCAAAAATATATATATATATATATATATATATATATATATATATATATATATATATATATATATATATATATATATATATATATATATATATATATATACCATTACGACGAGCATTTATCTATCTTTCTATAGATAGACACTTTGATATACTTTCAACAAATTTTTTCGTGTTTTCAAATTTTTTTTTAACGTTTTTTTCGTTTTTTTTACCTTACTGAAATTTGCATCAAAAAATGACATGTGATTAAAACTAATTTGAATATCACATGTGATATTACATATCATATGTGATTTAACACTAATATCACATGTGATATTCAAATAAGTGTTTAATCATATTTGATTTTTTCATGCAAATTTCAGTAACGAAAAAAAATTGAAAAAAAGACGAAATAACGTGAAAAAAATGATTTTTTTCCTTTTTTGAAAGTATATCAAATTTCACTTTTATCGTCGTTATGGTGTAATTATTTTCGCTTAATGATTTATGGTTTAAAAGATATTTAAATTATAATTAATATGTGAAGTATTAAATACTTTTAATCTCAATTGATTTGTATGTAAGAAAATTTAAATTTAAGAAAAGTCTGATATGTATATAAATAAGGTTTTTTGATAAATGTAAGTTGAGAAAGGTGATAGATAGTGTTCTTGATGACTCTCTTCATTTTCCTGAACTTTTTATTGATAAATGTAATTTGTGTCCATTAAATGCAACTATGGTCACAAGATTACTTTTCTTGAAATTTTAGGACTTTTTATAGTGCTGTAGTTTTGTTATTTCTTTTACTTACGTATATACTAATGTATTTTTATGTATTGTTGTTTAATTTTAACTAAATGTCAACTATTTTATTTTGGCCTGTATAAAAGTTACATATATATTTTCATATTTTAATGGATTAAAATATATATATATATATATATATATATATATATATATATATATATATATATATATATATATATATATATATATATATATATATATATATAGGATAAAGATCAAATAAAAGACAAATATCCGTAAAAGATAAAAGATTTTTTTTTCAAAAAGTTCACAAAAATTCCCAAAAATCCCACAAGATCGGGTATGATGGTGCATGAAAAGTTGTGAAAACTTTTTCTAAAAGTGGATATTTTTCCAAAAAAATTATGAATATATACGTTACAAGCATTAAATCTTTTTTTTTGTGCATCAAAATTGGTTTTGCACCCAACTTCTTTTGACTTTTTTCATCAAAATAACATTGCGCATCAAACTAAAACAAGTTAAAATTTTTGCATCAAAATTTTTTAGATCAAAATTGTTTTGTGCATTAAAAAACGATCAAAACTCAAAATTATAAAAATGTTTTCACAAAAGTTTTATGCACCAACATACCCGATCTTGTGGGATTTTTGGGAATTTTCGTGAACTTTTTGAAAAAAAATCTTTTATTCTTTTACGGATATTTGTCTTTTATTTTAACTTCACCCTATATATATATATAATGTATCTTTATTATGAGAACCTTGTTAAGTGCGAGAACTGCGAGAACTCATTGTACACCGTTAGATGAGTAGATCAATGGTCAAAAACGAATGTGCCATTTATGTAAATAATTAAAAGATAAGGTAGATTGGTGTAAATGGTGTAAGGGTAATTTAGGCATTTGTTCACCCCTAAAAAAATGACCAGGTTTATCTCATCTTCTCTCTCCTCTCAAAACCTAAAAACCGTCTCCTCCCACAAACCCTCTATGCCGCCTCTCAAAAATATGTTATTCGGCCAAAAACATCACCATTATGCCCATAAATCGATTTCGCGATTTCGATCCGATTTCATCGGTGGTTTGTGTTTGAATTGAGTTCAGTCATTTCATTGTTTCACTTGAAGGTAATTCATAAACCTTTATTGCATAATAATTAAATGTTATTCTCAAGTAATATGATAAGTAATCTAAAAAGTTATATGTAGTTAAAACATGGTCCCAATCGCTAATAACGATGACGAAATAAACGCTTTTTGATTCTTAAATAAATAGATTGTTGTGTAACTGGAATATATTTGTTTAAATTGATGGGTTACGAATGTTGGCTATGGTGTTGTAATATTCTTTGCTTAAACTAATGGTTCACTGATTTTGTTTAATATATTTGTGTATACTAGTGCTTAAACTCTTTGTTCGAATTTATTAAAAATATTGGTTTTGAATGAGATTTTTGTTTGCCCCTGTTTGTGGTTGTGAATGAGGTGTCATCGGGTCGGGTTATCGGGTCATGTTGTTTCCAGTTTTGGCTAGAAAAAACCAACCCGCTTATAAGGAATCGAGTTGTCGGCTGGGTGTACCAAATCCACCACTTTCCCATGCAAAACTTTAATTGTGCTTTCAAGGTATGATGAAAAGGCTATGTAATGCATACGTGTTTTTACATTCCATACATGTTTTGTGTTTGAATTATAAAACATATAATGCTTTGTGTTTGTATTATATGTTTACGTATAAAACATATATGTTTATGTTCTTAAAAGGGTTTTGGAAAGATACATATATGTTTACGTATAGTATAAAACATGTATGTTTTGTGTTTGGATTATAAAACATATATGTTTTGTGTTTGGATTAATTCTTTAAGCATAAAACATATATATTTGTGTTTGGATTATATATGTTTTGCATACATAAAAAAATTAGTCTCATGATTATTTGTGTTTGCTAGTTTAAGCTTGTGCATGCGTGTTATATTATATTGAGTTTTATTTTAAAAGTATTTAATCTTGACTATTATTTTTTTCTAGGCGTGACAATATGATCTTTGAAGGCGAGCGCATATGTTTTAACGAATTTGATGAGAAGCTGGAAGTACATATATGTTCATGGAAGGTGTGCATGTATGTTTTTGGAAGACGTGCATACATGTTCGAAAGAATCTGATGAGAAACTTCAAACACATATGTTTTGTCCACATATGTTTTTAGAAGGCGCGCATATGTATATTCAAAATGATACATTTCATTTGTATTTCATTTGATATAAACATTTTTGTATTATATTATTTTCTTGGTTTGTAATAAATCTAAAGATTACAACTATAATTTATGTTTTTAGTTTTTATTTAAGAAGTTTATAGAATATATCGCAGAAACATATGTGCAATTACAATATTTAAGTAAAACTCATTTGAAGTTTAAACTATTATACAACAAAAATACGTGAAAATTTACATTATTTAAAAGAAACATACATGCACCTTGAATATCTGAAAAAAAATGCATGCTAAAAAAAATTAAAAAAAAAATTGAAAATTATGAGATATTTAAAAACGGGATTTAATAAAAAAAAACTAAAAAATCTAAAAATTGTCTTTTACTATAATACCCTTTAGATTAAATAATAATCTTTAATATTTAAAAAAAATCCCATTGGTCTAGAGGAGTTCTCGCAGTTCTCGCACTTAACAGGGTTCTCAAAATAAAGCTCCCATATATATATATATATATATACTAGTGGCAAAACCCGTTCGATGGACGGGATGACTTGTGGTTTTTATTTTTAGGATTTAGTAGAACAATTATATACTAAAAAGTAATTAAAAGTTAATTTATTATTTGGTCTTAATATTAGGTGGTGTAAAAAGCTTTGCAGACGATGTAACCATTGATGTAAAAGGAAATGCATACGTAACAGACGCCAAGGGTACTCAAATATGAAAAGGAACAATAAGTAATATGAAAATGATACAATAAACAATTTGGTTTGTAACTATTAAACTAAAAAACATGCATGTATCATCTTTTCCACCTTTGATAGTTTTGAAGAGGCTAACACATCAAACACTTGAGTATGTGACCCACCTTGAGCACTACCAACCTGAGCATATTTGTAGAAGAGGATAATCACTACCAACCTGAGCATGTGAACCACATTCACTATCAATCTTCCCATGGCTCCACTTGATTTTCTTGTGCAATTATGGCATTTTGTTGCATAAAACAGCTTAATATTAATCATTGAGACATTGGCATGTGTGATATGGTGATCCTATTTAGCCACTAAATGAGAAAACTTACAGTAGTTTCATATGGGGAAGAACACTATGATTGATCAAAATCTATACCACTACTTCTAAACCTTTCACAACAATCGCAAGTTCTCCTTGTAAATCCAAAATTTTATCTTCTGCGCTTGCATATAAGTTGATTACACCCTCTAAAAACAAAGAATTGTAGATTAGAAGTGTTTATAACTGGCTCATAATTTTTGCTCATTAAAAAAATAATAAAAACATTTCACCGATAAAAGGTACTAATTAAATAACATGACATTGTTACAATTTGAAGATAGTATCAAGAAAACAAACTAATAACTATATTACAACTTACAACTCTTACTTGAAGGCTAGGTAGAAAGACTATTGTGTCAATTCATTATGTTGTATGAACTTGGCGCAAACCCGTGACCCACCCATTTTAATACACACATGTTATTCAAAAAATGGAATACAAATGTGAGTTTATAAAAGAAAATACCAACTACCAGAAAAGCTACAAACATTGAGAGCCCACCTCTTTTTGATATGGTGTAACAAATATATTTGGAAATTCATTAATCAGATCTACTTGTTTCATTTTTGTGTCCTACAAATAAGGTTATGTTTGTTCACCAAAACTTAATGGGTATAGTGAGCTAATTTTAAAACTTAACATATGAGGATAGAAGTCCTTATCCTTCTTCAAGGAATTTACGCCCAAAAGTTAAAATAAAATGTTACATAAGGTTTTGTACATAGAAAATACACTTTATGAGACTACGACAATTCCTATTTAATCCATTATACCATTAAAAAGTAATCGTGTGAAACTAAAACCTCTAAATTCGCTATCAATATTAGATTAAAATAAAGTAATCATACCTTCTTTGACTACCAATATGCATGCATGGTCTTTTTGGAGTTAAAATCAATATATTCATCCATGTGTAGCTGGTGGGTGTTATTTTTGTCCAAAGATGAAAACAAAGAGCACCATGATTATCGATAAGACGTTTCAAACAATTGAGTTTATCTTCAGTCGTGTCCTGCAAAAAAGTATGATTGCTTAACATACATCTATGTAATATATAATTGATCTGTGCAAAAAGCTAGTTGCTCAATTTAGACATGTATTAGATTATTTATGTCTAAGAGCAGTCTTAATGTTTTTTTGACTTTTGAATCTTATTCTTCTTGATGGGAAAATAATACTCTATTTTCTCATTATGGTACCTTTTGTTTTTCAATTGCAGCTCAATAAAGCTTTTAGGAAACTTACCAAAAGGATAAGCTATATACATTGTCGTTGTGAGTGGATGACATTGGAACTCACCCAAACAAATCATGAATAGAAAGATGTTCGCTGTGTAAATTAAGATATACGTAAATATTGATTATGCAGGGTTAACGTTTGACCTCAAAAGTCATTATTTGCATGATTATAATATGTAACTTTGTATCAGAGTATAAAGATTAACTCTCAAAACTTCTACATATTCTTCAGTTTCTTAATTGAAATTTTTAGTCCATGTTGTATAAAATAATTCCATACAACCCATATAATATATGATAGCCTAATTGAAGTTCACTTATCTTATACTTGAAAAAGATACTTGATAAGGAATAAGGATTTCAATAACTCAAAAGCTACAAAAGAAGAATAAGATACATGTTAACATTAAACACGTGGTATGCATTAAAAACTTAAAACTCATTCAACATGTTTTCTTAAAGCAAATCGAAACTGTTTTCTCGTTAAGGCGTTTCAGCTAACAGTTCGTGTGCGCTAAAAATACATCGCCGTCAATCATTATCTACATAGTAATCGACATGGATTGCCTGAATTTTGATCATACAAAAGAGATTTAAGGGATTAAGAAATACATACCTTGAACTTGAAACTGTGTTTTCCTGCCTAAGCGACGGCGACAACAACAAAACATAGGTGACCTGTTTCATTAATACAAATAACTAAAATAGTGGCCACTTTAATATTTAACATTAATAGAAACTAACTCACCACCATTATTTGTATTCCCTGTAATCCATATCATGTAGCTAAGTTACAAAAATCACACTTATGACCCATCAGTCAATTACAAATCATCAAGATCAGTTCTGGAAAATAAGTGTATTAAGTTTAAATGATACCTCTTTCACCAAGTATAATGTTCTCCCATACCCTTTGAAGTGTGATCTGCCATGATATATCAACTGCAGACTCAGTTGATGGCAAGGATGAGCTAGATCCAACTTTCGTCACAAGGGACATGTTTGGTACAAATAGTCCCTTGTTAAAGTTGATCCCTGAAACATCAATATTAATTTATAATGTGCACTATTACTTAAAAAACACACATTTGAAAGAAGAAAAAAAAAGTTAATGATTCTTCTGACTAAGATATTTACCATGACCACCACATGCTTTTACCAGCCGAGGAAGAAGCAACTGTGGATCCCTCACTAACATACAATTGAACAATAATATATGAATTTTCATACAGTTTAGTTAATCAAAGAAGTTTCTAAAAAAATTGTACATCCATTCATAATTAATTGCCGCATGTTATGTGTTGTCTTATCACTAACCTGTGCAGAGTCCTTGCCGGTGGGTTCGCCACTCTTGAGAGGTACAAGTACATTTGATGTTCCAGAACTATCATGTTCCTGGTTAGTTTGGTAACTTTGTTTTCTGTCATCTTCTTTAATGGCAATAGAAAACCAGTGCGCACAAACTTCCATGCTTTCAGGACTATGAGCCCCATCTAAATAGAACACCAGATCTCATCAATTTTCAATATCAAGTGATGGGTCAGGAATGATCTGGGCCCGTCCTTGTAGTGTTGTTGTTGTTATCCCTTTAATGAACTGGTGCGGCAGTGAAGCCTGTGTTTAACCATACAAAAAATAACTTTTTTATTTACGAATACGTAGAAATATGGGAATCTAATTTTGGGAATTTACATTTTGGTCCACTGAATCAAGTTCTAGATGACCATTGTTTTGTATCCATGTAGAGCATAACTTGATGGCAAGTCCAACATTAAGATACTGGTGATCACCTACAAGCCCAAGCTGTAATCCATTCAGCAATTTGCTATCCAATGGATGTGCTACTTGAAGTGGAACCTGTAACAGCAGAATTTCTATTAATAATGATATCATGCTTCCAATTAGTGAAACTAAGCAGGTCAATAAGAATTACATCCAACTTTGCAGCCTTCTCCTTAAGTACTTCCATAGCTCGTGTTGGGGCACAGTAAATGCAGGAACACCTTTCTCACTTTCTGCATGAAAAGACGAGGACAATTTGGACATTGCAATTGAGAAAGACACGAGACAGTAATGTAAATTACATGTAGCTGGAAAATATAGATGTGGCAGGATGGGCAGGCATAAACAGGTTCGAGTTGAATTTATTTTTGTAATTTGTTTTTTTTATTAATGAAAAAAAGCTTTTATTCTACATTTTACCTTACTGATTATTTTTAAGCACTTTAGTACTTATTAGTTCATTGCCTATATATTCAGTTTTAAAAGTTCATTTTAAGTTACAAAGTAGTTTTACAACAGAAAATCCAAGTCTAGTTTGTTTTTTTTAAATCAATTTCATAAGTTTAACACCCCATAAAGGTTTAAAAGTCATTTTACCCATTTTGACTCCCATTGTCAAACTATTTTTTAAGTCCTTAGTTAGTTTTTGCAAAGTTTTAACATGAATTACAAAGTTTGCAAGTTTTGATAACAAAAAAAAAATATAGTTTTCTGTCTAAAATACTGCACAAGAACAGCAGCCATAGCTGATGTTCAAGGGCTTTTTTTGTCGCTTATTTCTTATCGAAACTGTCCAAATTTGCTTTTTCTTACATCCTCATACACCCACCTTAATATGTCAGTAGTTTACTTGCACTTAGGATCATTTTACTTTAGCTAAATTTGCATTTGAAATCTGTCCATTGCCCACTTTTTGTTTCTGTTATAGGTTCCATAATAAGCTTTTCACAGCTTATCTATAAGCTGTCTTAAGCTTATCATTAGTTCTCAATTAGTTTTTTAGGATTATCACAGTGCTAATATCAATTGTTTCAGCTTGCTTTTCAATTTTAGGCTCATTTAGGCACTTAAAATTAAGCCTCAAAAAGCCCCATTAGGCTGTTTTGCTACTGCATAACAGCAGCCATCACAGTAGCCTGTTGCATCCTTTTTCTATAGCTTATTTCTGCTTATTAAGTGCTTATTGTAGTTTAGTAAGTGCTTGTTAGTTTCCTTAGGTATAGTTAGTATAATGTTTGCTTATTAGTGCTTATTTAGGCTTGTTAGAGTAGCTTATTATCTCATTTGTATGCTAATTCCTCTCATTAGCTTAGGAAATCCAAAACTGCTTAATGCTACTCCCAAACATTTTTTTGTCAATTATTTATTTATTTATAATTTTTATAAAGAGCTAATGTGTTGAATATAATTGAAAGAGAAATATTATTACAATGGCATAAATTTTAAATAAAAACAATTTTGGAGGTTGCAACTTATAAGCAGTGTAGGATTTTGGGTGACTTTCAACCACTGGACCCATTCCCCCTTTAACTCATTTGAGATTAGATGAAACCAAACCCAAATTGACCCATTCATAAGTAAATGGGCAAAATGGCCACCAGTCGAAGAACAAAATGGATGGTTTGTTTTTTATGACAAAAGGTTTGTAATTTTATGCCTCACCTTAAGGATACCAGCCTTCTCCCTAGCAATTGCTCCAAGAGTATTTCCTACTAAAAGAACAACAAAAGTCCATCATATAGACATGACACCAAAAATACAAAACAAGTAATAAATAATTATGATTTACTGTATTGTTTTCTATGTCTAACAAAGAATCAACAATATCATTAGCCGATGGTATATGTGTTTAATCTATACATTCATGAAAGAACAGCTTATATAAGAAGAAGGTCATAGCTCGTCGTGTTGGGGAACTTTGTCTTTGGTCTTTTGGCTACATGAACGTGACGAGATCAAACTTTCAAACCAAATGTCTTCAGTCACAACTGAGGCGGAGTCATTGTTGCGGTGCCATAACCAGATGGACCCCCCAAATTTACCACCTATGTAAAAATTTGGCTAACCGTGAACAGAATGACGGGTAAAAAAGTATGATAGATGCAAATTATATAATATACCGTGATATTGTCTCCTTGATCGAATTTGAGGTCTGCTCCTGTAGGCTCCTCGGTTAGTGAATCTTACTTTCCCATATCAAATCTTCACCCTATAGCCAATGCAATCATGTTAATAAATTCAACGATTTCCAACGCTATATATAATCAAGCCATATAATACTATACCTCAATTTTAGAGCTTAGTATCCGGTTTGATAAACAATATAGAGGGACAACAAAACCTCTAACTTTTATCACGATCATGTTGGTGATTCGAGAAATAATAAATCTGTCACTGGAAATTTAAACAACCAAGATTACACATTTTATATTGATTCCTACCCTAACTAATAAGATTAACATAGATGAATCGCATACATTTGTTCCAAGATTTTTTTTAAAAGATTATTCCCATTCGGAAGTTATATGCAAAGGAACAATTTTTTTAACAGCACCAAAAGCTACTGAACAAAGACCAAGACCGCCATTGTGCCCAACTTTTTGTAGGTTAGAAATTGGGTTTCTTCAAGTATTTTGAGCTTAATTTGATCCTACCACATCCTTGTTAAGTTCTTCAATTTCAATTTCTTCACTACTTATATCCTTTTCTACTATCCCACACCCTCTTAATGTCCATTTCCTGATTAAATAACCAAATAAACTACATACATCAAATTTGAAGAAGAACGTAAAGGTACCAACAAAACACAAACTGAACTACTAAAGCATCTAAAAATGACAATTCAATTGTTGGCTGAGTAAGATTTCCGCTTATATCCCAACTGCACAAATCACCATGTTTAAAAAGATGCCCATCACTCGACAAAAGTAATGTGCCACTTGCCATAAAAACATGATCGTGAACGTGCCTATATTTGTTTATATGTTCTCTTAGACTAAGATTAACAAAATGTGCAGTAGTGCAGTCCCCTATATAAGTTTGTTATGTATTGAGGTTTATTTACAGTTCTAGGGCCTAAACATGTAAACCTGAATGTTCATGAAATTATTTTTCAATATTTACCTAAACATGTTATCACATGTAACACAACACAATTACCATAATGATAATAATGTAAATTCGTAACTGAATTATGTAGCCTTAGAGATCACCAAGACCCTACGAAACAAAATATATTGTAGCCATCTACTGTTGATTGCAAGGAAAGAGCAATGTGATAAAGTATTGTTGTAATGCATACATGGCATTGCCCCATAATTGACTCCTTTTGATTCACACAAAATTCTTGGTCTAATACAAAAATCGAATTTGAATTTTATAGTTAACTAAAAAAACCACTGCAAGAATTCCAGAATGACGAAGACGATTGACAATAATATAAACATAATTATCTTGAGACCAAATCATCATCATCATCATACTAAGAAAATCAGAAAACTTATAATCTTATATAGAAAAGAGTTAAGGGACCAACCTCAAGCTCAAATGGCATTACTACGCCTCCTCCAATCATACTTTTGGGGTTTAAGTGAGGTCATAAATCATCACTGAAAGATTTTACTCCTCTACTGCAATACTCAATAGATCACCAAGAAAAGAACCAAGATGCAGTTTCTGCCCACAATACAGAGCCAACGTAATGTATCACAATGAGTAATTATAAACGGGTTGGGTGGGTGAATGAAATAAAAACCAACTAAAGACAAACATAATCATTACCTATCAATAGATACTTGTTAAGAGCTTTTTGAGCCTCTTTTAACAGCCTTGCACCACATATGAATGTTCATTATACAGATGCATAGGTCCAACCGGAAAAGAAACTTATTGGCACTTTTTACATAGTCAAATAGATATTGGAAAATAGAAAACTAACCTTGACATTCAAAAATAACTTCTGCAAGTGACACATGCTTACGTATTCACATAACCATCAAACTACAACTTATATATGAATTATACCAATATGAGATCTCAAAGACAAAAACAAATATTACCAGACAATCCAATCTTTTATAAAATAAATTATGTACAGGTGCTTTCAGAAAAGTGCAGCAGTGTGATCCTCATAACCTTGTATTGTTGGAGGAAGCATTAGATGATCCCCTGAGATAAATATGATCCTTGATGGATGTGGAAACAAATTAGGGTTTTGAAGAATGGATGAAACTCATAAGTTATGGTATTCTAATATGAGATTAGGGTTTACGTACGTATATTAGATTAGCCGAATTTATTCATTGTTGTGGTTTACGTACGTAAAATACAAATTCCAGTATTTTTTTTATCATCTCCTTATTTGTATTTATTTGAAAGATATAAATCAAAAAATAATTTACTCTAGTGGTAAGTTGTTTACAAAACTCATGAATGACCTAAGTTCAAATCCAAAAATTAACAAATAAAAAACGAATTTTAAAATTAGAAAAAAATTGTACGTTAAATAAAATGCCACATGTCATTAAAAAAATTAAAAAAAAAATGCCACATAAATACAAATATCATAAATAAAATGCCACATGTCAATAAAAAAAAATTAAAAAATGCCACATAAATACAATGATGACATGGAAATATGACTTGGCATTATGAGATGCCAAGTGGCATTTTATGTGGCATGCCTCCTCTTATATATAATATGTATATATATATATATATATATATAAGTTATTACGATATTTTATTGATGGACAGTGCAATACTTTCAGATTTATCAATCTATGTGAAACTTGATAGCTATCAGGATAATTTTAATAGTGAGAAGCTCATTTACCTCATTCACTTACAAAGAAGCTAGCTAAGTGAATTGCTAAGAGTGTGCAGTGGCATGAATTGAAATGTACATTGAATGACCTGCTCCATCACTATGAATCAAAATAATGTTGTCCACTTACGAAGGAGTATTGGACTGGGTAATGGGTAAACGGTTAGTTTAAGAATAAACCTCAACAATGCCATCAATGTTTATAGCAGAGTTACGTTGACAATTAGCTTCCCCATTTCGGGTAATTACCACTCATTTAGGCCTTGGGATTGTTGATAAAAAAAAAGAGTCGAATGTACGGATGGCCACATTTTCATTTAAATGCATGGATATAACCACAATAAACAAGCTCAAAACCACCTTATGCAAATTAGAGCTTCTCATTATTTGACCTTACCAGAAAAGGCAAATCAAATTATCCTCTCTTTTGTCATGCTTAGAATTGGAGTCTTCAAATAGATATTTTTGTCCCACATCGGAAAATAGATGAAAGAAATGCGTTTATATACACGTAAGGTTTTTGGATAAATATAATTTAGGTAGATTATAGATAGTGTTCTTGATCACTATCATTATCCTCTGCAACTTTTTATTGGTAATTGTAATTTCTTTTTTATAAATGGTTTATGCCCGATGAATATACTAATGAATAAAATAGATGTTAGGTTACATGGGAGGGTGGTAATGAGCCATCCTTAAACCTAAAAAACAATATGCCTAGAACATACTCAACGCATAACACCCAAAAAAACTACAAACAAGAGATCATAAAACAATGGCATATAAAAGCCTCTAAGCAGCAACCAAGCTCATCCATCACGAATGTGGCTTGACAATTTCCAAACTCTTCTCACTTGATCACTATCATCATCCTTTGCAACTTTTTATTGGTAATTGTAACTTTTTTGACAATTTCCAACAATAGTGTCACGAATCTGAGTCGCCCTACGCTTCTCCTTTCCATGAATTCTATTATTGCATTCTTGCCAAATTGCCATAAAAATGTATGGATATGACCACAATAAACAAGCTGAACACCACCTTATACAAATTAGTGCTTCTCATTTTCAGACCTTACTAGAAAAAGCACATCAAACTATCGTGTCCTTGTCATGCTTAGTATGTGAAAATTGTGAAAGGATGGTTGGAGACTTCAAATAGATATTTGTTCCCACATCAGAAGATAAATTAAACAAATCCATGTATATATACATAAGGTTTTTTTATATTTACAAGTTAGTGTTTGTTGTAGTTAGTGTTCTTGATCAATAGCAATAGCAACGTTAACTTTTTATTGCTAGTTGTAAATTTTGTATTTCATTTTCTTTTTATTGGTAATTGTAAATTTTGTATTTCATTTTACTTCGGGTATTTCAAACATTTTATAGGTAACGTGTTTTCTAGTGTTCATGTATCCAAACTATTTTACCTATGGTGCTTTGCTCATACTTATTGCTAGTTGTAAATTTTGTATTTCATTTTCTTTTTATTGGTAATTGTAAATTTTGTACTTCATTTTACTTCGGGTATTTCAAACATTTTATAATTAACGTGTTTTCTAGTGTTCATGTATCCAAACTATTTTACTTATGGTGCTTTGCTCATACTTTATAGCGACTTTTAAAGAAAGATAGTTTTTCGTTATCCATTGTTGTTCTTACTTATAGCTAGTTTCTAGCATAGACATAAGAACGTCACTTTATCTTAAAGATATGATGGTGAGAAATAACCATTTTGTCATGCTTTGGATGGCTCAACTTTCAGTTATGTTAGCAGTACCAAGCGTGTTTGCGGCAAGCAACATAGTTGGATTGTATATATGATTTTGTACAAAAATAATCAGCTACAAAGTATTTTAGCTGTTTGTAAAGTTTCTCTCAAATAACACAATAATTGTCATCGGCTATATATATAGGTTTTAGAACTCTTATATATTTTTTGTAAAGGGTATAACATTGTTTTGAATAAACTAAAACTTAACAGAATATTGTTTAACCTACTAATTTTAGCACATATATGCGAAGTGTCAAATTGTAATCTGAAAAAACCCCATCGCACAATTCCTAACACCCCACCATTCTTCACTAATTCGGTTAAGAATAAATTTACCAAAACAATGGTAGCCTAATGATGTGTATGACACCACGATTAATCGAAGCAACACTTTATTTTAGTAATCCGTTGGTGATTTCGTTGGTGATTACCGACAGATTTGCTTCCGTTAGTGAGTCTGTCAGTGTTGCCCAATTTTTTAGTAATAAACTGGTTGACAAAAAATTAACACTTATATCAAATTAGGTGTAATTATAGTGAAATACTAATTAACATAATTAGGGTATGTTTGGCAAAACTAGTCAGAAGTCAGATATCGATAGCTATTAACCGAAGTCGTAGTCGTAAAAGCAAAGTCGTTAACATAACCTACAAGTTGTATCTTGTTTTCAATAAAAGTGTTTGGTAAATTAGCCGTTAAACGTAATTATAAGATGTAAAATGACATAAAATGACATATTTATAATTTTAAACAAATGTTTGGAGGGTATATTAGTAATTTAAAGTTTTAATAGCTCCAGGATGTTTAAAAAGCTTCATAGATGAGCTTTTCATTTAAGAGCTATTTGTTTGAAATAAAAGCTTGAACTTAATGTATCCAAACGGAGTTACTTGTTTTAAAAGAGATTATTTTTGTAACAAAAATCTAACAGCTCCCCAAAAAGCTTCTGCCAAACAGACCCTTAAGCTAATTAAGTTATCCTTATTTATTAGCTAGACTAAGTCACCTATTCCTAAAGAAAAATTAGCATTCCTAAGTAGGTTCTAATTCGGGCTAAATGATATTCATGATACTAAACATAAACATAAACATTTGGAGAAGTCCCGGTGCAACGAGCGGGTATGTAAAACCTCATTAACATCATTCCTATAATGATTTTGTAAGTTTTGTTTTCATGTTTAGTGTGAAAATGACTCATTCCAAGATAACGAGGGATTTTTTAGGCATGATGGACTGAACGTGGCCAACTTTTGTAACAAGTGAGATGCTTTAGTTGGTTCGTCGAGTCCAAGTGAGTACGGTTAACATGTTTTCTTAATCAAGCATATACTATAGAGAGTATAGTGGCATCAACATCCAATAATGGTGACGATTTTGTTTGACTAACTAGACCAGACTATTGTCAATACAAACTCGTTATCAAAAACAAGTTAGCGGATTATATGGGTTAACCCAGTTATCTAAACAAGTCGGTAGTCGGAAAATGTAGTCGGTATTGAATGACGTGCTCCATTACTATGAATCGGAAAAATGTTGTCTATATACGAAGGAGTGTTGGAATGGGTAACGGGTAAACGATTTGTTTTGGAATAACTCAGCAATGCCACCAATGTTTATAGTGGAGATGCATTTGACAATTAGCTGGCCCATTGCAGGTAATTAATTAGCATTCGTTTAGAGTATTGTTGGCGAACAAAAGCTGAATACTCGAATTCACTGGCTGAAATGTTGCCATAAAAATGTATGGATAGAACCACAAAAGCCGAATACTCGAATAACTTACTAGAAAAGGCAAATCATACTATCCTCTCCTTGTGATAGAAGGACTGGTGGAGTCTTTAGATAGATATCTGTGTCCCGCATCGGTAGATAAAAGATAGTAAGGTGTGTATATGTACGTAAGGTTTCTTTATAAATATAAGTTGTAAGAGAGATTGCCAGCTTTTTTGTATTTCATATTACTTGTGACGTTTCAAACATTTTATTAGAAACATGTTTTCTAGTGTTCATATCCAAACTATTTGACTGATAGAATTTTGCTTATAGCGACTTTAGAAGATAGTTTTTTATTATCCATTTGTTGCTCTTGCTTATAGCTAGTTTGTAACAAAGACATAAGAATATCACTTTAGATTAAAGATATGATGGTGTGAAATAACCATTTTGTCATGCTTTGGATGGCTGTACATTCAGCTATGTTAGTTGTACCAACCGCGTTTGCGGCAACCAATACAGTTGGTGTTGACAGTAATGAGTAGAGAGAAACACACAGTTCACACAGTGAAAATGATTCTCCTTATTACTTCAAAATGAAAGATACAAAGGTTTTATACAGCAGAAACAGATGGGAGGAAGGAGATGGGAGGAAGGAGAAAAAGAATAACAGAAAAGTTACAAAACAAACCCTACACTATTTCAATGTTCCAATATGAGTCCTTCAACTATTAACCAACCCCTCTTTTACACTCCCCCTCAAGTTGAGAGGTGGAAGGACTGCAAGCTCCCAACTTGGACATTAATTTAGAATGCCGATCGGAAGAACTTTAGTAAACACATCACCACCGGTCTTTAGTGGAAACATGAGAAGGTAGGACTTCCCATTCTTGACTTGATCCCTTACATAATGGCAATCCACTTCTATATGCTTTGTTCGCATGGAAGACCGGATTGGCGCTATATATATGGCGACTTGATTATCACATTTCAAATCTACAGACCAAGATCTTTGAGCCCCAAATCTTTCAACAATGTCACTAGCCAAGTAACTTCACAACATGTTAGGGCCATAGCTCAGATTCACTTCACCGATGATCTAGACACCACTTGTTGCTTCTTAGATTTCCATGAAATAGGTGATTGACCCAAGAAATACAATAGCTGGTGGACCTTCTTGTCATAGGACAACTAGCCCAATCATCACAATAGGCAATCAAATGAACAATGAACCATTAGCTAATAATATACCTTGACCGTGAATTCAACAAATATCTCATCAAATGTTTCACCGCTTGCATATGCATCGATGTAGGATTTTGCATAAACCGCTCAACAACCGCACAAGATAGCAAATATCGTGTCTTGTTATTGTGAGATATATGAGTTTGCCTATGTATCTTCTCAGATACTGGATCGTAAAGGAGTTCCCATGTCCGCTTGCAACTTGATATGAGAATCCATAGGCAACTTGTATGGTCTTGCATTAGTCAAACCAGCTTTTGAAGTAAATCAAGAGTGTACTTTTGAGATATGAAAATGCCTTGGTCACTTTTGCACACCTCCACCCTAAGAAATAATTCATCCGACCCAAATCCTTCATGTGAAAATGAGTACTTAATTGTGTTTTAAGAGCTTGAATCGAGTGTTGCTAGAACCAAGAATTAAAAGATCATCAACATAAACAAGAACTCACCAGAAGGATTCAAGATCCGTCTTGATGAACAATGAGTAATCACTTTAGATCGAGTATAGCCAAAGGACAACAATGTCAAGAGAGTTTGGCAAACCATCGCCTAGGTGCTTGTTTGAGGCCATACAAGGACTTCTTGAGTTTGCATACTAAACTTGAATCACAGGAACATTTTGCACACTCTCCCCTTTCCAATATACCCTCGAGGCATTTGCATATACACTTCTTCAAAGAGATCACCATGGAGAAAGGCATTAGACACATCCATTTGACAAATTTCCCAACCTTTCATGGTCGCCATCGCAAGTAAAGCTCTAATAATCACCATTTTTGCCATCGAGCAAAAGTTTCTTCATAGTCAACACCTTTTCTTTGCCTATTCCCATTCACTACAAGTCTAGCTTTCTTCTTGTCAAGTGTACCATCACTTTGAGTTTGATTTTGTAGATCCAATGACAAGCAATAGCTTTCTTCCCTTTAGGTAGAACAATACTTCCATGTATCATTCTCTCTAATGCTCTTAGCTCCAAATTCATTGCATTACACCGCCTTCTTCTTTAACCGCTTTGAAGTAAGTAGGTGCCGATCGAGCCACCAAAGCACATAGAAAAGCATGAAATTGAGATCAAGAGGAGAATCGACACTTGATTAGCCTTTGGTTGATGAATTGGTGTTACATAATCTTTTAGCCACTTGGAGCACTTGACACTCTAGTGGATCTTCCGATTCTCGCATCTTGAACACTAGTGGTTGGAATGAAAGATGGTGCGAAGTGAACAACATCGCAGATTCATGAACAACATCGCAGAATCATGAACAACATCGCAGATTCATGAACAACTTCAGAGATTCATGAACAACTTCAGAGAATCATGAACAACTTCAAAGAATAAAGGGCTCATGAACAAAGTTGTGTTGTGGACACAAAATCTTCATACCACAATGGTGAAGAAATGGTGCAGTACATGTTGAAGAACTTGCAACATACTTGTTTTAGAGTAGGAATATATGTTCATAGAAGACAACATCTCTTGACACAAACCTTGTATGATTCAAAGAAATTCGTAAGTTTGTACCCCTTTGATGTTGTGGATAACCCGAAATAAACAAGGTACACCTCGAATCAAATTTGTCAAGAACTCGAAGGATTACTAGCCATTGCTAAACAACCAAACACCCTTAGATGACTATACTCGTGTTTAGATTGCAACAAAACTTCATAAGGTGTCTTAAATTTCAACACAAAGCAGTGGGAAATCATAATGAGATATGTTGCGTTGATAACAGCCACCCCAATAATGTACAGTGCAAATGAGCATGCAATCTTAGGGCTCTAGCTATCTCCAATATGTTTCTATGTTTTCTACCCTCCCATTTTGCCGAGGTCTATCAACACATGAAGTTTGATGCTCTATTCCCAGTGAGTCCATAAAAGGGCCTATAGATCCTTTGAGAAATTCTAAGGCATTGTCCGATCTCACCACTTTTATATCTTTTTCAAACCGCTTCTTCACAAAAGTAACAAATGACTTGAAAGTAGCAAAGGCATCGACTTTTCGACTAGTAAATATGTCCAAACAAATCTACTACAATCATCAACTATAGTGAGAAAATACTTATGATTCCCTATGGTTGGAACTTTATAGGTCCCCAAATGTCTATATGAATGAGTCGAAATGGAACTTTGGAATGAGATTTACTAGCGTAATATGGAAGTTTTGTGAATTTTGCCATTGGACAAGTCAAACAAGAATTCTCATTAGAATGAGATACACTTTCGTGAATGTAAGTAATATGTTTGAAAGTAGAATCGAAATGTGACCAAGTCTATGATGCCACAAACCGTAAGAATTATTGAAAACACTAAAAGCATAGTTTGTTGGAAATGTAAGCAGCTTGAGAAAATGAAAATAGACTACAATCTTCAAGGGCGCATACAACCATTGAAGAAAGTTGAGAATGAATTTGATCCAGAGGAAGATTGAGTAGATGATAGAGGCCACTTGCTTTTTACCCAAGCCCAACACCTTCCCCGGTTTTCAAGTCCCGGATAACATGTATTTCTCATAAAATGTAACAAAGCAATGAGAATCTTTGTTAGTTTAGAGACCGACAAAAGCTTGAATTTGAAGGAAGGAACTATGAGAACATTGTTTAGCTTAAGTCCATTTTGTAAAGCAACATTGCCTACTTTGGAAATGACTAAGTATGTCCATTTGGCAAATTAATAACTGCTTACACTTAAGAGCCTCAACATCATTCAAATCATTGCTATCCGGTGACATATGATCACTTGCCTCGTATCAATTATCCATCCTTCTATAACCCCATTCACACAAGAAAAACAAGAAAGTGTACCTTCTCCAAAAGGATGTTCCAATGCATTGGTCTCATCTGGTCCGATTGAAATGAGGAATACTCTTCATTAGTTGCTCAAATTGCTTTGAAGTGAAGACCACATGACCACCGGCTTCAACCATTGCAAACTGCCTTTTTCACATAACTGGACCAATTTTCCGAGGAGCTTTACCTTCGGATCGCTTATACTTGTAATGCCATGTAGGGTAACCAACTTTCTCCCAACATTTATCCGGTGGATGCCACTTGTAGCCACATATGTTACACTTTCTTTGACCTCACCTTTGCTATAGAGGGTCAGATTCAACAATTGACCGTCCGATCCAAATACTCCCTTGAGACTCTTCTTGTCAAGCAAAGCACAAGCAGCTTTCAACACTTGGTAAAGGAGAGTTTAACAACAACTCGACCTTTGATGAGAAAATTTTTCATCCAAACCATTCAAGAACCAAACAATCTTTGTTCTTCTTTCGAGTACTCAAAGCGGTTAGAAAACAACAATTTCGGAGTAATATTGACTATTCTTGGCAATTCATTCATTGAATCCAATTCTTCCCAAACACACTTCATACTTGTATAGTACTCACTCACGTATCTTCCTGATTGCATAGTCTCATAAGTTTCTCTGCTCAACTTATACTTATGTGACCCATTGTCGAGAGCAAATCTTTTCAAGTTGAATCCAAATTGCATAAGGCCCAATGAACATAATAGACTTTGCAATTGATTCAGACATCGAGTTCATTAACCAACTAATCACCGATTATTACATGTATCCCATCGTTTTGTAAATTCCCATCATCTTGTGATCTTTGAACTGTTCCTCCGATGAAACCTAACTTTTTGTAGAAAGCGCAATTTCAACCGATCTTCTCCAAGAACGATAGTTTTGTGCTCCTAACAACTTTTCATTCACCACAAGAGTACCAGGCCATCGAAGGATGCAAACATCGTTAGGAATTAGAAATTCCGGTATTAAAGAGTCGGTCACCTCAAGTATATGTAATCGTTAGAAAGCTCGAGTCGTAGTTCTTTAAGTTAAGTAGTATTTTAGTTAAGTAACACCGTGGAGGACGGACGGGTCTTTACCCATCGATGCCCGATCCATGCCCTGCAGTGTGGCGAATTATGTAAGACTATAAATACTCTACCTTCCAAGGTAGAGAGTTGGAGCTCATAATAATATCTTTCACTTTCTCTCACTAAGTTCCCTAAACCTCTAACTTTCTCTAGAATTCCATCTTATACGCCACCTTGTGTTATGGTTTGATGCATGTGAAAAGTTATATCTTACAATTGGTATCGAGCCATGGTTAGATCATATCTTGCACATCTTTGGATTTATAGTGGTTTTAGGTGGTTTTGAGTTTGAAAAGTTTAGTGGTTTTTGTATCATTTGGTTGATTTCTTGTGTTAAAGTTTGAATTTTGTTGGTACTTTCATGTTTAGAATCATCAAAAGTGTTTAGGTTTTCATTTGGTAAGCTTGAATCATCTTGGTTGGGTTGTTTTGGATTGAAAAGTGAAGGTTACTTGGTTTTTCTAGCTAGCGACTTAGCTCTCGGATTTTTCTTGGTAGCGACTTACTTCACGCTTTTGTAGCGAGTTACATTATAAAAGCTAGCGAGTTAGAGCTAGCGAGTTAAAGCACAAGTAGTGGAATCTCCACCACAGCTTAGCGACTTGTGGTAGCGACTTAGTCCGTAGTGAGTTGCTCTTTAGCGACTTGCATATCTAGCGACTGTGTAGCTAATCATCGCACAAATTTGGCTAGCGACTTAGTCCAGAAGCGAGTTACTACTTAGCTTACTTGTTTTTCGCTGGCGACTTGGGACTCTAGCGACTTAGACGTAGCGAGTTAAGGGTTACGACTTAGTGCACTAATTTCTAGCGACTTAGTGCATTATTTGGCAGCGAGTTAGTACTTTATCATCTAGCAACTTGAGTGATTGTTTACGGTTTTCTCTTGATTTAGTAAAACCGTGAAAGAATCTATTTCCCGCTTAATCATAGAGTTATAAAACTCGTATAATCTGTTAACATGTCTACCAACATTCCCACTGCTCCCATCGTCATCTCCATCGCTGTCGAGGATGTTCAAGCACTGGCTCGATACTCGCCCACCAATGCTCGACAGAACCGACTACGATTCTTGGGCTCAACGAATCGATTGTATTGCCTTGGAAAGGAAAATGGTGTAAACATTCTCAAATCCATTGATGAAGGACCATATCGGGTTGAGACGACTAGAGACATACTTGCTACTAATGAAGATGGTACTCCGCTCACGGAATGGATGGACCTAAGATGTACAATGAGCTTGATAATGAGGAGAAAAGAGATTCGATGCGATATCGTGGCTTCAAACATTGTTCTTCAAGGTCTTCCTAAAGACATCTACAAGTCGATCAATCATAACACCGATGCAAAGGCGGTTTGGGATAACGTTAAGATGCTTCTCTCGTGTTCGTAATTAACTATGGAAGACAGAGAATCCCAACTCTATGACGAATTTGAGCACTTCAAGATGAAACCAGATGAGAGTGTTTATGAGTACTATGAGATTTCATAAGTTAGTGAATGACATGAGGAACATCGAATGACTATGCCTAATATTCACCGAACTCAAAATTTGTGAACAACATGAACCCCGAATGGCACAAGTTTGTCACATCTGTGAAACTCACTAAAGGATTGAAGCATACAAACTATGAGCAACTCTATGCCTTCCTCCTTCGTAATGAGAGACATGCCATGTTTGAAAAGTTGATTCTCAATCGTTCAAAACCAACCAGTGGTGAGACAAGTTCGCCTAATGACTCAACCGCTTTTACTCAAACATTGGAATCACAACCAAAGCATCACAAGTCATACCTTGGGTAATGGTAATCACAAACTCATCCTCGATCCTCGCTCAAACAAGTCGATGCAGATGCACATGTGGGTAACATCATTAATCAACTTGCTCTTCTCATTAGTCAAAACATGAATACTCTCCCACAAACCAACAACAACCTCGAATCGCATCTAACCCACACAATCAAGCCACCGTTAAAGATGGAAGGATAGTGGTGCAACCAGCCAGAAAGACAAGATGAACAGGACGAGGTGGAGTCGGCAGAGGTTATGTTGGAAACCGTAATCGAGGAAGGAATGGTAACCTGTGTCAAGCTAAGCCAATCAAATTCTTTAATCGTGGTGGTGAGGACACTTTGCAAGGAACCGCACATCTCCAAAGCGCCCACAAAATGCCGAATACTTCGAGATAAGATGTTGCCGGCTCAAGCTCGGGACAATGGTGCTACTTTGAATGAAGAGGAACTGCTTCTTTGTCAAGGCAATGCCAAGACCTATGATGCGTATGTAGATGAGCAAATTTATTCAGAGATAGGTCACAATCATCCAAATGCCTTTCAAGTCGGTGATCGCGATGCTTACGACTGATGTGGATGATGGACCCATCGCACACACAATATTTATGGCTAGCATCTCTCCCATGGTGTCTCCCAAGGTCTCTTCTTCACCACAAGCCGCCCATCAAAGGACAAACTCATCTCGAGGTATTAAAGCTATATGATGATGTTGATGTGCAATGATGCATGACAAAGTACAACCAACCGAAACTTTTGAATCAAATATTGAAAATACGGTAATATCAATATTGTCCCATATGATCAATACGTGAAACAAAGTGAAAGTGAAGTTGTACCTAGTGATGCATCTTCTGCATCAACAATGACTATGTCTTTGATGAATTCACCGCATGTGCCCTCGATGATTCCATTATCTCTCGAACTAAATGCCTATAAGGAACGTGTTGCCATTTATGAACAACGTGCAAAATTTGAGTTGACCACCGTGAAGCAGGAAATGGATGACCAAGTGCGTGACAAGAATTAGAAAAGTAATTTTAGAGAAGAAGTATTGAAACAAGAATTAAATTCTTTGCAAGAAAACTTTCTAAACAAATAAGCAAAACAAGAACTTCAAGAAAACGTGAAAATGCTTAAGCAAGAATTTAGTGTAAAAGAATCAAAGCTCTTAAGAGATTTTTCTAATCGAAAACTTTGAAAACAAACTTGAAAACAAGTTGTACATACAAGGAAACACCATTCGATCGCTCACATGGTCACCAAACATCGAGTCTTAAGCGATAAGCATAGTATTCCCTTGTTGAGGAACCAAATCCGAGGTAATCAAAAGGCTAGAAATGCTCATAAGGTGATTTATGATGGTAATGAAATCCTTAAGCCCAGGCGTAAACCTAGTTGCGCTGAGTGCATCGAGGAAGATAAGAAATCGATGAAGTCACTAGGAAAGGATGAACAAAAACTAGATGACCCTAAATGCAAAGAGAAAAAATAATTATCTCCTCACGATTACGTAAAGGAAAACTGGATTGCATTAAACAAGTTTAAGCCTCGACTTTGTTGACTTCAACAAGTCTTCTCGGAAAATGGATTTAGATAAGCAGAAAGCCAAAAATATTGTAGAAACAAACCCTTCCCTTCGAAAAATGCCTAGAGCAACTGTGTATCCTCCAAATACACCTATGCATCTTGTACCTAGAACAATTGCCACTAAAAGCAAGACATTAATTAGCCAATACGTTATATTCCAACTATTTGTTGATTTTGAAAAAACTTGCAAGAAAAGGATCACTCCCATCGGTATAACCGAAGGTGAAAGAGGTTTTGAACAAATGAAAGAATGTTATTTAACCGAGGTCATGCCTTTCTTTAAACTTCTAAAAGATCACTTGAGAGTCTTAAAAGGGGTAGAAGGCGATATTAAGGGTATGGAAAAGGAATTTGATGCAATGGTTGTCAAGTTAGTGATTATGAGCGTGCACTAAAATATAATGAGATTGAGAGAAAGAACTTGCATACATTAAATGAGAATCTTATTACCGAATGTGTTGCTCAAGATGTGTTTTTCACCGCTCAAACCGCTTCTATTAATGCTTCAAATTTTCATGAATTATCTCGTGGCCCCGAAAGTCTCCCATGATCGTGTCATTGAGCTTGAAAAACTAATTCTAAACTAAACGAGAAAATAGAACCGAAGATCACGACACATTGGTTAAACATTTTTCTAAACTAGAAGTTGAGTATTTTAACTTACAACTAAAATATCAACATCTCAAAGAAAATGTCAAAACTTCAAATATCAAGACATCTTCAGATGCTCCGAGTTTGATGCGCTTTTTCAAATTAACAAACGTGATGAATGATTCAAGCTCACCAACACGATCGAAAGTTGAAAGCCCAAATCTCTCGCTTAAAGGGCCAAACGAACAATATGACAGCTCCCAAATGCCTCCCTCTAGATTCTCGAATTCTCAAACGTTTCATCTTCAAAACCTAGTAAATGCTTTACAAAAGGAAAACGAAAGTTTTTGGAAGAAAATGAAAAGGTTAAACGTCACTTCAATGAGTTGTTTGAATCAATTAAAGTCACTCGTAATAAAAACAACGAACAAATAACTTCATTGCAAAAGGAAATTGAGAATCAAGAGTCGTAAAAGGAAAATGCCAATGATCAATGAGGAGAATGTTGTATCTAAGGTTCGCTCTAGTAATAAATATGCTTTATCCGTGACATATGTTCCCTCATCTAAGGAACAACAAACTTGCCATTCAAACATACTTCTCATCCCTTAAGGATCGCCTAGAATGTCTGCGTGAGATTGTTGAAGAGGATAAGCTAGAGAAACCTCATGATAATGCAATTGGACATGCTTGCTTATATGCCAAACGATCTCAAGAAATCTTAGAATGCTTGATCACAATATGCCCAAAATCATTAGGTGAGAGAGTTAATCCTTTGATTCCATGCTCAATGCCTAAGGCCAAACATGACATGCACTCGATTCCCAATGGTTTGAATGTGAGGAGTAGTGCACCAGTGAGTAGTTCAGATTTTAGATCCGCCAATACTAGGAATGTGAACTCAAATGTGCCTTCTAGGAGTACTAATCTCAAGACTCTAATATTAAGAAAGTGAACCTTAGTGCACTGCATGTAGTTCAGATCCCACCATCTAAACAGTGATGCAAAGAGTAGTTAAGCCAACTAATGTTCCCATTCCTGCTAGAGTAATCGGTGACATTGCGGAGCAGTCAAAGTCTCAAGACAATACAAGGAATGATAGGACCTCTCAAGCTAAGAATGTGCACTGGAAGAAAGTAGAAGAACAATCTAGGAACCTTAAGTTTGAATCGAATAAAACGAATCGTGTTGATTCTAGTATTAGCCATAGGCGCATCAGAATTAATTCAATTCTAATACTATTTGCAAACCTTGTAATCGATGATTGCTTGAATTCGCTTTCTAATGTTGGATGTGATGTTAATGTTCGCCTAATGATGTTAATTGCCTTGTTAATCCTGTTAATGCTAAAATTCATGCTAAAAAGGCTAAAAGGCAAAAGCGAAGAGAGTTAGAAAACAATGGAAACCCACAGAAGAACATTCAAGAAAATAGGCTTTATTGGATACCGCTGGTCATAAGACTAATCGATAATGACCACTAGAAAATGGATGCCTACCGGTAGAACTATTCCTTAAGAAGTGGTCACACCGTAAATGTGACTAATACGGATACTAGTATTGCATCTACTCATAATGATTCCATTACCTCATTGTTCGATATGAATGATTCTATTTCGATGTGGGTGTTCCAACTGCTGTTACTAACCAAATGGAACCCATTCTTGCATGGGATCCCAATTATCCGCTTATCCATTCTTGTCGTGTTCAACCGCAGATCGCTCAAATCGCTCGTGGTACCGGACTCAGTCGTCCAAGCATATGATCGAGACCGGTCACGCTCATGAACTTCGTGAGCAAATTCATCGGGATCGTTAGATTTGGTAATGATCATTTCGGTGCTATTATGGGTTATGGAGATTATGTTGTTGGTGATAGTGTCATCTCCGAGTGTATTATGTGGAAGGTTTAGGACATAACTGCTCTCTGTTGGTCAATTTCGTGACTCGATCTAGAAGTAGCCTTCGTAAAACATACCGCTTTGTTAGAGATCTTAATGGTAAGGAACTGCTGAAAGGAACTCGTGGCTCAAACCTTTACACTATATCTATCGATGACATGATGAGAGCTTCACCAATCGCTTGTTATCAAAGGCTTCAAAGACAAAGTCTTGGTTATGGCATCGTCGCCTCAATCACCGAACTTTGGCACCATCAACGATCTTTCCGTAAAGGACTTAGTTGTAGGTTTACCTAGACTAAAGTATGAAAAGGATCATCTTTGTTCAAGATGTCAATTGGGAAAAAGCAAGAAGTATGCCCATAAACCCAAACCTACTAACTCATCACGTAAGCTCTTCATATGATTCATATGGATTTATGTGGACCAATGAGGTGCGTAATATCTTTGGGAAGAAATATGTGTTAGTTGTGGTTGATGATTATTCTAGATTCACCGGGTCAAGTTCTTAAGGACAAAGGATGAAACTCCCGATATCATCATCAAACTCATCAAACAACCTGCAGTTAGACTAAACAAAACCGCCGTAATTATCGTAGCAGATAATGGAACCGAGTTTGTTAACAAACAACTTAGTGAATTCTATGAAAGCGTTGGAATCGACCATCAAAGAAGTGTTCCACGAACCCCTCAATGTAACGGTGTAGTTGAAAGACTAAATCGTACTCTTGTTGAAGCCGCTAGAACAATGCCGATTTACTCAAAGGTTCCAATGTTTCTCCTGGTCAAGCAATTGCCACCGCATGTTACACACAAAATCGCTCCACGATTCACACCATTCATGGAAAAACTCCATATGAACTTGTCCACAACAGAAACCCAATCTATCTTTCCTTCGTGTGTTTGGTGCCTTGTGCTATCCAACTAATGAGGGTCAAGACTTGGGCAAACTTAGAGCTAAAGTCGACATTGGAGTATTTGTAGGATATGCACCAAACAAAAGGGATATCGAATCTACAACAAAAGAACCCGAAATATCATGGAAACAATTCACGTTACGCTTGATGAGTCGACCGGTCAAATGGCTCTCGGACACCAACTCAGACCATAATTCATAACAAATTTATTGGGTCATCCTTGTTCCAAACTCCTATCAAGAAACACCATATGTACCTCCATCAAGATGATGTAAAGAAATTGTTTGATCCAATGTTTGATGAACTGTATGAGTCCACTACTAATGAAGTGTTGATCCCTACAACAGAGGATGCTCGATTCCGATGAATGAAGTCAATCCATCGTTTCAATATCTCGTAAGTCAAGAAGCACCTCATCGATCCTTCGCCTCATCAACAAATCATCATTCTTCAAATGTACATCATGGAAATGTTTCGCATCAATGATGAAGTTAATCCCTTTGCGACTCTCAAGATGCCCCTTTGAAAACATATTTGCTACTCCCGAATCATCGCAGAACCATCTTCTTGTGAGACATCGACTCGCCTACCTCGGTTCCTCAACAAATACCACATGAACACCTCGTAAAATGGACTCACGATCATCCATTAGACAACATCATTGGTAATCCTCTCGCCCCAGATCAACCCGGAAGCAACTCGCAACCGATGCCTTATGGTGCTTCTTCAACTCCGCACTATCTAAGATCGAACCAAAAGACGTTAAAACCGCCATGAATGAAGATAGTCGGTTCAATGCTATGCAAGATGAAATTCATGAGTTTGATCGTCTTGATGTATGGGAGTTAGTACCGCTCCAGATCGTGCTATGATTATAGCTCTAAAATGGATCTTCAAAGTAAAACTTGATGAGCATGGTGATGTGTTGAAGAACAAGGCTCGATTAGTTGCTAAAGGATATCGTCAAGAGGAGGGTATAGACTTTGAAGAATCTTTTGCTCCAGCTTGCTCGAATCGAGGCCATCGAATCTTTCTCGCTAATGTCGCTAGCAAGAACATGGTGGTTTATCGATGGATGTAAAGACCGCATTTCTAAACGGAGATCTTAAAGAAGTCGCTCACGCCACCCAACTGAAGGATTTGTGAATCAAGAGCATCCTACTCACGCTTATCGTTTGAAGAAGGCTCTTTACGGTTTAAAGCAAGCTCCAAGGGCTTGGTATGATACACTCTCAAAGTTTCTTCTTTCAACCGGATTCAAGAAAGGAGCAGCTGATCCTACATTGTTCACCGTGAAGTCAGCAAACATTTAACTCATGTTCAAATTTATGTTGATGATATTATTTTTGCCTCGACCGACCCAATGGAATGTGATCGTTTTCAAATGAAATGAGTTCAAAGTTTCAAATGTCAATGATGGGACAAATGTCATTTTCTTGGGATTACAAATTTCACAAAGTCCCGAGGCATTTTCATAAATCAATCTAAATATGCAATGAAATTTAAAGAAATTTGGATTTGATTCAAGTGACCTGCTGACACTCCCATGATCGACCGAACCAAACTAGATGAGGACCTCTCGTGGATCATGATTGACCAAACGAAGTATAGGAGTATGATTGGATCCCGATGTATCTCAACGCTAGTAGACCAGACATCTTGTTCTCTCAGATGCATGTGTGCTAGATACCGTGCTAAGCCTACTAAAAGCACCTTGAAGCGCTTAAACGGGTCTTTCGGTATCTCCAAGGAACCATCAATATGGGACTATGGTACCAAGGACACCGGTATGTCACTAACGGCCTATGCGATGCCGATCATGCAGTTGTCAAGATACACGTCAAGCACGTCTCGAGGTGCTCGATTTTTGGGTGATAAGCTTGTGAGTCGGTCTTCAAAGAAGCAAATGAGTACTTTATTTCTCTACAGAGGTGAATACATAGCCATGTCATCTTGTTGTGCTCAAATCTTATGGATGAGATCTCAATTATCCGACTATGGCTTTGAATTCAACAAAATCCTCTGCATCGTGATAATAAAAGTGCTATTGCTCTCATGCAACAACGCTCAACACTCAAGGGCAAAGCATATCGACATTCGACATCATTTCATCGGGAACAAGTGGAAAAAGGTGTGGTGGAACTATATTTTGTGAGGTCCGAATATCGCTTAGCGGACATCTTCACCAAAGCTCTTCCAAGAGAACGTTTTGAGTTTATTCTTCCACGCCTTGGCTTGAAAAGCCTTCAACCAGAACTCTCAAACGCCTTCGTGAGGAAGACGAGGAGTAAAGGTCTATCTTCATCTATCTCTTGTAAATATTTTTTAAAACAAAATACAAAATTATAAAACCTCTAAAATCAAATAGAAAATCATAAAACTTTCAAAATCCATAAAATCTAAAAATTCAAAAATCGTCAAAAAAAAAAAAAAAAAAAATATATTGTCATTTGTGTCTTGTTTTTCTTGGTTCGAAAATATCTACGGTCTTTGTCTTTGTCATTCAAAGAATGACACGGACTTTAGATGTTTGTTCAATTTTATTTTAAAAAAAAAAAAAAAAAAAAAAAAAAAATCAAAAATCAAAAAATATTTTTGGGAGAAAGAGAAACAATGGTTTATTGTCATCTTCGTGCAATAACCCGTTTTAAAGAAAGAACAGAGCCATATCTTACCAAGTTTTCAAATCTTATGCTCGATTCTATAAACCCTATCTGCGAAAACTAAATGCTTTGAAAAATAACTCAATCTCTATTTTTGATAATCATCGGGACTTAAATCTATCTCTCAATCAACAACCTACGCTATTGATTGAGGGGAGAATGATTTCAATTAAATTAAAAAGTTATTTGGCATAAAAATTGTTTTCAAAAGATATACATGCATGTTTTATAAATGGAGTTTAAAGTCTTAAAATCCGATTCCTATCAGTTCAAACGCTTTCACAATCAAGTCACAATTCTCCTTAAAAGCTTTCAAATCAATTTAAATCTATACGAGATCACAAATTTCAAATGATTTGATAATTGTGATCGGGGGAGAATGTGTGATTTAAATTGGATCTAAACTAAATCGATCTTAAACCTTTGAAACGTGATCATTCATCCTAATGTGCAGGTTCCCTCTAGTATGTGCAAAACTCTTTTCAAACCTCGAGGCACATATTGAGGGAGAGCAAAATTCATGGAAACCTCATCTTTCCGAAATGCTTTACCCACTTGATCCGTTGAGGAAGTGATGTTGATATCTTTTAGAAAAAGGTAATCAAAAGAAGTTAAATTCTTTTCTTGCCTCCGTGTGCAAAACATTTTCAATACTTGATGCACATGTTGAGGGGAGTTCTCATTCTAAAATTATCAAAACAATTCAGTACAAAAGCTTTGATAATATATCACAAGTATCCGAATTGATTTTCAAATGGTTTTCAATTGGATCCAATGGCGTATGAACAATACCAAATTGACCTACCAACTTTACTTTATGTACGGTGATATAAGGATGATAAGGTTAGGTATTGGTTCCCATGATCCGCCGTAATCCGGAGGGATCTACCCAGGACAATCCACTAGTTAGTGTAGAAGTCCTTAGGTATGATGAAAAAGGAGAAATGTGAGATATGGGAAGAGTGCGGACTAAGACCGAGCTAGCATCGAATAAACCCAACAAGGTTCTAGCTATGAAGTCTCGGTAAGCAATCAAGGGGTTGAAGAATTAAAAAGAATTGAATGAGAAAGGGTGAAAACAAATAGCCTCCATTTATTCAACCTTAGGCGTAAACCGGGTTCACTTCATATGCTATCGATGGTAACATCGGTATTGAAGACAAGACGTCATGGACCCAAAGGACGATCGCACTTCAACTTTCCAAACCACTCGAGTTCCTCTTAAAAGGACTTGTTTCATTCTCACGGGGAACCAACATTATCTATCGATTTTCTCCTAGAGATGGTTGATATTGAAGAAGGAGACCCTCTCCCTAGTCTCCGTTATAGGATCCAAATGTGCACAAATTGAGTCTAGAGCCACGAGGTCATCAATAAATCTCATTAGGACACTTTCAATGAAGACTCTCTGTTTCACACAATGTGGAAAGAGAGATTATATCTTGAGTCCTACGCATTATCCTTGTGGTATTGCCAGAACATCTGAGTGATGTGTTTACATATTCACAATGAAGATGGAAAGCCTTTCGAGCCAACATCAAACAAGCTCTGGTAGGTGGCATGTGAGATCCATTATATGGATCAACCATGTGACAACCGAGCAGAAACAATGGGCGATTCAATTTCTTGAATCAATCTCGTTCAGTTAGGGATTGACGGATACCTTTGAAAACCGGTCTTTGTGCTTAAAACTCTTTTCTTTAGCACATCGATCGAGTACTCATTTGTCAAACCAAAAGGTATTTTTATGATTGATAATTGATTTTCAATAAAACCTTCGTTGTATTGCAAAAACAATTTATATTGAGCAATACACGATTGTTTTTCAAATCTCTTTTCATCAATCGATGGACTTAAAAATTATTTGGTTCACTCACTCCGTGTTGTCTTCTTTGAGACGTTCGGTTTGAGAACATTTAGAACAATTGCGAAACCCGTCAAGGAGATTCTTAGGAATCCTACCGATCACAGCAAGATTTATATCGATCAACGGGAACCGTGGGCCGTGTACCTCAATTCAACGAAGTGATCAAAGACACTTTCGTGCGATTTGTTGCTAGCTGTTGTATAGTGTACCGACGCTTGCAAAATGATCGAATGAAGCGGTCAATCCATAGCCGCATGCTCACTTAACACATTCAACTCAAAAGAAATCATGATTAGTGCATCAATGACTCGATATTTTCACTCCATGCTTCGCTCACGCCGCCAATATCGTGATTCAACAAATGCTTCCGCTACTCGATGAGAAGAATTCATGATCCGAATGTGAGCATGTCGGTCCCAAAGTCACAACACCACAATGGATGTCTCGTAGATTTTGATAGCCGATGATCTCCAAAGATGGCTCAAACTCATCATCACGTGGATCAAGAAAGACCTCCACTTGGAATAACCAAACATGCAATGTGAAGAATCAATGACTACGAGCTTATGAGCAAAGGACTACATCAAGAATGCAAGATCAACTGCTGATGTAATATCTATCGTATTCAATGTAATTTTGATGTAAAATTGAGGTGACCTCCTTGGGAGATTGTTAGGAATTAGAAATTCCGGTATTAAAGAGTCGGTCACCTCAAGTATATGTAATCGTTAGAAAGCTCGTAGTCGTAGTTCTTTAAGTTAAGTAGTATTTTAGTTAAGTAACACCGTGGAGGACGGACGGGTCTTTACCCATCGTATGCCCCGATCCATGCCCCAGTGTGGCGAATTATGTAAGACTATAAATACTCTCTACCTTCCAAGGTAGAGTTGGAGCTCATAATAATATCTTTCACTTTCTCTCACTAAGTTCCCTAAACCTCTAACTTCTCTCTAGAATTCCATCTTATACGCCACCTTGTGTTATGGTTTGATGCATGTGAAAAGTTATATCTTACAAATACAAAGGATTTTGGAACAAAAGAGATTGACTATTTTGGCTAGTAGCATCGATTGAAGAAGATGATGTCGCCATTGTTAACACGTTCGGAAGCTTCAACAATCTTGAAAGAACCGTTATAACAACCGATGATTCAACAAATTCGCCTTGAATAAGACACTTGAACTGAATCACTTTACCGTAATGTAGATGAAAAATTGATAGTTATTGATGAAAGAATTGTGATGAGAATGATAGAAATGATGGAGAAATGATGATTTGATAATGATCGGAAAAAGTTAGTTACGGTGGTTTATGGTGATCGGAAAAGTTAGTTACGGTGGTTGTAACGGTTGTAATCGATCAAGAACTCACATCGATCTCGATACCATGTTGACAAGAATGAGTAGAGAAACACACAGATTCACACACATGAAAATGATTCTCCTTATTACTTCAAAATGAAAGATACAAAGGTTTTATACAAATAAAACAGATGGGAGGAAGGAGAAAAGAATAATGAAAAGTTACAAAACAAACCCTACACTATTTCAATGTTCCAATATGAGTCCTTCAACTATTAACCAACCCCTCTTTTACAGTTGGTGATAACACCGGAAGGATGAATCCAACCAATGGCGATCCTTATGCTACTTAATTGGGGATCACAACAGACTTTTGTTATTGATCATGTTTTTGGAATCACTTAATCATATATAGTAATTAATAAGTTAAGACCTTTATCATAGAGATGTCGGAGATACGATATGTTTGACAACACTAAATAAAAAGTTATTGATTTAACATATCCGACCGGTGCAACCCATGAAATCATCTTTTGATTCAGACAACCGATCTTGCAATTTTCACCCTAGACACAGTCAGGTCACACTATTTTATTGGCACAATACTTTTAGTTTTTGTTTCTTATTTCTAAGGATGAGCAAAAGAACCAAAGAATCGAACCGAAATCGAGAACCGAATCGAAACCGAAAAGAACCGAACCAGATTTAGTAGTTTCTCAAAATCTATAAAACAGATTTGTGTTTATTTCATAACATGTCAACACACTGAGGTCGTATTATACAATATTGGTGCAATCAATGTCCCACATCGGAATGGAATACAAGGAATGTGTGTATATATAAAGAAGGTTTCTAACATCAAACAAGTGGGTTAGACAATATTTGGTGTCATATGTAACTAGACACGAACTGTCATTTTTTTTTTTGACGCAAGCAAACTATTGTATCTGCTCCTTCCTTCCTTAGATGTGTGTAAGATAATAGTAATGTAAGGTCTGCGGCCATAGTTGTGTATTTTGTTTTAGTAATAATGTAAAAATAATAATGTAAGGAATGTCAACCATGGTAGTATGGTACTGTAGTATCCTAGAGGTATCTAGGAATAGTATATGTTACTATTATATCTATTTTATCTGTATATAAATAGAGGCCTAGCCTCAAGTAATGAATGTGTGTTTTGTATGAGTTAAATCTTGTGTTTAAATTGAGAATCATAATTCTCTCTGATCTGTTGAAGCATTATCTTCTGAATAGCAGACGCATCTGTTGAAACGATTCTTTGATTCTGAATAGCAGATATCTATCCTTATTATCAATCATCAATCATTCATCACAATTCACAATTCATTACAAACCAAATTATATCGACATATGTAAGATATAACTTTTCACATACACATCAAACCATAACACAAAGTAGCATATAGATGGAATTCTAGAGAGAGAAAGTTAGAGGTTTAGGGAACTTTAGTGAGAGAAAGAAAAATCTTATTATGAGTTCCAACTCTCTACCTTGGGAGGTAGAGAGTATTTATAGTCTTACATAAACGCCACACAACGGTCATGGATCGTGCATACAGGTAAAGACCGTCTGTCCTCCACGGTGTTACTTAACTAAATACTACTTAACTTAAAATAACTACGACTACGAGCTTAACGATTACATATACTTGAGGTGACCGACTCTTTAATACCGGAATTTCTAATTCCTAACAATCTCCCTATGGAGGTCACCTCAATCATGTACCAAAATTACATTGAATACAAATAGATATTACATTAAAATTGTTCTTGTATTCTTGATGTAGTCCTTGTTCCTAAGCTCGTAGTCATTGATTCTTCACAATACATGTTTGTTTACTTGTGGAGGTCTTTACCGATCCACGTGATAATAATTTTGAGCCATCATTCGAGATCATCCGCTATCAAAATCTCGTGACATCCTTTGTGGTGTGGGTATTATGTGATGTTGTGACTTTAGGACCGACATGCTCACATTCGGATCATGATATCTTCTCATCGAGTTGCGGAAGCTTTAGTTGATTCATGATATTGGCGCAGAGTAGCGAAGCATGGAGTGAAAATATCGAGTCATTGATGCACTAATCATGATTTCTTTTGAGTTGAATGTGTTTAGTGAGCATGCGGCTATGGATTGACCGCTTCATTCGATCACCGCAACGTCGGGTGTACCGCACACAACAGCTAGTAATAAATCTCACGAAAGTGTCTTTGATCACTTTGTTGAATCGAGGTACACGACCCACGGTTCCCGCTGATCAAGACATGTATCGCCTGCGATCGTATAATTCAAGAATTTCCTTGATGTGGTTTCGCATTTGCTCTAATGTTCGAAACCGAACGCCTCAAAGAAGACAACACGGCTGAGTGAACCAAATAATTTTAAGTCCACCGATTTGATGAAAAGATATTTAAAAAACAATCGTATTGCTCAATAGAAATTGTTTTTGCAATACAACAAGGTTTTAATGAAAATAAATTATCAATCATAAAACACCTTTGATTTGAAATATCCGAACGGTCGATGTGCTAAAGAAAAGAGTTGTTAAGCACAAAGACCGGTTTTCAAAGGTATCCGTCAATCCTAACTCGAACTGTGATTGTTTCAAGAAATTGAATCGCCCCATTGTTTCATTCGCTTGTCACATGGTTGATCCATATAATAGATCTCACATGTCACCTACCAGAGCTTGTTTGATTTTGGCTCGTAAGGCTTTCCATCTTCATTGTGAGTGTGTAAACACATCACTCGGATGTTCCGCAATACCACAAGGATAATTGTAGGATCGTTATTTTATTGTGTTGATGATTCGGTGGTCTTGGATGATCAAAATACATGTTTGCCATAGTTAGAGAGTTAGTAGAGAGAGAGAGAGGTGTTCTTGCTAGAGGTTTACACAAATGAAAGGTTAGATTGAATTGAGCACCACCCTTCCATGGATGGAAGGGGTATTTATACTACACAATACACGACCTCCTATCGGCCGTGGATCGGGGATACGGTGGGTAAAGACCGTCCTTCCTCCACGGTGTTGCACTATACTATTCTACGCTACAAACTAACTAGTAAACTACTAAATAACGTAAACAAAGATATGTCTACGAGCTAACTTATGCTAGATAATATTAGGGGTGACCGACTCTTCACTATGGAATTTTCTAATTCCTAACAATCTCCCCCTAAGGGAGGTCACCCCATATTTTACATTTTGAATCCTAGCATTCTTTTCTTGACTTTGTTCTTGAGCTCGTAGACTTCAATTCTTCAATTCCTCAATTCCGCAATCTTTGTGCTTTTGTAGTGAAACTTTAAAGTCCGAGTGCATTGTACTTTCAGTGGAGGTCTTTGAACTGATCCACATCTTTGATGATCTTCGAGCTTTCTTTGAGATCATCACCACAAGAAATCTCTCCGATCATCCATAGTTGTGTTGCCTTCATGTGATGTTGTGACATTCGGACCGACATGCTCACACTTTTGAATCATGACATCTTTCCATCGTAGTAGCGGAAGCCTTCTTGGTTCATGATATTTGTAGCAATAAGCATAAGCATAGAATGAAATATCGAGCCGGTTATGTAGATATGCACCATCATGATTTCTTCAAATTATGTGGATTGTGAGCATGCGGCTTTGATTGACTCCTCAATTTCGATCACCGCAATCGTCGGGTGTACCGCATATGACGATTAGCAATAAAGCGCATAAAGTGTCTTTGATCACTTCGCTGAATTGAGGTACACGCCCACGGTTCCCCGCTGATCAAGACAAGCACCGCCTGTGATCGTAGGATTCCTAAGAATCTCCTTGACGAGGTTTCGCAATTGTTCTAGTGTTCTCAAACCGAACGCCTCAAAGAAGACAATACGGAGTGAGTGAACCAAATAATTGAGATTCATCGATTGATGAAAATGATTTGAAAACAATCGTATTGCTTGAAGAAAGAGTTTTGCAATACACGAAGGTTTTATGAGAAAGATTTTCAAACAAAATACTTTTGTATTAGAGAATGAGTACACATTCGACGTGCTAGTGAAAAGAAGAGATTCACATCGAACGGTTTTTCTAAAAGTATTTTCAATCGAGATACTTTTTGAATTTTGAAAACATAAGTACACATTCGACGTGCTAGAGAAAGAAAATTTGCACATCGAACGGTTTTTCCAAAAGTATTCGTCAATTCCATTCTGGACCAAGGTTGATTCAAGACCGAATCGCCCATTGTTTCTATCCAGCTTGTCACAAGTTTGATCTTACGAAGATCTCACATGTCACCCACCAAGAGCTTGTTTGATGTTGGCTCTAGAAGGATTTCCATCTTCATCGTGAATACTTTTACATACCACTCGGATGTTCGCAATACCACAAGGATAATGCGAGGACTCTTAATATATACTTACTTTCCACATTGTGTGAAACAGCAAGTCATCATTAATTTTGTGTCCTAACGAGATATTGTGGATGATCTCTTGGCTCTAGACTCAATCGTGCACATTTGGTTCCTCGTGTCGGAGACTAGGAGAGGTCTCCTTCTTCAATATCAACAATCTCTAAGAGAAAGTTGATAGATTATGTCGGTTCCCGTGAGAATGAAACAAGCCCTTTGAGAGGAACTTGAGTGGCTTGGGAAGTTGTAGTCAAAATGCATCTTCGGGTCCATGACGCCTTGTCTTCAATACCAGTGTTACCTTAGTAACAACCAAGAGTATATGTATTGAACCCGGTTTACTCTAAGGTTGAAATGATGGAGGCTAATTCTTTTCACCCTTTTTCACATTCATTTCTTTTTCATTCTTCAACCCCTTCTGCTTACCGAGACTTCATTACTAGAACCTTGTTGGGTTTATTCCAAGATTAGCTCTGTCTCACCGCACTCTTCCCATTTCTCATTTTCTCCTTTTTCAATATACCTAAGGACTCTACACTATCTAGTGGGTTGTCCTCGGTAGATCCCTCCGGTTCGGCGGATCGTGGGAACTAATACCTAACCTAACCATCCTTATAACACCATGCATAAAGTAAATTTGGCCTGGTTTAAAAACGCATCTAGTTTTAGGATAAATCCTCCTCCTCAACATGTGCATTGTGTATTTGAAATCGTTTGGCACATGGAGGCGTGGAGTGCCTTTGAAGGACTAAACCAATTCCATTAAAACAGATATGAGATTTAAATCACGATCTCTCCTTGATCAAAATTTCAAATCAATTAGAATTTTGGATCCCGATTGATTTAAATCATTTAGAAAGTTTGAGGAAAGACGTGGCAAGATTTAATTTTGAAAAATGAAAGATAAGGACCAGATTTAGACATTAAAGATTGTTAGTGTCGGTATGATTGTTTTAAGAGATCTTTTAGTAAAATAAAACAATTTCACAATCAAACAAGAACAGAAAAAATTTCATTTTGAAAGACCTTGATTCTAAAGAAAAATCATACCATGACATAACATTAAATCTTTAAATCGCCACATTTTAACGTACATAGCGGAACTTTTGAGAAGAAATATCATTTGAAAATAATTTATTTTAAATCACTCTCCCCCTCAATCCATGACAGAAGTCAATAATTGAGTGACTTACGTTTTGATAACAAGAAGTCCGGTGATTTTCAAAAATTTAGTCCAATATATTTTCAAAACAATATTTTCCATTTTTCAAAACAATTTACTCAAATTTATTCAAAATTGTTTAAAAATGGTATCCTGCACAAAGATACGTTAGTGGTCGAGAAGCTTCCGTTGTTGTTGCTGTAGGGTTTGGAAGAAAACCATTTGTCGATGCGGTGAGACTTCTTCTTACGTTGCATTTTGAATGCCAACCGAGGTCAAATTAAGCTCCGCTTCTTCAATCACTTAGAAGAAAACCGTCAACGATGCGTTGAGACCTCTTACGTTGCATTTCATGCCAACTCTCCATTGAAGTCCGATTAAGCTCCGTTTCTTCATTTGTCAACCCAAGATATAGTTACCCTTTCCTTTCGCATCCAATCATCTTCAATAGTGGGATCCGGATCGAACATTCTTATACCCAATATACCGCATACGTTAGTAAACACACATACTGAGATATATGGTGGTCGACATCACCCATAACAAAGAATCGACTAATTAAAGTCAATTCAACATAACAATCGGATCATATAAGGCATGGGGTTAATGTGTTAATCTAACTCTAATCATCTAAACCTAACAATCATATCCTAAATTCCTAGTCCTTCAACACAGTGCAAATATCATTTTAATTAAGCACGAGAATAATTAAGAAAGCTCGTTAGATGATATAGATTTGAAAACATTCTCCCTCAATCAATGACTCATTTTTGAAACATTTTAAAAGCGCAGAAGTCATTGATTGAGTTTGCAAATTAATCTGAAAACTCGATTCGATTGATTTACAAGCAACTCATTTACCACCATTTTGAAAACAACAAATATTTTTCTCAAGAATTTATAGACGGAAAATATTTGAGTAGGAACAAAGATCCTTCGACATACTTTCCTCATTTGTTTTAGGATAAGTGAACGAAATTTGTGAAAACGTTTAAGCGTAGCACTTTCCTTCCTTTTAAGAGCGGGTTGCTATCTCAAATAATAGCAAACCATTAATTGAAGCCCGGTTACGATGCGAAATAATCAGAAGCCATAGTTTTAAGCCCGGTTCTGATCTGAAATAAGCGTAAGCCATATTTTGAGACATGTTTTTGAAAAGAATATTTACACCTCTCGCTCGAACTTCATCTAAAGTCCCGTGCCATTATTGAATGACATTTCTAAGACCGTAGATGTTATCGATACCGAAGACATGTCTAGATAAAACAATATTTTGGTATTTTTAAGTTTTCGATTTTTATGGATTTTTGAAGGTTTTATATTTTTCTATTTTCTTTTGTTGGTTTTATATTTTTGTATTTGGTTTTTAATAAATATATACAAAGATAGAATAGATGATATAGTTAAAGAAGATGACGATACGAGTACCGAGATAAGGATATCAAGCAGCCCCGTTGTAGAAGATAGAAGTCATCATCTCTTAAACATTCACCACCAAAGCATTCGAGGCTCTTGAATCGAATAAAGAAATTGAACCATCCGAAAGTGAGACTTTGGCGCTTCCCCAAACCGAAAATCCTATAGCCGAGCAGATTCAAGCTCTATTTCAAGCTTGTTTTAGCGAGGTGCACATAGAAGCACACCATTATCATAAATCCCGCCGCTCCTTTCAAGAATAATCACCGTGATTCATCGCTCGAGGTTATATCATCAACAAGAAGAACGACATCGTATCATCCCACACATAAAACAATCTTCTCAAATTTCCTTTTCAACCGACGTCTCAAGCGATCCATTCCAAAAGGTGTCAAGAGAACAATTCCCCTAGTAGTTGAATTAATGCAACCGTCTCTTTGTATAATGCTCAAGAACTCTCCCGAATACACATCATGAGGGTAATGAAGAACAACTCCCCAATGTTCACATCTTTCGTCCCGATGAATGTGTATGAAGCTCAAGAACCCAAGTACACCAATATCCAAGAACTCTCCGAATACACATCATGCCGGAAGGAAAACACCTCCCAATGTTTGTGGTAAACAATGGCTTTTTCTCGATGATCGTGTATGAAGCTCAGGACCAAGTACACACATTCCCCAAAAGAGAACAACCGATAACATTGAAGAAGCGGCCGAATCATCGATTATCTCTGCGGGTGACAATCTCTGCGGATGTCAACACCGAATAAGTGATTATATCTCCGAATCATGATTAAGCCCTCAAGTAAAACAATTGAGCATCCCCAATGTACACAATTTTCTCTCCCGATGATTGCGATAACATCGAGATCATCACACACCAATGTACCTCTTATATCTTCGTAAACATTCTCTAACATCTCTTCCCCACATAGTTGAAATAAGAACACTAAACGCTTTGATAAGTAAAACCTTGAGTTTCTCTGCGGTCATGACATTTGTTTTCCGGGATAACTTCAATCACTTAGAAGTATTAAGTCCATCAAGTTTACTCGCCATGAGTCAAACCTTGAGTTTCTCTGCTGTAATAACATTTGTCTTCCGGGATATCTTCAATTACTTAGAAGTATTAAGTTCATCAAGTTTACTCGCGTTTAGATGCTTGTCTCCTTCCCCTTGCTGGTTTTGATACTTGTAATCGACAACTCATTGTAAGCCCGTGTACTAGAAATCATTTGAGAAGAACATCATTAGCTCATATGTATCCGTGAGAATCAACTTGTTGCGGAATGTGAGCAAGTCTAATTGGGATTAAATTGACATATCACTCTCCCCAATTAGTGCTCTCCCTAAACCGACAACTGCTTGATAAATGCCATGAATTAAGAAGAAGTCTTTAGATCATTAAATGCAACACGTCTTTAGTCTTCTAACATGTAGCACAATATGTAGAACCGACTGTAGATTCGACCTTCTTCAAGATTGTCCATTTGAGGAATAGAAAGTTAACATCTTCAACTTACCAAAAACAAGAACATCACCAAAAAGCATCCCAATCAACTTACATCTTGCAAATCCCCTTAACTAAAATCCCTCCCAATCAAACAAGAACAGAAAGATGTTCATCAAGGAAATCGACAATCGGGCGCAACGAACACACGAAATGGTAACACCAAGCAAACAATCACATCAAACAAGAATGAAGGTTGTTCGAATCATCATGTTGATGTGCACGTGAAGCATTAACCGGAAGCACTTTGTCAATAAACTCATATCACCTGTGAAGATGTCAACTAACGGCTCATAGAAGAAACTCCATGTAACGATGACCCGATAAGAAGAAGATCGGTTCTTACATGAGTTTGGAGCCGTTGACCATTTATTCTCGTAAATCAATCAACCATGCGGTAATTTCACACTTCTTCTCCCCTCAAGAATTGCATACGGAGATGCCATTCTTGACTAAATAAGTGAAAATCATCCGAATGTTCCATTCACACTTTCTCCATAAAATTAGCACATGATGTCGCCATCTTCATTATAATTGAGCAAGTGGAATGAGAAAACAATCAGTGGTAGCCCGGTTCACTTGATGATCAAGCGCATGGAAAAGTATGAAGCATGTTGATGAGAATGGTCATAATAAGAAGATTTCTCTTCTTGAAGATAAAGCGCATGAAGCGTACACTTTTCTTTTCTTTAGAGAACGAAGCTCGAATCGATGTGAGCAGACGTCATAATCTCTCTTTACGGCTCTCTTAGCAAAACATGCAATCATTCCCATTATCATTATGTAGGCTATTTGTCGTGACGGTGATGAGAAAACCCAATATGATGAATTTGACCACAAGTAAACTAACCCGAACTCGTGACTTAAACTTGCACATATGTAACAAAGAGCGGTGCAGAATTCATGCTCCATTGAATCTCTTAAGTACTCTATACTCTTCAACCAACCAACCATCAAGTAATAGACATACATTACCTCTTGAAAATCCACAATTGAATGTGACCCCGAGCACTACAACGTAACTCCTTTAAGTGATAGTTATTTTGAGGTGATAAGAGCCCAATTCCCCAAGTGGTAAAGAAGAGGTAAAGTCACCCAAAATAACTAGATTTCCAAGTCTTCGTTTTTTATAGTAAGCTCGAACAAGGATCATGAAGAATCTTCATCCATCCATCCCCGATACCTTCAGATACTAAGTACACTCGCCCGTGATAATTCACTTCAACCTCAAATAAATAATACTGAATTAACGCCGATGTCACATCTTCTGAGCTGCTCAAATCTAGCCTTCTTTGACATTTAAATAAACTTTGAAAATGGTTTCATCCCGACCATGGTTAAAAGCACGTAACCCCGTAAAACCATATAATAACCAAACTGCCATGAAGACAACCCAAACACACACCCAATTCATGAAGTACACCCTTTTATCCCTTCTTGAAAGTAAAGCGTAGCACCGCATCGGATAAGATCTCGAAATACACTTTCCTTTTCTCCAGGATGGTTCCATCATTACGGGATTTTACAACTCTATGGTTTAAACCGAAAAATAGGTTCTTTCGCGGGATTTTACAAAATCAAGACAAAACCGTAAACAATTTCAGCTTGAATGTATTATAGCCATTTTGGTTTCGGTGAATAACTGTTTTAGGGGAACATGCAGCGGTTCATCAACGGACATAATCCAACATCATCAACCATCCAATTAACACTTTGGTAAACACATCATTCACGCATTCAGCCGGCTTCGCTATTGTGACCACATGGAGAAGTAAACCCGATATACCAAACTTGATCATGAAGTAGAATTCCGGATTTGTTACTTAACCTTGTACTAATCCTTGTTGTGTACCCAATGTACAAAACCTCTTGACTTTCTCAATCGGGTGAGACATCAAGTGATAATTACGTTGTGGGTTAAGCGAGAAAGAATCACACACGTAACTAATAGCCAAGTCTTTATCACCCTCAATAAGCGCCCAAACAAGTCATCTTGGCGGAAGGGTAGAAAGAAAGAAGACGAAAGAAGTAAACGTGCCGAAAAACCTCACTTCAAATCCAAATAAGAAATACCGTCCAAACAACCCCGTAGTCAACATTTATAATAACAATTCAAGCCGTGGCGAGTACCCTTGTAAAGATGTATAAGCCAAAGTGTCAAATCGAATAAATCAACAAATTTTATCATCAACCCAAATCTCATTATCAAAATCATCATTCAATAATTATAGGCCTCAAAGTTCATGTAACCAACTCACGAATAACATATGGCTCGTGTACATCACATCCCATATACCCACGAAAAAATCGAAACACGAGGCCTATAATCAATTCAGATCTCACCCAACAATGTAAAATACATCAAAACCCATCATTCATCCATAAATCATGTTCGCCCATAACATCGATCCAAATCCAAGTTGTTAACACAATTCACCAAAAGTCCACTTCTAATATATAATAAGTGAGTTTTGAAGCCCATATTCAAAATTGGAATACCCGATCCAATTAAGACTCCTCAAACCCTAAATTTTCGGGCAATATAAAAACACTCTAAACACACACTTGCCCTAAACCTATTCACATAACATACTCCTGCGCCCCCATCTCTGTGACTCTCCTGTCACCAAACCCTAAAACTCCTCAGCTCAAGTAAATCCGCCTCCTTCTAAAATTCGTTACTCAAATCAGCTTCAAACCTTGAAGACTCACAAACGAAACTAACATCATTCACACCAATCGGATTCTTGGACCAGGACACCTTCATATGATTCTTGTATGCGCCACAGATATGGCAAGAGGTCGACATCTAAGCCACAGGGATGGCTTTGAAAGCTCGACACAAAGGTAGGTTTAACATTAATTGTATTGAGTCATCAAACGAAATAAAGAGATAGAGACTAACGAACTTGTTAATTCTCTATCCTTTTTTAATTCGAACATTTTAACATCATGTGAGTTGATTCCATTTTTATTATACATATAACGACACAAGGAAATGATTCAACAAATTTGTTGCACTGATTTCTTTGAGGTCGAAAATAACGAAGAGCTCAAGATCGATGATGTGTTAGGTTCATAAAATCTTTTAAAGGTTTATGCTTGATGAACCACAACTGAGATCTTCTAATCATTGATATTCGAGTCATGTATGGGATCTGTGATGATTAACTCTATTCGTGATTTAGACCCTCAAGGTCTTGATGTATTTGATGAGTACCACGAAAATAGATACCTGAGATCGATGGGTAACATTCATTTCGGTTTTCATTAGTGTTTCAGGATCTGTGATGTTAAATACTTCGAATCTCATGACTTTTGGTCTTGATAGAACATTTGTGTGCCACGAGTAATTAAAGCTGAGATCCTTTGTCATTTTACTTTCTTGTTCGAGTATTGATTGAGTGAAATAGATGATGGAGGATAGGTCTAGGATAGTATGAAGTTGGATGAATGGTAGTTGATATGTTGGTAATGGTTGTGGTTGTGTCATCAAACATTGGTCTTGTATTCTCATTCTACATTTGCTCAAAACCATTTAACACAACTCGCCACGACTAGCTCGCCAAGGCCAAGTCGCCACGGCTAACTCGCCAAGGCCAAGTCGCCACGGCTAACTCGCCAAGGCCAAGTCGCCACGGCTAACTTCGCCAAGGCCAAGTCGCCACGGCTAACTCGCCAAGGCAAGTCGCCACGGCTAACTCGCCAAGGCCGATTCGCCACGGCTAACTCGCCAAGGCCAAGTCGCCATGGCTAACTCGCCCACGATTGTTGACTCAATAGTCAACAACTCGTTACCGGTACAAATCGCCATAAAATTTGGTACACAAGTCGCTACATAGATACTTTGAATCGGACAAATATTGACTAGTCGCTAACTTGCAATTTGACATTTTCGATGAGTTTTCCGGCCATATTCGACCATGTTCATAAAGACCCGAAAAACTTGCAAAGAAAGATGCACCATTTGACCCATTATGACCACAACAATGACCAGATATTCAAAACAGACCATGACTAAGTCACTAATAAGAACAATGACCACAAGTCGTTATCAAGAAAAAGTATGTTAAAAACAGTTTCAGCTTAAAAACCTGCTTAAGTAAGATAAAGATACCAAAAGGTTTATCAAAACAGTTTAACCATGTTGTACCAGCAGATTCATGACAGAAACCGTTTATGACAACCTTGAAACAGTCAACAGATTCATAACCCCAACATAACTTGCATCAACCCACGAATCAAAACACATAACAAAGAGCCAACCCATCCAATAAACCATAAAACCACATACAACTAATCGTAAAGACCATACAAATCACCAAACAATATAACCACGGCTCGGTACCAATTGTAGGATCGTTATTTTATTGTGTTGATGATTCGGGTGGTCTTGGATGATCAAAATACATGTTTGCCATAGTTAGAGAGTTAGTAGAGAGAGAGAGTGTTCTTGCTAGAGGTTTACACAAATGAAAGGTTAGATTGAATTGAGCACCACCCTTCCATGGATGGAAGGGTATTTATACTACACAATACACGACCTCCTATCGGCCTGTGGATCAGGGATACAGTGGGTAAAGACCCGTCCTTCCTCCACGGTGTTGCACTATACTATTCTACGCTACAAACTGACTAGTAAACTACTAAATAACGTAAACAAAGATATGTCTACGAGCTAACTTATGCTAGATAATATTAGGGGTGACCGACTCTTCACTATGGAATTTTCTAATTCCTAACAATAATGCGTAGGACTCAAGATATAATCTCTCTTCCACATTGTGTGAAGCAGAGAGTCTTCATTGAAAGTGTCCTAATGAGATTTATTGATGATCTCGTGGCTCTAGACTCAATTTGTGCATATTTGGATCCTATGCCGAGACTAGGGAGAGGGTCTCCTTCTTCAATATCAACAATCTCTAAGAGAAAGTCGATAGATAATGTCGGTTCTCCGTGAGAATGAAACAAGTCCTTTTAAGAGGAACTTGAGTGGTTTGGAAAGTTGAAGTGCAAGGTCGTCACCGGGTCCATGACGCCTTGTCTTCAATACCGATGTTACCATCGTTAGCATATGAAGTGAACCCGGTTTCACCTAAGGTTGAATAAATGGAGGGCTATTTGTTTTCACCCTTTTCTCATTCAATTCTTTTAATTCTTCAACCACTTCAGTGCTTACCGAGACTTCATAACTAGAACCTTGTTGGGTTTATTCCAGATTAGCTCGGCCTTAGTCCGCACTCTTCCTTATCTCATTTTTCTCCTTTATCATCATACCTAAGGACTTCTACACTAACTAGTGGATTGTCCCTGGTAGATCCCTCCGGTTCAGCGGATCATGGGAACCAATACCTAACCTTATCATCCTTATATCACCGTACATTAAAGTAAAGTTGGTCGGTCTATTTGGTATTGTTCATCCGCCATTGGATCCAATAGAAACCATTTGAAATCAATTCGTATACTTGTGATATATTATCAAAGCATTTTGTACCGAATTGTTTTTGATATTTCTAGAACGAGAACTCCCCTCAACATGTGCATCACGTATTTGAAAATGTTTCGCACGGAGGCAAGAGAAAGAGTTAACTTCTTTGATTACCATTTTCTAAAAGATATCAACATCACTTCCACATCAAATCAAGTAGGTATAGCATTTCCGGGAAGGATGAGGTTTCCATAAATTGCTCCCCTCAATATGTGCCTCGAGGTTTGAAAAGAGTTTTGCACATACTAGAGGAACTTGCACATTGAGAAAAGTTGATCACATTTCGATCATAGGTTTAAGATAGATGCTCCCCTCAACATGTGCATGGAAAATTTGAAATCGTTTGTCACATGTGGGAGGATAGCATGTACATCCTTATAAAACCATTTACCTAATTATCGTTTAAATCCGCTTTAAATCACACATTCTCCCCGATCACAATTATCAAATCATTTGAGATTTGTGATCTCTTATTGATTTAAATTGATTTTGAAAGCTTTTAAGGAGAATTGTGACTTGATTATGAAAGCGTTTGAACTCGATTTGATCGGATTTTAAGACTTTAAACCCATTGATAAAACATGCATGTACATCTTTTGAAAACAATTTAATGTCAAATAACTTTTAATTTAATTGAAATCATTCTCCCTCAATCAATGACATAGGTTGTTGATTGAGAGATAGAGATTTTGACAAATAGGTCCGATGATTATCAAAATAGAGATCGAGTTATTTTCAAAGCATTTAGTTTTCAGATAAATGTTTATAGAATCGAGCATGGAATTTTGAAAACATGATAAAACATGGCTCGTTCTTTCTTTAAAACCGGTTATTGCACGAAGATGACAATAAACCATTTTTTCTCTTTCTCTCAATTTTTTTTTTTTTTTTTTTTTTTTTTTTTTTTTTAAGAATTCGAACAACATCTAAAGTCCCGTATCATTCTTTGAATGACAACATCAAGACCGTAGATATTATTGAATCGAGAGGAACATGACAAATGACAATATTTTTTGAAGATTTTTGAATTTTTCAAATTTTATGGATTTTGAAAGTTTTATATTTTTCTATTTGATTTTCGAATAAATATTTACAAGAGATAGATGAAGATAGACCTTTACTCCTCGCCTTCCTCCCGAAGACGTTTGAGAGTTTCTGGTTGAAGGCTTCTCAAACCAAGACGTGGAAGAATAAACTCAAAACGTTCTCTTGGAAGAGCTTTGGTGAAGATGTCCGCTAACCGATATTCGGACTCACAAAATATAGTTCCACCACACCTTTTTCCACTTGTTCCCGATGAAATGATGTCGAATGTCGATATGCTTTGCTCTTGAGTGTTGAACGTTGTTGCATGAGAGAGCAATAGCACTTTTATTATCACAAGACAGGGATTTTGTTGAATTCAAAGCCATAGTCGATAATTGAGATCTCATCCATAAGATTTGAGCACAACAAGATGACATGGCTAAGTATTCAACCTCTGTAGAGGAAATAGAAGTACTCATTTGCTTCTTTGAAGACCAGCTCACAAGCTTATCACCCAAAAACCGAGCACCTCCGGATGTACTTCGACGTGTATCTTGACAACCTGCATGATCAAGATCAGATAGGCCGTTAGTGACATACCGGTGTCCTTGGTACCATAGTCCCATATTGATGGTTCCTTGAGATACCGAAGACCCGTTAATCGCTTAAGGTGCTTTTTAGTAGGCTTAGCCGGTATCTAGCACACATGCAAACAATGAACAAGATGTCGGTCTACTAGCGAGTGAGATACATCGAGGATCCAATCATACTACGATATTTCGTTTGGTCAATCATGATCCCCGAGTGGTCCTCATCTAGTTTGGTTCGATCAATCATGGGGTGTCAACGTGGTCACTTGAATCAAATCCAAATTTCTTTAAAATCTCATTGCATATTTAGATTGATTTATGAAAATGCCTCCGGACTTTGTGAAATTTGTAATCCCAAGAAAAATGACATATGTCCCATCATTGACATTTGAAACTTTGAACTCATTTCATTAGAAAACTATCACATTCCATTGGGTCACCGAGGCAAAATAATATCATCAACATAAATTTGAACATGAGTTAAATGTTTGCTGACCACTCGTGAACAATGTAGGATCAATCGCCTTTGTCAATCCGTTGATAGAAGAAACTTTGACAAAGGTATCATACCATGCCCTGGAGCTTGCTTTAAACCGTAAAGAGCCTTCTTCGACGATAAACGCGAGTAGGATGCTCTTGATTCACAAATCCTTCAGTTGGTCGACGAGACGACTTCTTTAAGATCTCCGCTCGTAAATGCCGCCTTCACATCCATCCGATAAACTACCATGTTCTTACTTGCAGCGTTAGCTGAAAGATTCGATTGCCTCGATTTGAGCAACTGGAGCAAAAGATTCTTCAAAGTCTATACCCTCCTCTTGACGATATCCTTTAGCAACTAATCGAGCCTTGTTCTTCAACACATCACCATGCTCATCAAGTTTCACTTTGAAGATCCATTTAAGGGCTATAATCATATACACGGATCTGAGCAGTACTAACTCCCATATATCAAGTCGATCAAACTCATGAATTTCATCTTGCATGGCATTGAACCAAATTGTCTTCATTCATGGCGGTTTTAACATCTTTTGGTTCGATCTTAGATAGTATGGAGTCAAGAAACACCATAAGGCATCGGTTGCAAGTTGTTTCGTGTTGATACAGTGACGAGAGGGATTTCCAATGATGTTGTCTAAGGGGTGATCGTGAGTCCATTTTCCGAGGTGTTCATGTGGCGCTTGTTGAGGAACCGAGGTAGCCGAGTCGATGTCTCCCGAAGAAGATGGTTCGATGATGATTCGTGAGTAGCAAATATGTTTTCAAATGGAGCATCTTCGAGAGTCGCAAAGGGATTAACTTCATCATTGATTCCGTAAACATTTTCATGATGTACATTTGAAGAATGATGATTTGTTGATGAGATCAAGGATCGCAATGGTGCTTCATGACTTAAAGATATTGAGACCGAGGAATTGACTTCATTCATCGGAATATGAGCATCCTCTCTGCTAGGGAATCATTACTTCATTAGTAATTGAATCATACAGCCATCAAACATAGGATCAAACAATTTCTTTACATCATCTTCGTAAGGAGGTACATATGGAGTTTCTTGAGTAGAGTTAGGAACAAGAGATGAACCAATGGGACTGTCTTGAAGTGCGGGTCCGAAATGGAGTGTCTGAGAGCCATTTGACCGTCACCATCAAACGTAACGTGAATTGTTTCCATGATATTTCGGTCCTTTTGTTGTAGATTCGGTATCCCTTTTTGTTTGTGCGTATCCTACAAATACTCCAATGTCGCCTTTAGCCCTAAGTTTCCTAAGTCTTGACCTCATTTGTTGGATAGCACAATGCACCAAACACACAAAGGAAAGAGAGATTAGGTTTTCTCGCTGTGGACAAGTTCATATGGAGTTTTTCCATGTACAAGGTGGATTAGGGAACGATTTTGTGTATAGCATGCGATGGCGATTGCTTCAAATTTGTAGAAACATTGGAACTTTGAGTAAATCAACATTGTTCTAGCGGCTTCAACCGTAGTCCGATTTCGCCTTTCAACTACACCGCTCGCTGAGGAGTTCGTGGTACACTTCTTTGATGACCGATTCCAATGCTTTCATAGAATTCATTAAGTTGTTTGTTGACAAACTCGGCCCATTGTCTGCTCGACAATTCGACGGTTTTGTTAAGTCGAACTCGCAAATGCTTGATGAGTTTGATGATGATATCGAGTTTCATCCTTTGTCCTTAAGAACTTGACCCGTGTGAATCTAGAGTAATCATCAACCACAACTAACACATATTTCTTCCCAAAGATATTTCGCACCTCATAGGTCCACATAAACCATATGAATCATATGAAGAACTTCGTGACATAGTTAGTAGGTTTGGGTTTATGGGCATACTTGCTTTTACCCAATTGACATGTCGAGCAGAGATGATCCTTTTCATACTTTAGTCTAGGTAAACCTACCACTAAGTCCTTTCTCGAAAGATCGCTGATGGTGCCGAAGTTCAAGTGATTGAGACGACGATGCCATAACCATGACTTTGTTTTGAAGCCTTTGATAACAAGCATGGAGAAGCCCTCATCATGTCATCAATAGAGATGGTATAAAGATTTGACCCACGAGTTCCTTTTAACAGCCTTACCATTAAGATCTCTAACAAAGTGTATGTTTTCTCAAGGCAACTTCTAGATCGTAATCACGAATTGACCAACAGAGAACAGATAATGACCTAAACCTTCCACATAATACACTCTAGAGATGACACTATCACCAACAACATAATCTCCATAACCCATAATAGCACCAAATGATCATTACCAAATCTAATAGCCCCGATGAATTTGCTCACGAAGTTCATGAGTCACGACCGTCTCCAAATATATGCTTGGAACAACTGAGTCCGTGTACCACGTAATCGATTTGAACGATCCGCAGTTGAACACGCACAAAAATGGATAATCGGATAATTGGGATCCCCATGCAAGAATGGGTTCCATTTGGTTAGTAACAATGTTTGGAACACCCACATCGTAAATAGAGGCATTAATATCGAAAGTGAGGCAATGGAATCGTTGTGAATAGATGCAGATTAGTGTCAATATTAGCCTGCTCACGCGGTGATCACTTCTTGGGATAGTTCTACCAAGAGGCATCCATTTTCTAGTGGGCATTGTCCGATTAGTCTTAAGACCAACAGTGTCCAATAAAAGCCTATTTTGTCAATGTTCTTCCGTGGGTTTTCATTGTTTTCTAACTTTCTTTCGCTTTTTGTCTTTTAGCCTTCTTAGTATGAATTTCGCATTAACAATATTAATCGGACAATTAACACCATTAGGCGTAACAAGAACACCACATTCATGATTAGAAACAATTCAAGGTACATCGCACAAGGTTTGCAAATAGTATCGAATTTAATTAATTACAAGACGCCTATGGCTAATACTAGAATCAACATGATTCGCTTTATTCAATTCAAGCTTAAAGTTCCTAGATTGTTCTTCTACTCTTCCAAAGGCACATTCTTAGCTTGAGAGGTCCTATCATTCCTTGTATTGTTTTGAGACTTTGACCTGCTCCATTTAGTGTCACCGATTACTCTGTAGAGGAATGGGAACATTAGTTGGTTTAACTACTTTGCATCACCGCTTAGATGTACCGGGTCCGAACTACATGCAGTACACTTAGGTTCACTTTCATAAAACTAGAGGCACTGTGATTTGTACTCCTAGAAGGCACACTTGAGTTCTCTTTCTTAGCATTGACGGATCCGGAATCGAAATGCTTAAAAGCACACCACCGCTCGATTTCAAAACATTGGGAATCGAATGCATATCATACTTAGCTTTAGGCATTGAGCATGGAATCAAAGGATTAACTCTCTCACCTAATGACTTTGGGCATATTGTGATCAAGCATTCTAAGATTTCTTGAGATCGTTTGGCATATAAGCAAGCATGTCCAATTGCATTATCATGAGGTTTCTCTAGCTTATCCTCTTCAACAATCTCACGCAGACATTCTAGGCAATCCTTAAGGGATGAGAAGTATGTTTGAATGGCAAGTTTGTTGTTCCTTAGATGAGGAGGAACATATGTCACAGATAAAGCATATTTATTACAAGAGGGAACCTTAGATACAACATTCTCCCCATTAGTCATTGGCATTTTCCCTTTTACCTGACTCTTCAGATTCTCAATTTCCTTTTGCAATGATGCTATTTGATCGTTATTTTTGTTACGAGTGACTTTAATTGATTCAAATAACTCATTGAAATGACGTTTAACCTTTTCATTTTCTTCTAGAAAACTTTCATTTTCCTTTTGTAAAGCATTTACTAAGTTTTGAAGATGAAACGCTTGAGAATTTCGAGAATCTAAAGGAGGAGGCATATGGGAGCCTGTCATATTGTTCGCTTGACCTTTTAATTGAGAGATCCGGGCTTTCAATTTTTCGATCGTGTTGCACCGAGCTTGAATCTGCTCATCACGTTTGTTAATTGAAACATCGCATCAAACTCGAGCATCCAAGATGTCTTGATATTTGAAGTTTTGACATTTTCTTTGAGATGTTGATATTTTAGTTGTAAATTAAAATACTCAACTTCTAGTTTAGAAAAATGTTTAACCAAAGTGTCGTGATCATCCAGTTCAATTTTCTCGCTTAGTTTGGAATTAGTTTTTCAAGCTCAATGACACGATCATGGAGACTTTCGGGCAATGATAGTTCATGAAATTTGGAAGCATTAATAGAGCAATTTGAAGCGTTGAAAAAATATCTTGAGCAACACATTCAAGAATAAGAGTCTCATTTAATGTATGCAAGTTCTTCCTCTCAATCTCATTATATTTTAGTGCGCTCATAGTCACTAACTTCACCTACCATTGCATCAAATTCCTTTTCCATTCCCTTGATATCGCTTTCAATTCCCTTTTAAGACTCTCAAAGTTATCTTCGAAGCTTAAAGAAAGGCATGACCTCGCTTAAATAACATTCTTTCATTTGCTCAAAACCCCTTTCTCCTTCATATACCAATGGGTGTGATCCTTTTCTTGCAAGTTTTCTCAAAATCAACAAACAGTTGAAATATGACATATTGACTAATTAAGGTCTTGCTTTTAGTGGCAATTTTTCTAGGAACTAGATGCATTGTGTATAAGGAGGATACTCAACGCTCTAGGCATTTTCCATAAAGGGGTTTGTTTCAATAATATTTTCATTTTCGCCTTTTCTAAATCCTTTTCCGTAAAATTTGTTCGGGAGTTAGCAATGTTCGAGGCTTGAACATGTTCAAGGAAACCGCTTTCCTTCTTGTAGTCATGGGGAGTGATGACAATTTTTTCTCTTTGCATTTCGGGTCATCTAGTTTTTGTTCATCCTTTCCTAGTGACTTCATCGATTTCTTATCTTCCTCAAGGCACTCAACGCAACTAGATTTCCGCTTAGGCTTAATAATTTCATTACCATCATAAAGCACCTTATGAGCATTTCTAGCCTTTTAATTACCTCGATTTGGTTCCTCAACAAGGGAATGCTATGCTTATCGCTAAGACTCGATGTTTAGTGACCATGTGAGCAATCTGAATGGTGTTTCCTTGTATGTACAACTTGTTCTCAAGTTTGTTTTTCAAAGTTTTGATTAGAAAAATCTCTCAAGAGTTTTGATTCCTTTGCATTAAATTCTTGCTTAAGCATTTTCACATTTTCTTGAAGTTCTTGTTTTGTTTAATTGTTTTAGAAAGTTTTTCTTGCAAGGAATTTAATTCTTGTTTCAATACTTCTTCTAAACTTACTTTTCTAATTATCGTACATACTTGGTCATCCATTTCGCCACGCAGTGGTCAACTCAAACTTAGCACGTTGTTCATAGATAGCAACACGCTCTTTATAGGCATTTAGTTCGTAAATTACTGCACTCATCAGGGGCATATGCGGTGTATTCATCTAAAACATAGTCATTGTTGATCGCAGAAGATGCATCACTTGGTACAACTTCACTTTCACTTTGTTTCACATATTGATCATATGGGACACTATTGATATTACCCATATTTTCAATATTTGATTCAATAGCTTCAGATTGATTGTACTTTGTCATGCATCCGCTGCACATCAAGATCATCGTATAGTTTTAGTACCTCCGAGATAAGCTTGTCATGGGATGGGCCACCAAGTGGTGAAGAAGAGACCTTGGGAGAAACCATTGGAGAAATACTAGCCATAAAGATTGTGTTTGCCGAGGTCCATCATCCATCGTAGTCGTATGCATCACGATCACCAACTTGAAAGGCATTTTGATGATTGTGACCTATCTCACGAATAGGTCGCTCATCTACATCTCGCATCATAGGTCTTGGCATTGCCCTCAAAGAAACAAAGAATTCCTCTTCATTCAAAGCAAAGACCATTATCCCGAGCTTGTGCGCCAAAGATCTTATCTCCGGTATCCAAAGATTCTCGGACGCTTGGGATGTGCGCCTTGCAATGTGTCCCTCACCTCCACAGTTATAGCATTTGATTGGCTTAGCTTGACCTTGGTTACCATTCCTTCCTCGATTCGTTGCCAACATAACCTCTCCCACTCCACCTCGTCCCCGATCATACTGCTCTTTCCCGAATCGGTTGCACTACGATCCTTCCATCTTTAGTGGCTTGATTGTGGGTTAGATGCGCCTCGAGGTTGTTGTTGGTTTGTGGGAGAGTATTCATGTTTTGACTAATGAGTAGAGCTAGTTGATTAATGAAGCTACCCACGTGAGCATCAAGATCGCCTGTTTGCACGTAGGATCGTGAATGAGTTTGTGATTACCATTACCCAAGTGGTATGACTTGTGATGCTTTGGTCAGATTCGATGTTTGAGTAGAAAGTCAGAGTCATTAGACAGCTAGTCTCTCCTCGGTTGGTTTTGAACCGATTGAGAATTAATTTTTCAAACATAGCATGTCTCTCATTCGAAGGAGGAAGGCATAGAGTTGCTCATAGTTTGTATTCTTCAATCCTTTAGTGAGCTTCATGGTAACAAACTTGTGCCATTCGGATTCATGTTGTTCACAAATTTTGAGTTCAACTGAATGTTAGCATAGTCATTCGATGTTCCTCATGTCATTAACTAACTTATGAAATCTCACATAGTACTCATAGACATTCTCATCCGGTTTCATCTTGAAATGCTCAAATTGGTCATAGAGTTGGGATTCTCTCTTCCATAGTTAATTCGTAACTCGAGAGAAGCATCTTAACATTGTCCCAAACCGCTTTAGCATCGTGTTATGATTGATCGCCTTGTAGATGTCTTTAGGAAGACCTTGAAGAACAATGTTTGAAGCCCCGATATCTCGCATCAAATCTCTTTTTATCCTTATCATCAAGCTCATCATACATCTTAGGTCCGTCCATTCCGTAAACAGAGTACCATCTGCATTAGTATCAAGTATGTCTCTAGTCGTCTCAACTCGATATGGTCCTTCATCAATGGATTTAATAATGTTGACACCATTTTCCTTTCCAAGGCACATGACCGATTCGCTGAGCCCAAGAATCGTAGTCGCTCTGTCAAGCATGGGTGGATTCGAGTATCCGAGCCACCGCTGAACATCCTCGCAACAATGGAGATGACAAGAGGAACGTTGGTAGACATGTTAATGATTATACGGATTTTATAACTCTATGATTAAACCGAAATAGATTCTTTCACGGATTTTACTAAATCAAGAGAAAACCGTAAACACTCACTCAAGTCGCTAGAAGGTAATGCACTAAGTCGCTAGAAGTTAATGCACTAAGTCGCTAGAAGTTAATGCACTAAGTCGCTAACCTTAATTAGCTACACCCCTAAGTCGCTAGAGTCCCAAGTCGCTAGACAGTAAAAGCAAGTCGCTAAGTAGTAACTGCCATGCATCAAGTCGCTAGCCAAATTTTGGCAAGAATTGCCACACAAGTCGCTAGAGACACAAGTCGCTAAAGAGCAACTCACATGCACCAAGTCGCTACCACAAGTCGCTACCCGTAGTGGAGAGTCCACTACTTGTACTTTAACTCGCTAGATCTAACTCGCTAGTTCCAACACCGTAAGTCGCTACAAAATGTGAAGCAAGTCGCTACCAAGAAAATATTCCGTGAGCTAAGTCGCTAGCTTGAAAACCATATAAACATCACTTTTCAATCCAAAACAACCCAACCAAGATGATTCAAGCTACCAAATGAAAACCTAAACACTTTTGATGATTCTAAACATAAAAGTACCAACAAAATTCAAACTTTAACACAAGAAATCAACCAAATGATGCAAAACCACTAAACTTTTTCAAACTCAAAACCACCTAAAAATCACTATAAATCCAAAGATGTGCAAGATGTGATCTAACCATGGCTCTTGATACCAATTGTAAGATATAACTTTTCACATACACATCAAACCATAACACAAAGTAGCATATAGATGGAATTCTAGAGAGAAAGTTAGAGGTTTAGGGAACTTTAGTGAGAGAAAGAAAATCTTATTATGAGCTCCAACTCTCTACCTGGGAGGTAGAGAGTATTTATAGTCTTACATAAACGCCACACAACGGGCATGGATCGGGCATACAGGGTGGGTAAAGACCCGTCCGTCCTCCACGGTGTTACTTAACTAAATACTACTTAACTTAAAATAACTACGACTACGAGCTTTCTAACGATTACATATACTTGAGGTGACCGACTCTTTAATACCGGGAATTTCTAATTCCTAACAACATATAAACCAAAACAAATGGACCTACGATTAATTATCATCCGATCAATTAATATTTCATATTGATTCAATATGAACAATATTATAATCCAACATATGATCATCACAAGCACATTAATAATTGTTTATATGATTATTCACGCCATCCATCAACAAATTCCGCAGGTAAAAAATTCTGATATCAGAGCAAGCATAACGATCAAGGAACAAAAGACGAAGTCAAGAGATCAACATAAAAGATCTAGAAAGATTCAGTAGTAAAGAAAAATTTAGCTATTGGACGCAAGTATGAATAATTTCTTCACTTTGAATTAAAAATTATCAATCATTCAAATGTCACGATTAGAAAAAGATATTTCTTTTATATACAATAATGAAGATGAATCAGGTTTTATGTGAGATACTATGATAAATAGAACTTCTATTAGGAGATCAACTTTTACACTATCTGAAAAACATAATTTTAATTATACGAGAAAATTAAGATATTTATTTTCACGTAAAAATATAATTTATTTTGAAAAAATCATCGGTAAAGAACCTGTTCCAATTGAACAAACAAAAGGAGATATTATCTCAATTATCAACAAACAACAAATAAGTAATAGGAGTAAACTCCAAAATACATCCCTGTGGTTTACCCTGTTTCGCACCATACATCCCTCTCGCAAAAGTTTCAACAGATACATCACTCCGTTAGTAAAAGTTAACCTATATACAACCCTCAGTTAAAATAAGGACTAACGGTGCAAATTATTTCTCCGTTATCTCCTAACGAGATATAAAATATTTACACCGTTAGTCCTCTAGGTTAAGGTATTTGCACCGTTAGTCCTTTTTAATATTTTCATCCGCTTTTTATACGCCGTCCGCTTTTACGTTTTCGCTTTTTACGTTTTGTATGTTTTTACGCTTTCTTCGTTTTTTCTTTTTATGTTTTTACGCCGTCCGCTTTTACGCCGTCCGCTTATTTGGCGTTTTTCCCCTTTTCTTACGTCATCCGCTTTTACGCTTCGGTTTTATGTTTCTTTCATTTTACATTTACTTTGTTTTATCGCGTTTTCGCTTTTTTACATTTCGTCTACCTTTTACGTTTTGTCCCTATTTTACGCCGTCTGCTTTTGTTACGTTTTGTCCATTTTTACGCTTTTGTCCGCTTATTTACGTTTTGCCCTTTTTACGTTTTCATTCGTTTGTTTACGTTACCGCTTTTTACATTTTCCTCCTCTTTATATTTCGTCTATCTTTTATGCCGTCCGCTTTTATGTTTTGCCTACGTTTTTACGTTTTGCTTTTCACTTTTTATCCGCTTTCATACACCTTATTCGACGATGAAAACTTAAAAACAAACGGATGAAAACGTAAAATGGAAGAAAACGAAAAAGGGACAAAATCTTATATAAACAGCGAAAACGAAAAAGTATCGAAAACGAAAAATGTAAAAACGTAAAAAAATGGACAAAAGTAGATGAAGATATAAAAAAACGGATGAAAACGTCAAAAAAACAGGCAAAAACGTAAAAAAAACGGACGAAAACGTAATAAAACAGAAGAAAACGAAAAAAAACGAACGAAAACGTAAAAGAACGGACGAAAACGTAAATAAACGGACAAAAACGTAAAAAAAGGACTAAAACGTAAAAATGGAAGAAAACGTAAAAAAAGGGACAAAAACGGAAGAAAACCAAAAAAACGGACAAAAATGTAATAGGAACGGACGAAAACGTAAAAAAACGGATGAAAACGTAAAAAAACGGACAAAATGTAAAAAAACAGACGAAAACATTAAAAAGGACTAACGGTGCAAATACCGTTAACCCAGAGGACTAACGGTGTAAATATTTTATATCTCGTTAGAGATAACGGAGAAATAATTTGCAACCGTTAGTCCTTATTTTAACCGAGGGATGTATAGGTTAACTTTACTAACGGAGTGATGTATCCGTTGAAACTTTGGTGAGAGGATGTATGGTGTAAATGTAGTAAACCATGGGATGTATTTTGAGTTTACTCTAAGTAATAGTATCAAACAAATGATACAATCACCAAATTTGAGAATATGAGCGATACAAAACTACAAGTAAAAAATAATTATAATCAATATTATAATTATTTCTTAAAATATCTATATTCACAAAGAAAAACCATGCTACGAGAAATAGAAGATGTTAAAAACGAAATTAAAAAAAAAAACCAAAAAACAAATATACATTGATTTTCAACATATTAATATAGATTGGTATTTTGAAACATTGAAAAATGGTCTAAAAGAAAATATGAAAACTATACAAATAGTTAGATCAAAATTAGTCATTTGTTAAAAATGAGTTTTTATCAACAAGTACTTCGAAAAAAGATCAGTGAATATGATAAAAACATTAAACAATTTAAAATTCATATCCAAGAAACCAAAATAGAATTTCAAAATGAAACAAACACCTTTGAAAAAATACGACTAACGAAGAGATTACGAGTACTCAACAGTACAAATGATATTTACGAAAAAAGTCTTAGACTTACTTTTAAAAAAGTTCATTGATTGAACTATTTTTCGAATATGAATAAAAACAAAAAATTTAAAGGTAACCCTAATGCAACATTCGTCATGGTTACAGTTAAAAACAAAAAAACTTTTGCATATGTTGATACTGGAGCCACAATGTGCTTTGGTAAACGAAAAGTATTAAAAAATGGGAAAAATTGGAAATACCACAAAGAATAATTGTTGCCAACAAATCAGTACATGAACTATGGTATGTAAGCTGAATGGTTTCAATATATATTAACAAAATCGAATTTATTGCACCAACAATTTACATGCATGATTCAAGTATAGATTTAATAATTGGAAACAATTTTCTAAAACAATATCAACCATTTATACAAACTGATAAAACGGTCACCATAAAACATATAAAAACTGGGAAGCTCATTTCAACACCTATAGTCACACAAACTGAATATATACGAATGTTAGCACAAATTATAAAATTTCAAATAGAAATAATATTAATAATGAAAAAGAACACATAGAACAAGCATTGAAAGAAGTATGTAGTGAAGACCCACTAGATAATATAAATACTAACAATCAATTAGTCTCAATAAAGTTATAAGACCCATTAGCAGAAATTAATATACCCAATAGAATACCTTATAGTATTAAGGGTTATTATACAAAAAAGTCAATAAAGTCTGCGGGAAATTTGTCCTAAGTCACTAAAGTTTAAAAGTTGTCATTCAGGTTACTCAACGTTAAAAAGCAAACATGTCTATAATTTCAACGATTTTTACGTTTATTTTTTTTATATGTTAAGTAACAAAAATGTCATGTCTTTACAAGTTTAGTAACTTGGATGAAAACTTTCATAAGTTCAGTAACGTGGTTGACAACTTTCATAAGTTCAGTAACCTAAATGACAACTTTTAAACTTTAGTGACTTAGGACAAATTTCCCGCAAACATTAGTGACTTTTTTGTATAATAACCCTAGTATTAAAGACGTCAAAGAATTTAAAGAAGAATGTCAACAATTATTAAGTAAAGGAATAATAAAAGAAAGTTCAAGTCCGCATTCGGCACTAGCATTTTACGTCGAAAATAAGAATGAAATCAAAAGAGGAAAAAGATAAATGGTTATAAATTATAAAAAAATGAATGAAGCAACTATAGGAGATTCCTATAAATTACCAAGAAAAGACTACATACTAGAAAAAATAAAAGGAAATACACATTTTAGCACATTTGACGCTAAATCAGGATATTGACAATTAAGACTTGATGAGTCAACTAAACCATTAACGGCATTTTCATGTCCCCCACAAATACATTATGAATGAATTGTATTACCTTTTGGTTTAAAACAAGCACCATCAATTTACCAACGTTTTATGGATAATAATTTACAAGGTCTTGAAAATATATGTCTAGAATATATTGACGATATCATTGTTTTTACTAAAGGAGGAGAACAAGAACACATAAAAGCAGTATCAATCGTTTTTCAAAGAATAAAAGAAAAATGATTAGTTTAATCACAAAAAAAGTCTAAACTTCTACAAAGCGAAGTAGAATATTTAGGATTAAAAATAACCAATGACGGAACAATTTCCTTAACAAATAATACACATGAAAAATTAAAACTTTTTCCAGACAAATTAGAAAATCGGAAACAAATTCAAAGATTTTTAGGATGTTTGAATTATATAGCTGAACAAGGATTTTAAAAAAATCTAGCTAAAGAAAGAAAAGTTTTACAAAAAAAGATCTCAGAAAAAGTTCGTTGGGAATGGACACCATCGGATACTCAACTTGTACAGCACATTAAAGAAACTGTACAACTTTTACCAGAATGTATAACCCGGAAACAATAGATTTATTGATAGTTGAAACAGATGCATCAGACGACACATGGGCAAGATGCTTGAAGGCTATTCAGAATGGAAAAAAAACTATTAGGATTAGACATTGATGGAAATCCAATTCCTCAAGCTAATTCAGAAATAAAAACATCAGAATTATCTCTTTTGAGCAACGATAAGTAAAAATATGTTAATTCAGAAATACAAACATCAGAATTAGCTCTTTTGAGCAATACTGAACAAAAAACTGTTTTAAAAACAGAAAAGTATAAATCTAAATTATGCAAATATATTTCTGGAACGTTCTCACAAGCTGAACAAAAATATAGTACTCATGAAAAAGAAACACTCGCGTGTTTAAGAGCTATAAAAAATGGAAAATTGATTAATTATAGACAAGATTTGAATTACGAACAGATTCAAAGTATGTAACAGGTTTTTGGAGATACAAACTACACGGAGACTACTATAGAGGTTGACTTATTCGTTGGAAACTACAACTACACCAATTTCATTCTTTCATCAAGTATATAAAGGGCGACAATAACAGGTTTGCAGACACCCTTACCCGAGAATGAAAAGCCTAATAAAGCAAATCAAACACCAATTACAACAAAAAGAGAGCAACGCTCCTCTGTAGAAAAACAACTAGCCACCATCATAAACGAAGAAAATGAATTAGTCAATTCCCTACAATTCTTAACCCAAGCATCAAGGTCAGAGTCAGTATTCGAATCAATTGAAACATCAACACCAATAAAACAATCAATGTCAAATTCATCCAAGAAAGCAACATCATCAACCTCAAAAGCACCAGCAGCATGCTCACCATTAATTAAAAAAAATGAATTCACCCAAATGGAAGAAGATGTTGAAGAAATTTTACAGCATTCAAACATCGTCAGAAAAAAATGGTACGTTATTTTCAATGGACCATTCAAAGGCGTTTATCGTGATTGGGCTATCACTAGCTCTCATATAGTAGGATAGAATGTTGCCCATAAAAGCTACCCGACTAAAGAAGCAGCAGACATAACTTTTCATGAATCATACAAAACAGTGGCAACCGAAGAAGTTCAGAGGTCACAAAGGTACATTACTTTAAATCAAAACTTACAAAACTAGATCGCAAAGATAAATGTAGCAAAAAAGATAAAAAAAATTCCAACCACAAAAGAGAAGGAAGAGATGAAGAAACCAACAGTTGAGAAATTTCAAAAACTTTGGGATAGTCTCATCAATTATGGTGAAATACATACAACCATGTCTTTCTATCCAAAACTACGAAGAATAGGTCCAAGGGCCATCTTTTTACCAGAAGCATTTCCAATGGATGTTCATGATTATTTTATTCAAGGATTATTGGATACAATATATATCAACGGAGACAATCTCAGAGAATTGCAAGAATTTCCATCAGGGGCTAAAAGTGTCATCAAAAGTTACAGTGATATTTTCGCAAAGAAGAGACCATTGTATCTCAAAATGTACTCAAATTATCCAATTTTTGGCAAAGATCAAGAACTCCTAGTACCATCAATAACTATAGCAAGACTCGGAGTTAGCAATGAAGATCTTCCGACAAGAGACGAGATACCAATAGAAACTCCTACGATCGACCATCTCGTAACAGCTCTCGCTGGAGTCTATTTTGAATCAATGAAGATTGGAACTGCACAAGGACAAATATAAAAGGTAAAAATTAATTACTGTACAAGCAACTTGCTAATCTACTCTAAATTTTCCGAAAAGATTAGTGAGGCTCAGCAAAACGTTATAGCCAAATTCGAACGACCATTCGAAAGCTTCACTGAACAGCTTGCAGCTCTTCCAGAAGACTTCAAGATGTGACTATGCCAACACTTATCAAAAGTACCAAGACACAATCATGAGTACCGCCGATAACGCAAATGGCGTAGTAAAACAAAAACAAGAAAATCATTCAAGACACCTGTTCGGTGTAAATCTACAATTAACAATGTGCCAACTGTTTAGGCACTGGCTCTTTTAGTGTGGTGTGATGTGTGTAAGATAATAATAATGTAAGGCCTGTCGGTCATAGTTGTGTGTTTTTTTGAGTAATAATGTAAAAATAATAATGTAAGAAATGTCGACCATGGTACTGTAGTATCCTAGAGGTATCTAGGAATAGTAAATGTTACTATTACATCTACTTTATCTGTATATAAATAGAGGTCTAGCCTCAAGTAATGAATATGTGTTTTTTGTGAGTTAAACCTTGTGTTTAAATTGAGAATCGTAATTCTCTCTGATCTGTTGAAGCATTGTCTTTTGAATAGCAGACGCATATGTTGAAATGATTCTTCGTTTCTGAATAGCAGATATCTATCCTTATTATCAATCATCAATTATTCATCACAATTCACAATTCATTAAAATTCGTTACAAACCAAATTATATCAACATATAAACCAAAACAAATGGACCTACAATCAATTATCATCCGATCAATTAATATTTCATATTGATTCAATATGAACAATATTATAATCCAACATATGATCATCACAAGCACATTAATAATCGTTTATATGATTATTCATGCCATCCATCAACAAATTTCGCAGGTAAAAAATTCTGGTATCAGAGCAAGCATAACGATCAAGGAAGAAAAGACGAAGTCAAGAGATCAACATAAAAGATCGAGAAAGATGATAAAGATCAGATCTACGTCAATAGTCAAGAAAAATTTAGCTATTGGACGCAGGTATGAATAATTTCTTCACTTTGAATTAAAAATTATCAATCATTATAATGTCACAATTAGAAGTAGATATTTCTTTTATATACAATAATGAAGATGAATCGAGCTTTATGAGATACTATGATAAATAGAACTACTATTAGGAGATCAACTTTTACACTATCTGAAAAACATAATTTTGATTATACGAGAAAATTAAGAGATTTATTTTCAAGAAAAAATATAACTTATTTGGGAAAAATCATCGGTGAAGAACCTGTTCCTATTGAACAAACAAAAGGTGATAATATTATCCCAATTATTAACAAACAACAAATAAGTAATAGAATCAAACAAATGAACGAAAAAGATACAAGTAAAATAGCATATATATACATATATCAACCATACAAGTAATAATAAAAAGTACATTAATGGGATGCAATACACCCATTGAATTAGAATTAAGAGATGATAGAATCATCAATAAAGAAGAAAGTAGCATTATTGCTAAAGGTAAAGGAAACTTAGCCGAAGGTAAAATAAAATTTCATGTTAACATACAAATGAGATTAAGTTTAATAGACAAAGATCTAAATAAAAGTATTACTATCAAATACGAAATATTAAGAAAAGCATTTATGAGTAAAGGAAATCATCCTTTCACAGTAACCTACCAAATAAATTATGCCCTTACTAACTCACACCATAGTATTACTTTTGAAACATACGATAGAATTTATATCGACAAACTTTTTGAACCATTACTCAGTCTTGAGACACCAAATTTATTTTCTAAAAATAGATATATTGAAAGAAGTAGAAAATCAACATATGATATACCATCAGTATGGATACCACAAATTGAAAAACCAATTTCAGTAACAATAGGAGAATCCTTTAATACACAGTTTAATAATAAAGAATTAAAAGAAATGAAAGAAATGATACGTTCTTTAAGTCAAAGAATATGAGTGACACAAAGATACAATTAATAAACAAAAAGAATTATGGAATAATTTATCGCTCACAACTATTATACAAAAAAAAAAAGAAAAGCATTAATGAATAAATTCACATATATTAAAAATGAATTAGATCGCATAAATAGATTAGATGAATCTAGAAATAAGAAATATGAAAGAGATTTATTACAAATCTTGGATAAATCAGTAAAAACTAGACTAAAAGACAACTACGAAATAATAATGTACATAAAAGGAAAATTAGTAATATGTAAAAAAATTAAAACATGGAATATATATTAGAATCTCTTTCTAATCAAAAAATAAAAATAGAAAATGATAAAAATATCATATCATCCGAACCATTTATACCATATAAACAAACTCTATTTAAAATACCTCAAAATCTACTTATTGGAATATCATACGGTATCAACATAATAGAATATGAAGACACAAAAAGCTCCCTCGGAGAAATAGTAAACATATTAAATTCAACACACAATAATATAATTGAAATATTAAGTTTTTTAGTACTTAGACAATTACCGGAAGTATTAGCAACAATACTAGAAAAACAAGATTACATACAAATATTATTGAATTAAAAGACAGAAGAATTTGAAAACATAACTGTTTAAAACTCAACAATCTCAGAACATAATCTACAAGTTACAGGAATAGTTGAGCAATTATCAAATATAATAGACACAAAAGAACCAGATAAAGATATCACCATTACCAAGATAAAAGAAGTATTATTAAGCAAATCATCACTAAAAATCATCCCTCATTTACGACTAACATAATGGAAAATCTTGAAGAACAAATTGAAACTCTTACTAAATTAATGGGATCACTAGATATATCAACTAACTGCAAGAGGCGACGTTGTTCTAGACTACAGTTCAGATGAAAATCCATACGAAATTCCATATACAAATTATAACTTTGCGAAAAAGCGTAAAAAAGTCATATGTAGATGAAGATCTACAAAGACAATTCGATTACGAACCTCCAACACCAACCGAAAAATATTATATCAACAAGGAATGGTTAAAAATAAGAAGAATAAATGGGAACAAATATCCCCTCAATACATATCTAAAATACCAATAACCAGGATGGACAACGATGTTTTAAATATCGACTGTGTGTCATATATCGATGATAGAATACAAGATTGGAGTAATAGACTAAGTGCTCAAATACAATTAACTGAAGAATTACGAGCTTTACAACCAAGAGATTTACTCAACTTTATAATTCACAAAACATCAGTACGAGCTTTACAGATTTATAGAGTCTTTAGACGAATTAGAATTATCAAGAATAGCAACAACTGATGCTATGACGACTTTTAAAAATGTTGTAGCACGAATAGTACAAGAATTCAGTGGGAGAATTCTAGGAGTTGAAATATCTAATGAAGCTTTTAGAGAACAAGCATATTGGAGATTAGTTAATCTCAAAATATGTGACATGTTTTTTTTAACGACAATATTTTATTAAAAACACTAACAAGTAGCTAGAAAAGATTACAAACTAATACAATTGGAGTTTTGTAACCAAGAAACCCAATTAATTTTACACTTAGAACGACAAGAACACCACATGTTCGTAATTGATATACATGTATCATCTATAATTCCTTAGTATATTTTTAACCTCTTTCTATGTACATTATTTTTTGAATGAGTATAGCCAAGTATAGAATTTTGTAATCTTGATTCATGAAATTGGTCGAAGAAAATTTTTTATTCGAGATAATTATGAATTGTTTGAGTCGTCAAACAAAATCAGTTATGTGTATGTGTAATTAGGGAGAATTTCATCTATATCTTTACAAAACCTTCAAATTACATCAATATCCTTTCAAAACTTAAAATTTCACAAATATATCCAAATATATAATTTAATATTACTAAATATCTTAAATAGCATATATTATTTTGTATATATTGATTAACATATTAAAGTACAATTATAGCCTTTGAATCTTAATCAAGGAAATAAATGCCTTTTCATTTTTCTGGTCTTCTACTTCCATCGCATGTTCAGTTGCACCAACCTCCTTCTCATGACTCAATCATGAAACAGGTTTAATTGCAATTTGTTTCACTCTTTTTTATTTGGGTTTTATTATAATTGGGTTGAAAATTGAAAAATACAAATTAAAAAAAGACAATCGTATATCTTGATTTACTTCTTACAATAAACACCATTATTTTGATCAATTTGCAATCATTATTTGAAGTTTATTTTACAAGAGAAATAATAAATGCAGTGGTCTTGTATTAGTATTCTTATGAATCGAATTGATTTTCTTTGAGAGTGTCCTTGAGCGTGGCATGAACCACAATGTACATTGAATGATGTGCTCCATTGCTATGACTTAGGAATAATGTTTTCAACATTTGAAGGAGTGTCAGAATAGGTAACGGTAGTTTTGGAATAACCTCACCAGAACCACCAATGTTTATAGCGGAGACGCTTGACAAAAGTCAAATACTCGAATTCACTGGTAGCCACATTGCCATAAAAATGCATGGATGTAACCACAATAAACAAGATGAACACCACCTTATGCAAATTAGAGGTTCTCGTTTTTGGACCAAACCATAAAAGGCACATCAAACTATCCTCTCCTTGTCATGCTTATTATGTGGAAATTGTGATAAGAGGATTGGAGAGTCTTCAGATATATATCCTCATGTGTCCCACATCGGAATATTAAAGAAATAAAGGTGCATGTGTATATATACATCAGGTTTCTGTATAGAGATTAGTTTGAAATGATCTACATGGTATTCATGATCATGTAATTAGTTACCAAACTTTTTATTCGTAGTAGTCTTTTAATTGTATTTCATTTTACTTCAGGAATTTCAAATATCTTATTGGTAACGTGTTTTCTAGTGTTCATATTCAAACTATTTGATTTATAGGGCTTTGGTCATAATTTATAGCGACTTGAGGAAGATAGTTTTTAAATATCCATTTGTTGCTCTTAGTATAGCTAGTTTTTAACAGAGACATAAAAACGTGACTTTAGCTTAAAGATGATGAGAAATAACCATTTTGTCATGCTTTGCATAGCTGTACTTTCATCTATGGTATATAAGTGTTGGGATTTAATACTCATAACAATTATATGAAATCAAATAACATCATCAAAGCATGCAGCGGAAGTAAATAGGAATAATACATGTAGATTAATTAACCGAATAAGAAAACGCGTACCTTTTAGCAATTCAAGAATCAAACGGTAATTAGAACAAGAACCAAAACCCAAAACCCTAACTTTAGGGTTTATACAATTCGACCCAACCAAGAAGTCGACCACCAAGATTCACAAGCACAAGCGCATTTGTTCTTCGTTCTTGTACACACGCATTATTAGCGATTTGATGTGAAAAGCTAGTTTCTTGAATCACAAATAAAACCAAACACTTGTTTCTTTAGCTTGGAAAATCGATCCTCGAGGAGGGGGTTACACCGATCGCCAAGAAAAGAGAGGAGGAGAGGAGAAGAGAAATTAGGTTATTGGTGATCAAAGATTAAGTTATGAATGAATACAAAGGTTTGTATTTATAGGTAACTTAACTTGTGACCAAGTTTGAGGGAATGGGTTTGAACCCAAACCGATCGGCCAAAGCACCCACAAGGGATTGTAGAACTTTCCGACTTGTAATTTCAATTCTAGTCCTTATAGTTTACATTTAACGACCGTTAACCAAACCTCGTTAAATATTTAACTATCGTTATGTTTTATTTCGTAACTAATAATTAATAATAACATTTTATATATTAATTATTAACATCAACTCTCATACGTAATGTGTGCAATCCCGAAGTCTCGAGTTCGAATCCGGACATACGTATATTTAAATATCCATAAAACCTTTCAGCTCCCACTTGGATATTACTAAATATAGTAATGACATTGGTTAGTCTAGTTTTAACACGCCAATGCCCCCAGATTGAATCGAGTATGGTCTATTGGAAAAAACCATTTAATGATTCATCATTTTTACTTATCCTTTTGTTACTAATACTACATTAGCTATTGATCTGGTCCGAACCGTCAAGTCTAATCACACAAGCTGGCCACTTGTGAATGGCCAACCGTAAAAGACTTAAAACAGCTTGGAACCAAATACAATGAAGATCAGAGAATACAATGAATTCCCGGGTCGTTATGTCCCACGGAGACTCAATGGTGTGCAAACACTTGATCAGACGATAGAATGATCACTAATGATAGTGATCAGAAAGTTTTTGGATTGGATAATTACACTACTGAAAAAGTCTACAAATTACAGCGACTTAAATGCAAATTAAAAGAAATTAAAAAGTTAAAATATATTAAATAAATGCTATCACTATTTTTAAAATGATGAACGTTTAATAACTAAAACTTAAAACTTACGTTTAAAATAAAACTACGTAAACGTACAAAATAAAACGTAAGATCTAAGAAATAAAAGTCCTAAAAATATGAAAAATACATTTTTACAAACCTAATGATAAAAGAAAATTTATAGAAAAAGAAAATTATTTTTATAACTATTTAATTAATTATTATTAATTAAAAACTATTTTTAACTATTTAATATTAGCCTAAAATACAAGAAATTAGGAAATAAAGCTAGAAAAATAAAATTAAGACTTAGAAAATCTAAAATATCAAAATAGAATTTTCAAAACTATTTTGTATTTTTCTCGATTATTTTGTATTTTCTAGGAATTAAAACTATTAAAACTAATTAAATGGCTTAAAAATACAATTTTAACTAAGAAAAATATGGAAAAATATTTTTTTGGCTTTTTATATTTATCTTAACTTAATAAAAATGAAAAATTATTTTTTTGAAACTTTTCTTAATTATTTGTATTTAAAGCTAATTAAAAAGTGCTAAAAAGTAATTAAAATGCAGAAAAATAGCAAACCAACTTGGAAAAATCTGAAAATTTCAGGAAAACTCTAAAATTATATTAGGAAGCTAGGAAAAATAGAAAAACAGGGGGTTATGTGCAAGAAATTGAAACTGATGTACAAGTGCTTATTGAAATAAGCACTGAATAAGCAAATGGGCACCAAAAGCTACCAAACCGATACACAAGCTATAATATGCAAGAAGAACCAAAATGCAACAAATAACAACAAGCTTAAACCTCCGATTGGCAAGCTAGCATGATTTGATGGAATGAGATATGTTTAAAAAGCAATTTAGGTGCCTACTGGGTTGAGAAATAAGCACTTGAATGAGCAGGAAACTAAAACTAAAAGTCGGATCTTAAAATAGACCCGGGTGACTATCTAAAACCCCAAGTCGAGACCTAGAGAAGCTCAATGAGCCTAATGCGCCCGCAAAACCCTCGCATAACCCCGCAGGTGCTTGATGCCCCCGCATGGCATTTGACACCATTTGATAAGCTCTTTTGAAGCTTCTAAAATTTGATAAAAATCAAAATTGCTAATAAGAAACAAGACCAGTGAAGATTTTAAAACCATAAGTTTCATTGATTTTGACCTAAATGAATCCAAGGAAATTCACCCTATTTGACCCCAAACCGAGTTTATGCACTTGACTTTTGATAAAAACATGGGAAGTTGACTTCTTCCAACTTTGAGTCGATTTTGTGGATTGATGATGATGTATTATGATGAAATGAAGTTACCAAAGCTATGTCTAAGATTTACAAACACAAAACAAGATTTTGTTTTACAAAAATCCAACAATGAGCATACAAAACAGTTGAGAGAGGATTTTGACTTTCACTAGACAAGGATGCAAAATAAGGTGAGATTAATGCAATGAACTAATACAAGCTTAAACCAACCGAACTCATCGCAACATTTTAACCTTTTAGCATGATTTAAGTTCTAATCCAAACACCATTTTAAGGATCGAATTGAACTCAAAACCGATATAGATACTTAACTAACTCATCAGAATCGATCAAATGAGTTTACATCACCTAATTACAACTAATTAAACACATGAAAACAATTGTGACCACGGATGCATATACAAGCATAAACCGCAATGGCTTGAAAATGAAAAAGTGAAACAGACACTCACGGGTTTCCAAATGTTTGCAAAAGCTAAGACCAAACCCAAACCTACTCTATGCTAGTCTAATCCAACCCAAATAAACCTCGCAACACCCATTATCGCTTCCATTCCAATTTGAGCCCCATTGACTTTTATTGACCAAAGATTCAAATTTACTTGAAAATGAAATGTGAGTTTATACAAAGCTAAAAGGAACTTATATAAGCTTAATGGAATCGAATGATAAGCTATTAAAAGCTTGGACAATAGTATTTGAAATCAAAATTACAATGATGAACTTTAAAACATGAAGTGATATTAAACCTTGAATTAAACCTTAAACTGGATTGCACTTGTTAAACAACCGAGTTTGATACATATGAACTTGAAATTACAACTTTTAATCTAAACTACAACATTTTATTGAAAAACGACATAAAATAAAAAACTTAAAAACTAACTACCCTCCTTTACTGCTTCTTTCTCCTTTCTTTTATACCCATCTTCCTTTCTCTCTCTTTCTGAGCAGTTCCCACCTATATTTTTGACCTTTGGATGGCAAGAGAAGATCTTGGCCATTGAATGGTTTTTTGGCGGGAAATGGTTGTATATCAGTTGTGGTTGAGTGAGGAGGTAGAGGATTGCATTAAATGCATTTGGATATTGGTGGAGGATGAGGGGACATGGAGGAGATAAGATGATGGGAGCTTGAGTGATTTCAGGGTATTTGGTGAAGAAGAAGGAAAAAATGGCGCGGGGTTGGTTTTATTTGACCAATGGGTTGACCGGGGTTTAGTAATAAAGGGGGGGTCCAAAAATGTATTGTGACAGGGGGTCACTTGGGTGGCAGGGTCCAAAGATGGTATAAGGGCTTATAAAACACAAGGACTAGTTGTGTAATTCTGAAAGTTCAGGGACCTGTTCTGCCAAATTCACAAAGTTGATCCAAGGGCTGAAAGTAACAATCTCCAAAAGTATAAGGACCAAACTTGCCATTTTCTAATTTCCAAGGACCATTTTTGACATTTTTCAAACTTGAGGGACCAAAGTTGTAATTTTGCAAATTTTAAACTTTGACAGGTTTGTTTTAATAACTTTTGAATCCCATGGACCTTAAATGACATTTTCTTTATTTTGATTTACAGGACCTGCTTTTGACAACTTTTGAAACTTGGGGACTAAAGCGCCAATTTTGCAAACTTGATCGTTTTCATCCGATTTTGATCTTTTGCATTTAAAACATATAAAACACCGATTTGTGATATTTTCATCATTTTGATGCATTTTGAGTGTTTTCGGATGTTTTTGCGATCTAGATAATACAAAATGATGAGTATTTAGACACTCATCAATCCCTCAAGACTAAGATATTGCTAGTCCCTAGCAATGATTTTAATGGATTTTAAAACTCTTTACCAAAAGCCATCACTCGAGTAGCCAAATGTTTCATTCAAGTAAGAACCTTGGTACACCGATAACTATGTGATTTTGAGCAAACCACCGACTTTCAACGGTTTGGTTTGTCTTTACCGAAGCCGTTTGCTGGACTAGCCAACTCTTAGATAAATTATCAATATTATCTTTGGTGAGTGATTACCAATTATGGTTTTTCCATCGCCTTTACCACAAGCCATAATCTTGCGGGCTAGTCAACTCTTCACTTTTTAGGATATGGTGAGTTGAAAACCATACAATTTTGGGCAAATTGCAAGCCATATAAACGGATTTGAGAAATCTTTACCAAGAGCCGTTTGCTCTGGATTAGCTAATCCTTTTGTCTTCTGAGACAAGGCGGATCGATAAACAAATGAGAAAGTGTAAAACACTTACTCGAAAAAAATTTTTGGCCAAAACGGGAAATTGGGTAGATAATACATGAAATTCGTGAGAATTCCCCCACACTTAGAAATGAATATTGCCTCAATATTCAAAGTACTGCAGTTATGCAAACCGAGAAACGAAAGGGAAATATTACGCCATTATTTTAAAGTTTTTTTTTTTTTTTTTTTTTTTAGATATATATATATATATATATATATATATATATATATATATATATATATATATATATATATATATATATATATATATATATATATATATATATATATATATATATATATATATATATATATATATATATATATATATATATATGGGGCATCACCCACACTTAGGTGGTAGAAAGGGGTAAGAAGACGAAATATGGGTGAAAACCCATATGGTGAGTAAGCTCGTTTTTGGTTACCGAGTCGCTAGCTTGACTCGACCCCAATTCATTGGTTCATGGGAAGCAAAGTGGAAGAAACAATCTCAATCGGACTTTCGTTCAAGATGTTTGTATAAATATTTGAAGCACGCGAAAGTTCCACACCGACGAGATATACATAGAACCGGCTCAAAAATGATAAATGAAAATGCCGGGATCAAAAATAGTGTCCTCATTCCCGAAGGAGTGAAGAAGAGAGGAAGTCACATCATATGTGAGGAATGGAAGAAAGATGTTGATAACAATCAAGATCCATTCTTCATCCTCAAATGTAGACACATCGGGAGGAAGGGTGAAGGTAGTATCATCAATAAGCAAACTCTTATGATAGAGTATACCTTCCTCCGAGCCAATATCATCCTCAAGATCAAAATAGAAATGATCATATTCCGGAGGAGATATGTCATGAGAGAGTTCACCGGAGAACTCTTCATGAAGAGAATCATTGGAAAAAGCCTCAAGCTCGGGCTTGTCCAATGTAGAGTCACTATCCACAAGCGGGGATAGGAGATGAAGTGACTTAGCACGTAATGATTCGATCTTAGAAGCGAGGAGATTTATATTGAACAATTGTTCAAGTATCTCGTCCTCAATTTCCGGATCATCGAATCTCTCACTTCCTCTAAGCTAACTAGCTCGAAGGCAGCTCCTCGACATAATTGATGTCTCCATAGGATAAAGAATCGTCAAACGAAGTACAATCGTTATCGAATCGGAGAACATCTCGACATGATCATATGGAATGTCAAGAGAGGAGAAGAATCATCATTAAGAGGCTCATCACATATTACGGAGATAACCTCGGACTCACTTGGGATTGGAACAAGGCTCTCAACACTAGACGATTCCATTTCGGAATAGTGCTAAGAGGCTCGTCTCCATTATGAGAGAGTCAATGGGAGCTTCGGGTGTGATTTCGATTGACAAGCTCTCATAATATTCCTTTATTTGAATACTATCCTCATCATCATCGCCATCATATCGATTCTTATATTCATCTCAAGCTTACACCATTCTTTTCATTTGTAGTTTCTTTCGAATCGTATTTCTTGAACTTTGAGGAAGATTACACTCCTCGTGATCATTGAAATCTTGAGAAGGATATTGATGAATGATGGAATGTGGGGTTGGAAATTGTCAAAACCGGAGAATTGGAATTTTGAAAATTTTGATTCATCGGTTGACATTCAAAAGTCGCATGAGGACCCCGCAATTCTACAACAGAGAATTGGGAAAATAACTTTCACCAAAGTTCGATTGTAACATGGTTCCGGCTCATAGACAAGCGGAACCCGTGGTGGACAATCAAACCGTAATGAGAATCATTCCACAAAACTCGCATGAGTAGGATTCAGTATTGAGTGTGGAGGTAAGTAGGAAAAATCGGGTGTTTCATTATTTGAAATGGGATGGGATTACCGACAAACTTGTCTCCGAAACCCACATTGGTACATCGCCGACAATTTCCACGTTAAATGGACCTCCACACCAGGAACATGTTGAAAACCATGACATGAAGAATTAAGCGGTTATAGAGGATAAGGAATGGAGAATTAAGCAGATTAGAGGGTAAGGAAATGTAGAATCAAAAGATGCGAGAGGTAAAGATGGATATTTTGGATTTTGAAAACTTTACAAAAACTTTTACAAAAGATGGAATATGTGCAAGAATGGGTCGAAAAAGAGACTTAGCCTTGGAACCAAATACAATGAAGATATTTTATTATGTCCCAAGTGATGGTCATTCACGATTAGGAACTTTGTAATTAGGTGTGTTAGATATCGTGATAGAATAGTCATCGGGCTCGTGGATTGGGCTAAGCTAAATGGGCATAAGTTATGTTAAGCTAGCCTTGTATAGTTCAAAGTGTAACCCAAGCCCAATCCAAGTCCATCTCAAGGCCCATGGCCAAGCCTTAGGGCATCATCTCTCTTACCTATAAATACCCTCAAGTATGTCATTTGAGGGTGTGCTTGAGTGTGTGTGTGTGTGTGTTTTCCTTGAAGCAATATACAACTTATTGTTTTCATCTTTCTTCTCTCTACCTCTCTAAACATACATACGAATTTATACATCAAGTCACCATCTCTTTGCTTAATCTTTTCTCTTCTTTATCGCATCTTGTTTGTGTTTAACGTGGTATTTGTGTTGGGTTTGTGATAAGGTTGATATATCTAAGGTCCTACAATTGGTATCAATCGCCTAACAATGGTTTAGGAGTGTTTGTGTTTGTTTTGAAGGGTTACGTATAAGCTCACGTTTACATCTTTGATCACGCTTAAAGCTTTAATTTTGCACTCAAAAATTCAAGATTCTTGTGGTTTAAGGTTTATTTGGTGCTAAAGTTCGAGTTTTTGCAAAAGTTTGAAGCTTTACGTGTTTTCTTCATTTTAAGCTTGTATTTGGTTCTTTGGTCATTTCTACTCGTAACTTTTCTAGCCACTTTGGGTGAAAAGGTCACCATTTTGGGTTATTCGAGTGTTTTAAGGATTCGTGCAAAAGAAATCATTTGAATCGTTGGAAATTTCTTACAGTAGAAGTCAAAAGTCAAAACCCTAGTTTTCTACTAAGTAACTTTTCTAAGCACTTTGGGTGAAAAGGTCAACATTTTGGGTTATTCGAGTGTTTTTAAGGATATCGTGCAAGAGAAATTGGTTGAATCATTGGAAATTTTTACGAGTAGGTCAAAACCCTAGTTCTACTCGTAAGAAAGTCAACTACTCATAAGTTTTCTACTCGTAACTTTTGGTGAAGAATCTTGAGCTATAACG